>CM054063.1:154007630-154539890 GCA_028641055.1 Alopecurus myosuroides
TACTATTACAATTACTACATATATTTTTGGTACTTAGGCAAAGCTGCAGAAAATACCTGAAAATGTGAAGCAGCTGTTGCAACTCTGAGTCACCAGGGAAAAGAGCCTGTCGTCGGACCATTTCAGCTGTAATAGAAATTTAGGATATCATAAGGGTAGACCTTGACAAGCACATTGCCGTATTTAGTCAAGAAAAGCAAGGACAAAACTTGAAACAGAAATATAATGTGTTTATTTAGGTGGACGGAAATTCAAAGAGCATGAGGATCAAGGACAATTGGAAACTGGATTTACTACTTCTATTTAGAACTAAACATATAAGCGCAATGTTCATCAGATGTTTTCTTTACCCTTATCCTTGATATTTGATAAGATGCACGTCAAAACCTTTACTATTACTCTTACAGATCAATGATTTCTTTTTGCCGTATGGTAAACTTTTTTTTTTCTCCTTGACTGATCGTGTTCAAGTGCGTTAATTCATCTGCTAGTGTACCTCTGTTCTGGAGGATGTACATAGATTGTATTTTTTAGTTAAGATGAATTACAAGGACGAGGCATTACGTAACGAAGATCAAAGGCTAGCTGCAATTGGCGTACCAAAGATGCAACCAATGGACCAAATGTCAACACCAGTTGAGTAGTGCGTGGCTCCAAGTAAAACTTCAGGAGCTCTATACCAGAGGGTCACAATCTATAATACAAGATAGAGAACATGAATAAGGAACACACTAGGGAATGCTAAGGAAAACTGTGTTGATGAAATGATGAGTAAGCGCTACCTCATGGGTGTAACTTTTCATGGGAACAGTAAAAGCTCTACTCAGCCCAAGATCTGCAATTTTCAGTAATCCCTTCTCCTTGTCGACTAGCAAGTTTTGTGGCTTTAAATCCCTAAAAATCAAGTAGGATAGCATAAACTACATAGTTACAAATGCAATGTAGTATGGGGCTGACAAAGTCCAGCGACAAACACCACAGAAGAAAAGTCTAACCGGTGAAGTACACCATGGGCATGGCAATGCGCAGTTCCTTTGCATAACTGGTATAAGAAACTCTACAAGAAAGCGAATAAAGTTATTCACTGCAATTTTCATATATTAGTTAATCAAGTACAGTGCAGCTCAGGTGCATGGCTGCAAGAAGCAAGAATTTCTAATGTAGAGAAATGAAATATGAAATGGAAGTAGCCCAATATTAGAGCAGGCATCCTGTTTTTTACTACTCCGTACGAAGCAATTAGTACAAAGTATTTTAGGAAGCAACAATGAGGGTGATCTCGAAAATAGAAACTAAAAGGAGTGAACATCACCACCAAGGTGCGAAGGAGTAATGTTGACAGTACCAAGGTGCCATAACTATTGACGGTCTACATTCCTAATTGGTCTTTTTGCTACTGTATATGCACGAGTGTATCTTGCTTTCCATGAAAAATTAGATCTCCAAAGTTACAAGCTTGAAGCATTAGTTTGGTAGGTTAATCTGATTCTTCTACGATCTGTTCCTTCAATTTCTTTGTATAACTTAATAACGCGAATCAAAGTGGATGGTTTGGGACACTGGGTTTGTTGTGATCACAAAGCCTTCAATTTTAACATCAACACGATAAATGCTAAGCTCGTTGGTGTTATGGATCGCTGGGAAGAATAATTCACCTTGATGACCTGCGTGGGGAGCGGCCTGGGGGAGGGCCCCTTGCGGAAGCCGTCGACGAACTTCTTGAGGTCGGTGTCGAGGAACTCGAAGACGAGGTAGAGGACGGTCTTGCCGCAGGGCTTGGTGACCTGCTCGACGGAGAGGAGGCGGACGACGTAGAGGGAGGCGGAGAGGAGGCGGAGGAGGGAGATCTCGCGGAGCGCGGTGGGCGGGATCCCCTCCTCGTCCATCTCCAGGCGGGTCTTCTTGAGCGCCACCAGCTGCCCCGTGGCCGCCACCCGCGCCTTGTACACCTTCCCGTAGGTGCCCTCCCCTACCTTCTCCAGCTTCTCGTACTTCTCCATCGATCGCCGCGCCGGATCGGTTCTGCTACGGCTCCTTCTCGTTGACGAGGAAGGGGAGAAACCCTAGGTGGTGGTGGGTGGTGGATTTGAATTGGGGGAGGAGGAGAGGGTGTGAAGAAGAAGGAGGAGGAAGGGGAGCGGAGGAGTGGGAATGCGAGGCTGGACAGTGGACGCGGGCGCGTGCCGGGCAACGGTCGAATTGACGAGGGAGGGGCGCGGGCAGTGGACAATGATGCGTGGGGCCCTCGGTGCACATGGCAAGGAGGGAAAGTGCAGTGCGGCGCGGCGCGGGCGCGTGTCTGCTGGGCAACGGGCAACGGCTATGCGTGTCTTCGTTGATTGAAGGATCGTCGCTTGCTCGACGCGATGGAAATGGTGCACACATGAATTGCTAAACTTGTAGTACGGAGTAGTATTTTTTTCTGTAAAGGAGTTTGAAATCCTGGACCTCTGTATTGAAAAGAAAAGGTGCACACATGAGTTAAAAAAAGAGAGAGGTGCACACATGAGTTAAAAAAAGAGAGAGGTGCACACAATGCTCTATGCTAAATTATTGAACAAATATCTTGTAAAAACAGGTCAAACAACATGTAACCATTTTTTTTGTACAAGCTGTGGCACCTAGGTGCCAATTTCATTGCTCAAAGACATTGTACAGAGGTGATTACATTGCCGTGAAGTCTCAGAGAGAGCACCGCCGAGACAACAGGGCACAAATTCCTGTCATGAGCTAAGTTCCTGCATGAACTGATAAACCCTGATCCAGTCGATCTGAGGGCTTGCTGAGCGCAGTCATGGGCAACACAGTTGAACTCCCTCGAAACATGATGAGCAGAGAAAGATAGATCGTTCATATGAGACAACATGTAACCATAACGCCACACATACAAACTCTACAATTGAGGGTCATGCTGTGGCACAACACCACCCCACTGGTTATATCCAGGAGCAACACCAAGTCCCCTTTATGGCATACCGGGGAGATAATAGCATAAAACTACCACTTTAATGGCCAACTTTATCGTTTGCTACCATTTTACGTTTTTCGGACAAAAAACTACCACCCTGTCCTAAGTTTTTTTTTTGCAAAAAACGCTAAAAGACTTTTGAGAGGGAATTGACACCGGTTCTGACGATGGGACCGATCTCAACTTGCCGACATGGCAAATTAAGAAAATAAAATACATACAAAAGAAAATATCTTAAAAAGAAAAGGAAAGGTCTACCCAATGACCCAAATCCATTTCTTCCCACTGGACATGGCGCAGAAGCTGGAGCAGCTCGAGATGGCCATGGGGATGGGCGGAGGTGTCGGCGCCGGCGCCGGCGCCGCCCCGGACGATGCCTTCACCACGTACCTCGCCACGGACACCGTGCACTACAACCCCTCCGACCTCTCCTCCTGGGCCGAGAGCATGCTCTCCGAGCTCAACGCGCCGCCGCCGCTGCTGCTTCCGCCAGCCTGAAGCTCGCCTCCTCCTCGTCCACCGTCACAGTCGGTGGCTTCTTCGATATCCCGCCGCCATTAGTTGACTCATCGAGCAGCGCCTACGCTCTGAGGCCGATCCCCTCACCGGATGTGGCGCCGACCGACCTTTCCGCCGACTCCGCATGGGACCCCAAGCGGTTGCGTATTCGCGGCGGCGGCACGTCCTCGTCCTCGTCATCATCGTCCTCTCTCGGCAGCGGGGGCAACCGGAGCTCCATGGTCGAGGCTGCTCCGTCGACCGTCACGGAGGCCAAAGCGGACAAAGAGGAGCCGCGACGGGGAGGAGTTGCAGGGGACAGAGAGTTTGCAGGCGCGAGGTGGCTCGCCCCACCGGCCACGCCATGGAGGAGAAGAGGATGGGTCGCCGAAGAGGGCCACACATGGCGGCGGCCGAAGGATTTGCTCGGCGTGGGTCAATGGTACTGGAGAGAGACCGGGGAGGGTTGAAAGGATTTTGTTTTGTTTACTGGGCTGACAGGTGGGTCCCGGCCCAGCTTAGCAATTTGTACTTATATCTTCCACCTCAGCCCTGCCAAATGGGTCCCACCTGTCAGATTCGGTGTTAATTTGTGTTCAATTCTTTTTTAGCGTTTTTTGGAAAAGTCTTAGCGCGGGGTGGTAGATTTCTGTCCGAAAAACGTAAAGTGATAGTAAACGGTAATGTTTTTAAAAAAATGACGCCAAGGGGAAGACGCCCTTGGTCTTTTAATTAAGGGATGTGTGTGCACACGTCGAGTGCGAGTATGGAAGGTCGAACTCGAGCGGGTTGGGACGTATCACCACGTCGCAACCACCGGGCTAAGGCCCAGTTCACGCAAACGGTAAATTTGACCATAAAGTGTTAGTTTTATGCTATTATCTCCATGGAATTATTTTTTTATAGGTCAATTTACATTATTCCATACCGGGACACCAGGCCGTCGAGGGCCGTCGAGAAGCATGTACTAGGTGAGCACCCTGCCCCCAACTTTTAGGCCACCAATTGTAATTGGTTTAATAAGGCGTATACTTAATTATGAAGCGTGAGAAAGAGCCCATCCTAGTAAACTTGCGATCAGATCTGGTCATGACCACACTGCTCCGCTCTCCGGCAATGTTCATTTCCGAAGGCCGAAGTCAAATTGAACAAGGCTCTTGCCGAGCTAGACGGGCTGCAGGCAGTGCACCTGGCCGACACAAGCCACTGTTGTCGTCTGTGTGACTCCTCTTTCTTCTCGCGACGATCCTAATTCATGAGATTCTATTTTTGGTACTCCTAGGTCCAATCTCGATCATGATGTTTTGCCTTTTTTTTCTTCTAATTTTCTCTAAATTTCGAAATTTGAATGGCGTATATACTTCTTTAGAACTTTTGTAAGTGTTGGAGTGTTAGTGTATTCGCTTGGCTGCTCAGGGACGAGAACCGCAAGTTCATATATGTCAAGCAGGTATTTGAATTTCACTCGAATAATCATCAAAGTTTACATGTCGCTCTCCATTGCACAAATCACAAAGTTTTGTATTCTTAATTGAAAACTTTCATGTGGTCATCCTTTCATCATTAATATTTGATATGTTTCAAAATATAGTACTCCTGGGCTGCACTGTTGACTCCCTAACTACCGTTGTTCTTCCGTTTGCCGCATCCTAACCTCCAAAGTTGAATCCAATATGATCTTCAAATATCGTCTTCAACCGAAACCCTTCACCCATTTTATCGAAATTGCAAATCGTTATCATGCCAGAAGACGGTGTAGGAGCCCTATTTAAAAGTTTACACCGGGGCCCCAAATTTCCAGAGAAGTGATACGTGTCTCACGTATCTATAATTTTTTTATCGTTTCATGATTGTTTTATACCATTGCTATATGTTTCTACTATATTTTATATCATTTTATACCATTTTTACGGACCAACCGGTTCTTCGCTGTTTTTGAGTTAAAAAAATTGTTCTCCAAAAGTCCGCGAAAAGACCCCGGTCAGTTTTTCCCCGATACGAAGACATAGTCCAAAAGGGAGCCAAAAGCGACCACCAGGGAGAGCGGGCGACCCCTAGGCGCGGACCAGGGTGGGGCAGTGCCCCTGGCCTCTTGCAGCCTCTAGGGCTTCCCCCAAGTCACAGGTTTTCCTATTTAAGCCCCCTTTACCTAAAAACCGAGGGGTGTGCATTATTTTCCACGAAACGTCTATAGAGCCACCGCCGTCTCGAAACCCTAATTCGGGGTTCCTTTAGTCCTGTTCCGGCACCCTGCCATTGGGGAAATCGTCATCGGAGGCATGTTCATCGCCATGGTTGTCGTCATGGTGATGCGTGAGTAGTTCATCCTTTGACTATGGTCCACATCAGTAGTTAGATGGTTGTTTATTCTCCTTGTGATACCATGCCACGATCTTGTGAGCTTCCTAACATGGCCAAGATCGCCCTTATGCTATTTCTACATGTTATGTTTGCTGTGATTCGATGAATTGTGAAGTTATGATCAGATTGTTCATGTTTACTATATGATCTTGTTATTGTTATCACATCCGATTTATTTAAGGTCTTGCATGCTCTCTGGTCCATGTGGTTATTTTGGCCAAGTGACTACTCGTATCAGAGTGTTTGTTGCTGGAAAATGGGTTCATGCCTCCTTCGTGTCTGCGCTCGAGTGCCACTAACGACTAAGACCAAGGATGTGTTGTTTCCACTAAGGGGAAACAATGTTTATATCTTTTATGATTATGAATATTGCTTATATTATGTATGGTGCTTAATGCAAGTATCTTTTGCTTTTCAAACATAATACCAACGAGTGGCAAGCATAAAATGCGCACTCAAGGTGGATTATTAATTATAGATGCAGTTGGACAACGCTCCATGTATGTTTGAAATAATGCCTACATGAATATCACACTGAACTTTGCTTGTAATAATTATTTGTTGCTTCAATTCTATCAATTGTCCAATTGTATTTTACTCACCCAACATCTTTATTCATTATCTTTTGGAGAGACACAGTAGTCAAACTATGGCCCCCGGTGATACATCCATTTTGCATCACTATTTTATATCATAATTTACTGTTATTCATCGATATATTTCGTATTAAGATATGATACTTATGTCATTTCATCTATTTTACGTGTTTGATGATTATTAGAGAATAATTTGCCGCGACCAGAATTCTGCTGGAAAAAGCACCATCGGGATACCATGTTTTTGAAGATCAGAAGAAGCAGGGAAACATCGGAGAGTTCCTATTTCACCAGAATCCGGAGCCAGCCAAAAGAGGGGCCCAGAGGTGGGCCACCAGGGGCCCACACCATGCCATGGCACGGGTGGCTGCCCTGGCCCACCACTAGCAGCCCCCCTTCGCGTACTTCATCCCCCTGAAACCCTAAGACTCCCAGAATCGTCGAGGAAATATTCCGTCGCCTCCACGGGGCGGAAAACAACAGAGAGCGAAAGCTCTCTGACAAGGAGAATTCTGCATGGGAAATTCCTTCCAGGAAAGGGGAAGTCATCACCATAGTCACCGTCATCGCACCGGGCATCATCAATATCATCATCGTCATCGCCATCACCACCAGCACCAGCATACTCACCATCCACCTCTGTCCGGCTGTAACAATCAAGGTTCTATATCATTGTTCTTCACTAAATCTCTCTCTCTCGGCGTGGATTACTTGTTTGTAGTTGATGCTTACGAGATTTATCGGTGTTTGCACTTTATGACCAGATAAGCAATTGGAAGAAGAGAAATTGCCTGTATCTTGGGCAAGGTTCTGTTCTTTAGTTAGGGATACACCTGGGCATAAGCTAGAAGATAATAAACTTCTTGATATATTCTATAATGGACTAACTGTTGAATCTAGGACATACCTGGATAGTTGTGCTGGTTGTGTTTTCAGGAAAAGAACTCCAGAAGAAGTTGAGGAATTAATGGCCAAAATAAGCCAAAATCATGATGATTGGACTATGGTTGAGCCTGAGCCGACCCCTACTCCAATACCTACACCAACACCAACACCCAAGAAGAGGGGAATGATTGAATTAAATGATGAAGTGATGAGAGAAGCCAAGAAATCTCTTAAAGAGAGGAGTATTAAATCTGAAGATGTGAAGAATCTTTCACCTATAGAAGAACTATGTAAGCCAATCCCTCACTCATCATCCATTGAGGTACACTCTCTCCAATATTTTGATAGTAGAGATATTACTTATAGTAAACCACCTGATCAATGCTTAGATGAATTTGTTAATTATGTTATTAAGCAAGATAATTTTAATATGAGAGTGCAAAATCACCTAATGGAAAAACTCTAGAGCTATTTATGTAATATTCCAGATTTTACATTTGGAATGTTTTTTTATTTAGAGCATATGCATAGCATGGCATCATTTCAAAACTTGCATTTGAGTGTTGTATTTAAAACCCCAAAACAAAATCATATTTTAAAAAGCCAAAAATCCTCCTATTAGGCGTTTATAAACCAAAAGATATTTTGATATTTTATTTTACCCAAAATCACTAAATAATAGTCAAATATGATAGAGTTTCAAATTTCAAAATTTTAGAAATTTGTTTGACTCGATTCCGAGTTGTATTTCAAAAGTTATCAGAGTTTTAAGAAAATGATAAAAAAAACCGAAAAAACTCAGCCCAGCTTACCGACCGCATGGGCCGGCCCAGTAAGGGTGCGCACGCACCAGGAGCACGACTAATCCTTTCCTAAACGTATAAATCCCGTTTTTTCTGACCTATCTCTATTCAAACTCGCATATCTCTTCGTTGGAGAGTCCAAATTCGAATCCGCTTCTTTCTACCTGTTCCCTACTCCAAGGAGCAACTTTCCACCGACCTCCCCACCTATAAATACCCCAGCCCCGTCCGTGAGGTCGCCCTAAAATCGAAACTCCAATTTCAGATCTGTTTCGTGGTATTTTACTCGCCACGGTCCGTGAGTTCCTCAGTTGACTTTCAAGTCTTCACGAGAGTTTTAGATATCGTCGATACCGATCCATCCCAAGAAACCTCACCTTTTTCCATCCACCACAGCCGGAGAATTTCGAGATCTACTATCTCAGATCTGAAGCGGCAAAAGTTCAATTACTCTTCAACCGTTTGTCCGTTTTTGCTCAAATTTCTACTGTAGTTACATCTCATCATTATCTACAACTTTAGTTCTTTGAGTTTTTCGATTTGTGCTACAGATGTTTTTATATAATTCCGATCTACTTTTTCCCACCGGAGTAACTCGAAATTTCAAATCTATACTTCGTTCTTGTTCATCTAGAAAGTGTTCGTTGAGTGTTTTCTTTTGTTTTTATGATATTATTAGGATATTATTAGTATGTTAGGTTTAGAACGAAGTATAGATTTGAAATTTCGAGTTACTCCGGTGGGCAAAAGTAGATCGAAATTATATAAAAAGATCTATACCTCAAATCGAAAAACTCAAAGAACGAAAGTTGTAGATAATGATGAGATGTAACTACAGTAGAAATTTGAGCGAAAACGGACAAACGGTTGAAGAGTAATTGAACCTTTTCTATTTCAGATCTGAGATAGTAGATCTCAAAATTCTCCGGCTGTGGTGGATGGAAAAAGGTGAGGTTTCTTGGGATGGATCGGTATCGACGATATCTAAAATTCTCGTGAAGACTTGAAAGTCAACCGAGGAACTCACGGACCGTGGCGAGTAAAATACCACGAAACAGATCTGAAATTGGAGTTTCGAGTTTGGGGCGACCTCACGGCCGGGGCTGGGGTATTTATAGGTGGGGAGGTCGGTGGAAAGTTACTCCTTGGAGTAGGGAACAAGCAGAAAGAAGCGGATTCGAATTTGGACTCTCCAACGAAGAGATATGCGAGTTTGAATAGAGATAGGTCAGAAAAAACGGGATTTGTACGTTTAGGAAAGGATTGGTCGTGCTCCTGGTGCGTGCGCACCCTTACTGGGCCGGACCATGCGGTTGGTAAGCTGGGCTGAGTTTTTTTTTCTTTTATCATTTTCTTAAAAACTTTGATAACTTTTGAAATACAACTCGGAATCGAGTCAAACAAATTTCTAAAATTTTGAAATTTGAAACTCTATCATATTTGACTATTATTTAGTGATTTTGGGTAAAATAAAATATCAAAATATCTTTTGGCTTATAAACGCCAAACAGGAGGATTTTTTGCTTTTTAAAATATGATTTTGTTTTGGGGTTTAAAATACAACACTCAAATGCAAGTTTTGAAATGATGCCATGCTATGCATATGCTCTAAATAAAAAAAACATTCCAAATGTAAAATTTGGGATGTTACAGACTAGCCCCCTTAAGATGAATCTCGTCCCGAGATTCAGAATGGCTAGCAAATATGTGTGGATGGGTTTTCCTACGGTCAATATCTAGGCTAACCCCCTTAAGAGAAATCTACTTGGTATCATCAACAATATGTGTGGAGTAGCTTGCTAACTCTTATCCGTGGAAGCAATTGATATGAATGACTGTGATGCACCGGTATTGATAAGTACTAATTTGGGCTATGATCTGATGAAGAACATACCAGCCATAGAGTCTGCTGCATCATATACTTCCTCCACGTTCGTATGGTTCGCATTTGCCTTCCGAAACGGGTTTGGTTTGGATCCTTCATCCGTTATCTTCTCCGAACAATCGTTTGCATAGTGCTCCATCTTCTTGCACTTGAAGCATTCCACTTGACTGAGATCCTTCCTTCCTGCATGGTTGTTGTTGCGGTTATGGCCATTGCCTCCATTAAGACGGTCTTGGTTTCCGTCCTGATTGTTGCCTTTGTAGTCGCTATGGTTGTGGTTGTTCCCTCCATCATGCTTATGTTTGTTTCCTTCACTTTGATTATGCCCATTACCTTCTTGCATATGGGATCCAGAACTTCCAATACTATCATGGTGAGTACGAACCCTCTGATGTGATCCAAATATGTGGTTGCCACCATTGTGCTTCCTCTTGCGTTTCTCCGCTTGTTGGTACTTTCCCTCTAGAATGACAACCTTGTCAATGAGTTCTTGGAAGTTGGTAATGTGAACTACTGAGAGTTAAATAGCCAGATCATCATTTAGTCCATCTAGAAACTTATCGCGCCTCTTGGCATCTGTGTCCACATCTTCCGAAGCATAGCGAGCTAGGTTGCTGAATTCATCAATGTACTCAGTGACAGAGCGCTCTTACTGACGCAAGTTACGGAACTCCCTCCGCTTCAGACTCATCACTCCAGTTGAGACATGTGCATTCTTAAATCCTTCCTCGAACATATCCCAGGTGACCTCCTCAATGGGGTGGGTTATCTGATAATTATCCCACCAGGAAGCAGCTTGTCCCTCCAGTAAGTGAGCGGCAAACCTCACTTTCTCTTCCTCGCTGCACCCAATAGTCACTAGGTCTTTGTTCACTGATCGCAGCCAGTCAAGGGCTATCATGGGTTCAGGAGCACTTGAGAACCTTGCTGGCCTCAATCTTAGAAAGCGAATGAGCATATCCACCTGTGGTGGTGGCGGTGGTGGTGGGTTGTTGTTGTGGGTGATGTACTGCGCCATCAGCTGTGCAAGTTGGGTCACTGCGTTCTCCATGTTATTGTTGTTGTTGTTGTTCTCTCCCTCCTCGTTGTTGCGATTGGGATCGCGACGGGGAGGCATCTATGGGTTAGCATAGATAAGTTTAGACGGATAGGACTAAAGAAAATAGCTACCCATACTATATATGAACAAATCAACACTTAACAATCAATGTATAAGCAATCCAAATACTTTAAAATAGTTTTCAAAAATAGGATATAGAATCCTGCGAAAATATCCATAAAGTTTTGAAAACAAAACGGTTGAAAATACACGGACTATCATTGCCATATCATCTAATTAGGATATGGTCAACACCTAACACGATCTCGATAACTAGGAACCTACATGATGGGCAACCTAGTGTCTTCACATAGCTCCAATAGCTGCATCTTGTTTCCTTCTTGTAGTAAGCCTTCTTCTCTATCTTGAAGTTAATCTCCTTTATGTTGAATTGAATCTTCTTCTCTATGGGAATCTCCACTATGATTTGAAAAAGAAGAGATGGAAGTAGGAGATAAAGATGAGAATATTACAAGAATAGAGTCAAAGGAAGAATGTATAAAGGATTTGAAAAATAAAAAAAGTTTTTACCCTATGGCTTTTCCTAATCCATTTTTAAGGTCTCGTTCCTACATTCAACACATTGCTCTGATACCATCTGTAGTAGTACAGCCCATCATAGGCTATACTTTTGCGTGTAGTACTGGCCCCCCTGGACCGTTCACCAGCACACACAGCACAGATAGTAATCAAAGGAAACAAATGTATTGAATACTATCGAATATCCAGAGTAAAGTAATTTATTACAAACTCCATAGCGAAAAGCTAGCTCAAAATAATTATTAATAACACAACAAAGCAGCGGTAGACCTCCATCTTCTTGTTTGCACGCCACAGGCGAACAAAGTTTGATGTGAAGCCTCGAAAATCTACGAAAGCTAATCCGAATCCGAATAACCTGCACGTTGGAATAAGCAGCCCCCAAAAGGAGGTCAGATCATTCTGAGCAATGGTGGCAAGTGACACTATGGTGGTATATAAATGGCAAGTGCTAGTCTACATGCATATTTGGCTGGTGGAGTTTGTAGGCTATTTTGCATAAAGGCATTTGACCTATCATTTATTAGAAATTAAAATTTTCACATAATTGGACACTTTGGTTGATAGCAAAGTGCTCCTACCCTTTGGATTAGCACACTGAAACACCATCAGACACTTCTCCAATAACCCATAGTCAAATTGGTAGTAATTAATAAAACAAGATGAACGGGATATGTCATGTTTCCCATCTAGTTGTTGAATTGTCCCTAACCAATGGAACACGGCTAAGATCTTAGTTTTAACCCTCGCGAGGTTTGTGACCTTTACCCGTGTTGCCCAATCGACCCCAAACACCATGATACACCATTAGTAACACGAAAGGAAAGAAGATTAAGCCATAACTCATAAGAAGTAGATCCCCAAACCCTCCACGAACCGGACCATACTACCACTATTCTACATCTCTGGACACGTTGGGTTCGAGTCACCACAACCTACAAATTATGTCTATCCCATACTAATATGAAACACGGCTGCACGAAAGAACAACTACATAAAGAAACTAAACAAAATCTCAGTATACTGGGCGGCGGTCCCCACCAAACTTTGTACTCTGATGACATACTAGCAATCCGCCCAGTGGTTAATTAATTATCATGTTGTTTTCATAAGCAATTAAAATAACGAGCAATACTTTAACATGATAATAATCCCAACCACGATATCTATAGCATGGCTAAGCAATCTACAAATACGATGTTTGCCTAACAATGGATTGCTACAATCTAGGGTAACATATGATCACTCCACTTGGGTGTTAGTGAAGCAATCTAGCATAGTGATATCACTCAACTCCTACTCATGCATAACTACTATAAAGATCTAATGCATATAGTAAAATAGAGGGTTCATGTGTGTCAGTTGCCTTGGCAACATGAGCAGCTGTTCACACAGTCCTCGCAACCGCACTCGTTGTAATCGTTGTAGTCTACACGTTGCAGTAAACATAACATAAGCAACAAGACATAACAATATGCAACACATGCATGCATGAAAGTTTATTGATGTAAAAAATAGATCTACTATTATTCTCTGGTTGTTAATGACATGTATGATGCATGAAAAGGTTTGTAATTCAACAAGACACAAAAAGCAGGTTAACCAAATTAAACCGGGTTAATTAACAATCTACAAGATCTTATCGAAATAAAGTTTATAAAAAGGTCGATCTAAACCTAACATACTAATAATATCCTAAAAACAAAAGAAAACACTCAACGAACACTTTCTAGATGAACAAGAACGAATTATAGATTTGAAATTTCGAGTTACTCCGGTGGGCAAAAGTAGATCAGAATTATATAAAAAGATCTGTAGCTCAAATCGAAAAACTCAAAGAACGAAAGTTGTAGATAATAATGAGATGTAACCACAGTAGAAATTTGAGCCAAAACGGACAAACGGTTGAAGAGTAATTGAACTTTTGCTGCTTCAGATATGAGATAGTAGATCTCGAAATTCTCCGGCTGTGGTGGATGGAAAGAGGTTAGGTTTTTTGGGATGGATCGGTATCGACGATATCTAAAACTCTCGTGAAGACTTGAAAGTCAACCAAAGAACTCACGGACCGTGGCGAGTAAAATACCACAAAACAGATCTGAAATTGGAGTTTCGAGTTTGGGGCGACCTCACGGCTGGGGCTGGGGTATTTATAGGTGGAGAGGTCGGTGGAAAGTTGCTCCTTGGAGTAGGGAACAAGTAGAAAGAACCGGATTCGAATTTGGACTCTCCAACGAAGAGATATGCGAGTTTGAATAGAGATAGGTCAGGAAAAACGGGATTTGTACGTTTAGGAAAGGATTGGTCGTGCTCCTGGTGCGCGCGCCCTTACTTGGCCGGCCCATGTGGTCGGTAAACTGGGCTGAGTTTTTTTTTTCTTTTTTTTCTTTTATCATTTTCTTAAAACTTTGATAACTTTTGAAATACAACTCGGAATCGAGTCAAACAGATTTCTAAAATTTTGAAATTTGAAACTCTATCATTGACTATTATTTAGTGATTTTGGGTAAAATAAAATATCAAAATATCTTTTGGCTTATAAACGCCTTATAGGAGGATTTTTGGCTTTTTAAAATATGATTTTGTTTTGGGGTTTAAAATACAACACTCAAATGCAAGTTTTGAAATGATGCCATGCTATGCATATGCTCTAAATAAAAAAACATTCCAAATGTAAAATCTGGGATGTTACAATTTATGATTTGCATGGTATTATAGAAAGAATCTCTAATGATGTTAAAATGCTTGTTAAACATTTTCAAATGGTTCAAACTCAAATTGATCAACTTGCTAAAGTGCAAAAAGATTTTCTAGTTAATTCTTCTAAAGGAAAACATACTTATGAAATAGGAACTAGAAGTGGTATTGCTACACAAGATCCTTTATATCCTGAGGGACATCCTAAAAGAATTGAACAAGATTCTCAGCAAACTAATAATGAAGTTATTCATACTAAGAAGAAAAAAGAAGAAGAAACATAAAAGTGTTGTAGAATCCTCTAAACTTGCTAAATATCCTAATAGTATATCTGTCTCTGATGCTGAAACTGAAAGTGGTAATGAAAAGAATGATGCTTCTGATAAAGAAGAATCTGTAGCTGAACCTGAAAAGCAAACTAAAACTACAAAGTACACTAAGGAGGATTTCATTGCTAATAAACATGATAATGAAAGAGAACCTTGGGTACAAAAACCAATGCCTTTTCCTAATAAGAAACACAAAGCTAAGGAAGAAGAACACTATAACAAGTTTTGTGAATGGATGAAACTTTTTTTCTTGCAAATTCCTTTAACTGATGCTATTAAATTGCCTCCTTATGCAAAATATATGAAAGATATTGTCTCTAACAAAAGGAAGATTCCTAATGAGGAAATTTCCACTAAGCTTGCTAATTACTCTTTTAATGGAAAGGTTCCTAAGAAACTTGGAGATCCTGGTATACCAACTATTCCCTTTTCTATTAAAAATAATTATGTTAGAACTGCTTTGTGTGATCTGGGAGCTGGAGTTAGTGTCATGCCTTTTACTCTCTATAAAAGACTTCTCCTAGAGAAATTGATACCAACTGAGATATCTTTGCAAATGGCTGACACATCTACTGCTATTCCTGTGGGTATATGTGAGGATGTTCCTGTTCAAGTTGCTAATAATTGTCTGATATTAACTGACTTTGTTGTGTTGGAAATGCCTGAAGATGATAATATGTCTATTATTCTTGGAAGACCTTTTCTTAATACTGCAGGGCTGTTATTGATTGCAATCAAGGAAAACTTACTTTTAATGTTAATGATAAAGAGCACACTGTTTATTTTTCCAAGAAGATTGATAGAAAATATGGTCTAAATTCAACTGAAAATATTGAGACCATAAAGATTGGAGAATTTTATTGTCCTATTCTAGTACCACCAAAGGAATATGAAATTATTATGATTGGGACTATGCCTATCAAGGTTGAGGTAACATGAGTATTTAGTGAGAAACAAAGTTTTGTTTCATATAAAATTATTTTGGTAGCAAGACTTGATCACCCTTGTTAACAAAATGATTTTAAATGAGGAGTACAATGTTTTCACTATGTTTTCACCTTCCCCATTATGTTTTCACCATGTTTAGTCCTGTTATTACATTTCTACTTGAGTACAATCATGTTTTCCACCATCCTTATGCATGTTTTCCTTATGTTTTCACCCTGATTACTGAGGTTATGCATGTTTTCACCATCCATACTTTTGTTTTCACCACTACCACCTTTGTTTTCTTTGGATATTCTTCCATTGGAGTGTCTTAGAACCTCTGTAGTGCTGGTTTTGGTTTTGATTTCCACCTTTTCACTTTAGTTTCCTGGTTTCTATTAATTATTAAAATTCTGAAAATACTTCAAAAATAAAGTTTCTCGAAAAATTCCAGAAAATTTATAATAAGTTTTTACGTTAAAAATGAGGCAGAAAGCCACCTGGGAGACCCCAGGGGGACCCACCAGTCAGGCACACCACATGGTGGCGTGGCCAGCCCCTGGTGGCGCCAACACATGGTGTGGGGCCCCTGGCCCTCCACTTACTCTCTCCACTGCCAAAGTCTTCTCTCTCACCTCACAAGCTGAAATTTTTTCCTCGAACCCGTGTTCTTGCTGTTCATCCTATGGATTTTTGATATCCTTCTTCAGCCCATCATTTCTGCTGATATTTGGTGTGTTTGATCTCCGGTATGTGACTCCTCCGATGATCCAAGTAGAATTTTGTTTAGTGAAGTATTTCTTGAGTATTTTGCCACAGTAGGTGACAGATTATGTGAGTTTTCATGCTTGATTTGAGTAGAAATAATGTATCTTTGATGTATGTTTAGCTCTCATATAAGTCCCTATGGTAGTCTCCACCTTATAGTTGCTTGAAATTAATTTTTGTTATGATTGTTGAAAAATTTCAGAGATGGATAGTTATAATTTTGGAGAGATATTTAGGAGTGATGCTCCTAGAAGGACAAGGCCCTCACACTCATCCACTTCAGCGAGGCCCTCGTATAATGAAGACGTTATTGTGTCAACTATTGATGATGCGGAAGATGATGGTATCGTTCACCCATCTAGCTTTCCTTGTCGTACATTTTTAAGAAGTGCAGGTCTTTTAGATGATTTTCTTATGATTATTGAAAGAGTTGGGCTCACCAATTTTATGGAGGATGAAAGCCCTCAGTATGCCACGCTCACAAAAGCTTTTGTTAAGAGCTTTAAATTTCAGAACACTCAGTATGGTACAACTGTTGCATTCAAGTTATATAGTCGTCCTTGTTCTTTGTCTTTGGTGGATTTTTGTACTATTATAGGTATCAACGCCACCGGGACAGCGAGCAGGATTCAAGATAGACCAGCAGACCTCCAGGGGCTCTACCGAGAGATCACCAACGATGACGGTCGCTCATCCCAGCGTGAGAAGATAAGGAACATTCAACTTCCTGCTCTTAGATACTTTGCTTACTATATTGGTACTAGTATCCTTGGTAGTGATAACACTAGCAATGTTTCTAGTTACCACCTTGCTTCCGTTAATGATGCGCTGAACCGTAGCATGAAGTATAACCTTGGTGCACTTGTTGCACTCCGCCTTGCTGCTTCTGGGCCTATTTTTGGTGGTATTATTGCTAGATGTGTAGCAGCTGCTTTACATGTTTCCATTGACCCTAATGATGAAATAATTGCTCCACATAGGATTAACCTTCTGCCATGAAATCCCATCAGTTTGTCACTTCTAAATCTACTGCTGATCATTTAGTATATAGAGTTTTATATATGGATGGAGAGGAATGGAAAGTT
This sequence comes from Alopecurus myosuroides, assembly GCA_028641055.1. Lineage (NCBI taxonomy): Eukaryota > Viridiplantae > Streptophyta > Magnoliopsida > Poales > Poaceae > Alopecurus > Alopecurus myosuroides. The sequence goes on from CM054063.1 coordinate 154,025,072, forward strand.
ACTTTGCCACAACCTGTTTTGTTTAAGATTGACAGGTCACCATGGTCGCTCTCCAAGGAGCAGGTAGACGAACATATGAGCACCACAGAGTTTTACCGGCAGCAAGAGAGGCGAGAAGCGCCTCCCGAGGACCACAACATGCAGTACACCGGCGCGTCCTCGAGCACATATCAGGAGGAGGGTTCCTCCTCGACATACTACGGGCGCGGCACCTTATGGTCCCCTTGGTGATTGATCTCCACTTGGGCCAAAAGCCTAAGCTTGGGGGGGGGGGGGGTATACCGACATCACACTCATTTACATATCATGTTCTGTCGGTTCTTTGTATATCCATGTTCTCTTTTCTTTCTCTTCTTTTTGCTTCTTTCATTTGTTTTTGTTTCTTTCGCTTGTTTTCGTTTCTTTCTCTTCTTTTGCTTTTATTGTTTTGTTTTCTATTTCCAAAACACAAAAAGATCAAAAATATTTCTGTTGTTTCTCTCTATTTATTTCTTTAGTTGGTTTGCTTTATCTTTTTGTTGCAGTTTAATATTCAAAAACCCAAAAATATTTTCTCTTGTTTGTTTGTTTGCTCTCTTTTCTTTCGTGCTTTAATTTAAAACCCCTAAAATATTAGTTGTTCTTCTTTGGTTTTGTAAAGTTTGCTGCAGAGTTCAACAGTCGTCCGTGATTCCATGGGAGCTTGGTTTTCATTATATATTATTCGAGCCACAAGTGAAGAGCAATAATGACGATATACGACAATTCAAGTATGGTGAGAGGCTGGTATGAATTCTATTTGCTTTCATTTTTGTACATATATCCATCTATGTGAGCATGTTTAGTTTGTTCGTATAAGATATATGTGACTTAATGGCTGCTTAATAGTTCGTGCTCTCTCATGTTTTGTTCCAATTTATTAATAGTAAATGACATGTCGCATAAATATTTACTCGCATTGTTCTATTCATTGAAAGGTATGACATTGTGGTAGCCTCCTCTAACTGTTTCATTTGAATCGACTTGGCACATGCTCACGCATGCTAAGACTGAAAACAAAAAGTCAATAAGCCTTGATGATTTATTTTTCCTCAGAGTTCTAGTATCAATTTTATGCCTCAGTTAATTTTACTTTGTCGCAAACATGATTATGATAGTTGTTGCTCTCTTGATTGTCGCTCCCTGTCTATTGCTAGCCTTCACCTGTACTGAGTATGAGCTCTACTCGTGCATCCAACTCCCAGAAACCAAAGTTTGCCAAATGTGTCCACCATACCTACCTATATGTGATATTTAGCCGCCACTCCTAAGTAAATTGTTCATGTGCTACCTTTAAAACCCGCTAAAAAATTATTCCTGTTTTGTGCCACTGTTTCAGCTTATGAGGACGTAAATAGAGAAACTTTATCCCACTCGTTGATTGTATTTCACACCCTAGACTAGTGGCTTCATCCACTTATCCAAATGATAGAAGAGCTGGCAGCGGGGTGCCCAGCCTCAAATTAATACACACAAATTCTCTTCACCCTTTTTGCCCCTGATTTATCAGTCAAAGCATAATTGTGTAAACAAAAGAGAAAGAGGGATGACGTTCTACCCAGATGCGTCCTTCATATGGGAGCCGCTCTTGTGAATCCAGTTGGCTTGCGACGTACTGTATGTTATGTTTACCATTCGTTGACATAATCATACACCTATCTCAAAATGTTTTCAATACCTCTGTTTAATAAAATAAAAAGCTCTAGCACATGAGTGATCCATGCTTCCCTCTGCGAAGGGCCTTTCTTTTACTTTTATGTTGAGTCTCTATCTTATTCTTTGAGAACTTTCTTGAGAGCATAGTTATCATTCTTTGTGTGATGGGTTTGTCCCAAAGTACGGTTGATTGATGTACAACTTCGATACTTGCATCTTTGATATCTTTACTTCTAGTCTTCCCTTGAACTTCAGAGGTGCCCTGGCATTTATGTTTTGCCCCACACTTAAGGGCAAGCGAGATACCACTTTATCAGATCTTATTATGAATATTACAATCTTGCAAATAGTTATGATTCATGTTGTTTATTATTATTATGTTGTTATCTCTTCATGGTTTGCACATCTATTAAGTGCCAGTATCTTGCATGTATCTTATCATGAGCATAATTAAGTATTTGATCATATAGTGAGTATGTTTACATCATATGAAACAAATGTGTTTGTAAAACTCTTTTATCGCACTCAGTTGTCACTGAATTGCTTGAGGACAAGCAATAAGCTAAGCTTGGGGAAAGTTGATACCTCGAAAACGTATCTCCTTTTCCGAACACTTTTCTTATTGTTTTCCTCTAAACTTGTGTGTTTTGAATACAACTAACACAGACTAACGTTGTTTTCAGCAAAATTAACTTGGTGTCTTGTTTTTGTGCAGAAAAATCAACTTTCAGGAAATTGCCCAGAAAAGACCCCGTTGGTGTTTTCACCCCGGAAGACCCCGGGAGCCAGAAGGGGCCAGGAGAAGAGCCACAGGGTGGCCACACCTCCCCTGGCACGCCCTCCCTTGGCCACACCAACCTATGGTGTGGGCCACCCAGAGCCCCCCTCGGACTCCCCTTTCGACTACAAATATCCTTCAACCCTAAAACGTGAGGGGGTTTGTCATATTCCATAGAAACACAACAGAGCGCCGCTCCCGAACCTTGATTCGGGGATCAGAAACTCCGTTCTGGCACCCTGCCGGGACGAGGAATTGGAGGAGATCATCGCCATCGTCATCACCAATGCCTCTCCATCGACCATCCATGTTTCTCCCATCCATGTGTGAGTAATTCCCCCGCTGTAGGCTGAAGGAGATGGTAGGGATTGGATGAGATCGTTCATGTAATAATGCCGTGATTGTTAGGGAATAGTGCCTAGTATCTTGTATTAGTGCTATTGATATTGTTGCAACTTGTTATGCTTAATGCTTGCTACTTTGGGCCCGAGTGCCATGATCTCAGATCTGAACATGTTATTGAATCATTATGATAATTATTGTTTCTTGATCATACCTGCAAGTTGTTTACACATATTGTTGTCTGGAACCCGAGGCCCCAAAGTGAAAGAAATTGGGACAACTGAAGGGGATGGCTGTGATGTGAGGATCACATGTGTTCACGGAGTGTTAATGCTTTGCTCCGGTGTTCTATTAAAAGGAACACCTTTATTACCAGTAGTTCCCATGAGGCCCCGCTGAAAACGGGCTGGTAGGACATAAGATGTTGTGCAAGTTCTCATTGCGAGCATGTACAACTATTTACGAAACACATGCCTATGGTTACTTAGTGCTTAGATGATTTATCTTATTTATCTGCAATGCCCATGACTTGATCATTATATGAACTATCTTATCCATGCAATGCCCGTTCATCTATCCCTATGCCTACAGTATTTCATCCCGATGTTTACTTCAAACACTACTTTTGCTGTTTTCATACTACTGCTGTTATTATTCCACTGCTGCTGCTACTATAAAACTGTTACTACTGATAAACCACTGTGAACTAGTCAACTTTTAGGTGCAAGTGAATTGACAACTCACTTGTTAAGACTCACAAATATTCTTTGGCTCCCCTTGTGTCAAATCAATAAATTTCGGTTTTACTTCCCTCGAAGACTGTTGCGATCCCCTATACTTGTGGGTCATCAGTAAGACCCAAGGATCTCTCTTGTGGGCCTGGAATCGCACTCGAGCTGCGTCCTCCAGTAAAATTTCCGTGTCAACAACACGAAGAAAAATCCTAGCAGACGCGCTAGGTATCCCTTTTAAAGGTTAAGTTCGACTCGATAAGACCTCCACGACCCATTCGCAACAATCACCTCACCGAGTTCGAGTCGGAGGTCTTGAATTCGTGTAGGCCAGAACTGTGTTTGCCCTAGATGCAATTAATTGGCCCTGGTCTTTCGAGAGAGCCAAGCGACTGAGCCATACCCTTCTGCAAAAATAGCTAACGCAAGGCGCAATTATCACTCGATACTCGAGTACGCAAACACATCGCACACAGGGTATGCGCCCTTGAAGCCAAGCGATTCAATGGTCGGTCGAAAGAACCAAGAATGGACTTTGAGTGCTTACCCGACTGCTCCTATTCGAATAAACACTCGGGGGCTACTAACATGGGGATGGCTCATGGACCTCTCGGGTGAGGCTACCCGGTCCAAGGCCCAAGACCAAGGCCTAAAGCAAGGCGCTATCGTACTATTCTAGAAGGCCCAGCAGGAGCCCACCCGCAAGACTTGGAGGTCAAGAAGGAAAGCTCCCACCGACCTAGAGCTAGAGTTTGTAACCCCCTCGGCTACGGTTTGAGATCTGGCCACCTATAAAAGACTAGGAGAACCACCGAGAGGGGGATCCAATCTACTTTTCACCACCATAGCCATAAGCTCGAGATCAATCTCTCAGCTCAGACACCCACCATTGTAACCGATCTACTCGTAATACAGATTGCAAGAGCAGGAGTAAGGGTTTTACCTTGACGAGGGCCTCGAACCTGGGTAAATCATGCCCCTGTTAGCCGACGATTGTCACCAGCGCCTATTCGTTCTCTTAATCGAAACCCTACCGGATCATCTGAGGGACTTGTCGAGATGAGCAGTCGACAATAGTTGCCATTCTGAGTTTTATGTGCATTTGTCCCAGGAATATTATAATTGATTCATGATGTGTTATTTCATGTTCTCTAATTATTTTTTCTACTCTTCCTGATGAACTTTGAAGGTGTCCTGGCATTTATGTTTTTCCCCAGTCTTAAGGACTAGCGAAATATCACTTTGACATGCTTTCTCTATACTTGAAACAAACGTATATCTTTCGTTGCGTTGTTATTTATGATCTTTTATTTGTGTTACTTCTCATGATGCAAGGTGATTGCTATGCTTTATTATTAAAGTTTTATTTATCATGCTTATGTTTAAGTTCTATAATCTCAGCTTACTTATGCTTTTACATTATTGATGATCAAGTTTATGTTGGTAGCATGTCACCTCGGAAATTATGTGTTTTTTATTGTTTACCTACTCGAGGACGAGTAGGAACTAAGCTTGTGGATGTTGATACGTTATAAACGTATCCTTAATTTCTTATGTTCCATGTTGTTTTCATGTTGGTTCCCACATGTTTGCTATACAATTTATGTCATTTTTATCGATTTTCCGGACTAACCTATTGACAGAATGCCAGAGAGCCAGTTCCTTGTTTTCTGTTGTTTTTAGTTTCAGAAAAGTTGTTCTGGAAATATTCTCGGAATTGGAAAATTCGAAGTCCGGAGGTCCTAGAATTCCCGAAGGTTCCACGGAGTCCCGAAGAGATCCGGAGGGGGGCCACAGGTGGTGTGGGGCCTCCACCGCCTTTTCCCTTTCGCCTATTTATACCCCCGAGAAGTAAACCCTAAATATATACCACTTCGCACCCCAAAAATACCCGAGGACGCAGTCATCGTCATCCCGAGACCGGGAGGGTTCTGGAGCTCTCCCCGGCACCCTAACGGGGGGGGGGGATTCATCACTGGAGGGGTCTACACCACCATGCCCTCCTCCGAAGTGATGCGTGAGTAGTTCAACCCTGGACTAGGGGTCCGTAGCAGTAACTAGATGGTTGTTCTCTCCACTTTGTACCTCATGTTTAGATCTCGTGATCTGCCTCAAATGATCGAGATCATCTTTATGTAATGCTACATGTTGTGTTTGCTGGGATCTGATGAATGTTGAATGTTATGTCTTCTGATTATCAATCTATCATGTTATCTTTATGCATATGCTATTGATGATCTTGTATGCTCTCTGTTATTAGTAGATGCTCTAGCCAAGTAGATGCTAGTAACTCCAAGAGGGACTATTTATGCTCGATAGTGGGATCATGCCTCCTTTGCATCTGTGCTTGAGTGATAGAAACGTGTCGGATGGAGGATGTGTTGTTGCCATTAGGGAGAAAACAACAATGCTTTGTCTAAGGATGATGTTATTGTTTACATTACACACTTTGCTTACTGCGATAATTTGTTGCTAGCAACTTAATACCCAACGTTTGTTCGGATGATATTCAGAGGGTGGATTATTAGTCATAGATGCAGTTGGATGACGGTCTTTGTATTTTGTTGTAATGCCTGCATGAATCACATAGTAATCTTTATGTCTTGCATATGCACTATGGTGCGGCCTTCATTTTTGTCAATTGCCCAGCTGTAATTTGTTCACCACACATGTTATTTATCTTTCACGGAGAGACACCACTAGTGAATTGTGGACCCCGGTCCTTTTTCCTCATACTGATAAACACCTACTGCTTTGATACTATTACTACTGCTTTCATACTGTTTTCCACACCATACGTTTAACCTCTTTGTGTTCAGCAAAACCGGTGAGATTGACAACCTCGCTGCTTCATTGGGGCAAAGTGATTTGATTGTGTTGTGTAGGTTCCACGTTCCTTCTGAACCGGTAGTGCGCCCTGCCATCTCAGCTGCTTCAACCTTCTGAAGTTACTCCTTCCTCCTACTAGTCGATTCAACATTAATTTCTTACTTAGGGAAAACTTTCCGCTGCACTCTTCATACCTTCCACTTGGGGCTTACCAACGAGAGCAAGCAGCTCCCATCAGGGGCCTATTTAAGGGGCCTTCTTCCCCATTGGTTCCTCTTCTCTCTAGCATGTTTTCCCCCATCATAGTTGACTTTTGGAGCTTGTTTTATCTCAATTCCTCAATGATTCTTGCCTCCAATTAGAGGTAAAGAGAGAGGAGATCTAGATTTATCTTTCCACCAATACATCTCCTCTTAGTGAGGGGAAGCCTTTGGGATCTAGATCTTGTGGATTCATTTTTTGAGTTCTTCGTTGTTCTTCATCTCTTCTCCCCCATAGGATTTGTTGCTTTGGTGGGATTTGAGAGTGAAGGATTTGAGAACTTCTTGTGTTCTTGCCATTGCATAGGTTGCATCTGCTTGAGTTCTCCACGAGTATTCGTTCTAGTCAAAGGTTGAGAAGCTTGTTACTCTTGGGTCCTTGGAGTGCCCTTGAGCTTGTCCTCTTGGGTAATTGGAGTGCCCTAGACGGTTCTTGTTGTCTCAGAGTTTTGGTGGCTCTGGACCTTGTTGTCCCGAAGTTTTGGTTGCTCGGGACCTTGTTGCTATCTTGGAGTTTTGGTGGCTTTCGGGATATGGTTGAGAGCCTCCAATTGAATTGTGGAGATTGCCCCAGCCTTGTACGGGATCGGTGACCGCCCTCAAAGGTCCCATAGTGGATCGTGGCACTCCGCATTGGTGGAGGCACGAGGAGAATACGATCAGCCATCGAGCTCTTGGAGTCATTGGGCCTCCACACCTCTCCAATGGAGATTAGCTTCCATTGGAAAGTGAACTTCCGGATAAATCATCGTCTCCTCCTCTCTTGGTTATTTCTATACCTGGTCTCTTTACTTACACAATTTACTTTGTGATAGCCACTACCAAATTCTGTGCGATCCGGAATGTTTTAAGCGGGAAGTTTTGATAACGTCGCGTGTTTCCGTCGCGGATGGCTGAAAAGTGGAGTTTGCTCTCGACGTATTGGTTTGGCCCGTCGCAGACTGGTTTTGCCCAACTTTTTGCTAGTTTTACGTCGCGGATTTTAGTCTCCGGCCCAGTGGCCCAATAAGAGCCTAGTTGCCTTCAACGAAACCGGCTTGGTCACGTAGAACGTCGCGGATTTTCATCGGACCCACACATCCTGCCATGTTTGACTGCTTTGACCGGCAACGACCGCGCTCTCTCGCGGTTGTTCCTAACGTTTTTTTGCACGGGCCCAGCTGTCAGTCTAGTCTGACCTTTTTGTTCGATAATATGCCATTTCCTCCAAATATAAGAATTCACATAATCTTCCAAATCATCACAAAAATAACAAGCCTATTTTCTGAAACAAATCACAAGTCACCACAATCAATGATTAACAGTCGTACTTAGAAGAGAGACAACAAGGAGATTTATAATAACTAGAATTAACATCAGTTCACACCAGCATCACAAAGGTTACCCGCCATCATCACAACAAGCTCACATCATAAACTAAATAGTTTCATGTCATCGATAGGGTTCACATCACAACAGGTGCACCTCAGCATCTAAAATGGTGCACATCATAAACTAAATAGTTTCTCATCGATACGGTTCACGTCACTTTTTCCTACTGATCCATCCATTCCAAAGGCACATCCACAGGTTCCACGTCACTTTTCCTAGTCACCAATCCATTTCAAAGGCACATCCACAGGTTACACGTCACTTTTCCTAGTCATCAATCCATACCAAAGGCACATGCACAGATTCCACATTACTTTTCCTATTGATCCATCCATTCCGAAGCCACAACCACAGGTTTGCAAACCCTACAAAAAGGGCATCATACATATTTAGCACATCATCAACTACAAGGCCAACCATCAGCACAGTCTAATCATCGGCACATGCAACAAAACAGATAAAAGTGTAATAGTGAGCCTCATTGCCAACCATGGTACATACAGATGACACGCAATAATTCTGACAGATTTACCTACTATAGTAAAATGAGGCACAACTGAATTTGTTCTGCATGCTATTTGCTATAGTAGCCAAACTGTAGACACATTGCTGCATATTAATCATTGGCAGCGACAATTTAATCATTGGCACACGTATAAAGCACAAATGTTTAGCAATGGAAAGCAAGAAAAGTAGCCTCATACTAATAAGCACAAAACAAAATTAATGAGATCATAGAACATTTACCAAGGAAGATGCAGAACCAATGTAGTTGTACACAACACTAGGTAAATGCTCGATGATCTCATCAAGATCAAGTGCACATTTTAATCATTGGCACATGTATCAAGCACAAATGTTTAGCAATAGAAAACAAGAAAAGTAGCCTCATACTAATAAGCACAAAACAAAATTAATGAGATCGTAGAACATTTTACCAAGGAAGATGCAGAACCAATATGGTTGTACACAACACTAGGTAAAATGCTCGATGATCTCAACAAGATCGAGTGCACAGTTTAATCATTGGCACACGTATAAAGCAAGCAATAGAAAACAAGAAAAGTATCCTCATACTAATAAGCACAAAACAAAATTAATGAGATCATGGAACATTTTACCAAGGAAGATGCAGAACCAATGTGGTTGTACACAACACTAGGTAAAATGCTCGATGATCCCAACAAGATTGAGTGCATAGTTTAATCATTGGCACATGTATCAAGCACGGATGTTTAGAAATGGAAAACAAAAAAAATAGCCTCATACTAATAAGCACAAAACAAAATTAATGAGATCATCGAACATTTTACCAAGGAAGATGCAGAACCAATGTGGTTGTACACAACACTAGGTAAAATGCTCGATGATCTCATCAAGATTGAGTGCACAGTTTAATCATTGGCACACGTATCAAGCACAGATGTTTAGCAATGGAAAATAAAAAAAGTAGCCTCATACTAATAAGCGTAAAACAAAATTAATGAGATCATCGAACACTTGCCACGGAAGATGCAGAACCAATATGGTTGTACACAACACTAGGTAAATGCTCAATGATCTCATCAAGATCGAGTGCAAAGTTTAATCATTGGCACATGTATCAAGCACAGATGTTTGGCAATGGAAAACAAGAAAAGTAGCCTCATACTAATAAGCACAAAACAAAATTAATGAGATCATAGAACACTTGCCAAGGAAGATGTAGAACCAATGTGGTTGTACACAACACTAGGTAAATGCTCGATGATCTCATCAAGATCGAGTGCACAGTTTAATCATTGGCACATGTATCAAGCACAGATGTTTAGCAATGGAAAACAAGAAAAGTAGCCTCATACTAAAATGCACAAAAAAACAACAAAATTATTGAACACTTACCAAGGAAGATGAAGAACCAATGTGGTTGTACACAACACTAGGTAAATGCTAATAATCTCATCAAGATCGAGTACAAAGTTTAATCCTTGGCACATGTATCAAGCACATACAGATAAAACAATAGCAGTGAGCCTCATTGGCAAGCATAGCAGGTTGAAATCATCTAATTAAAGAGCAAAGTTGTTTACCTCAGTTGAGGCAAACAACAGAAGAAATAAAGCCATATCTTCTGTTGTAGAAGGTGAATACACACATAGCACCCTCCTTGATTCCAGCTAAATTGATGACCTTTGACCAGTTGGTTGTCATCTCGGCACCGTCTGTCTTGCCCTTGATGAACATAACATCTTGAGCATCGGAATTGTTGGTGCATATGACAGGAAGTCGATCCATTGGCGTAAACCCGTTGAGGTAGGCCTGGCTGAACTTAATTGAGAAGTACTGGACAAGAGGTAAATAATGAGCTGTTGACTAAGATTAATGTGCATAGGAAGAGTAAAAGAATAAGATGTTTACCATCTTGGCCTTCCCAGGGAAGACATTAGACTTTGTCATCCTACAGACGTAGTGTGGTATAGATGGCTGTGGTCCAGCAACTTGGCTTTGGAGATGCGCGACTTGGTCTTCAGTCATTTCCACCTCGTTTGCGAAAAAACAGTGCTCGTCATAGTCTTGATTCGCTTGGATTTTGGGACCTATAATGCAAGAAATAAATTAATCCTGGCTAATCTGTAGGTGCATAAGAGAGTAATAAAACATTTTGTTGGACCTGTCACCTCTACGAGTGACCTTTCCTTCACTGACTAGATCCTCCCGAGTTGGACTTTTACCAACTCCATCAACCACAATGCCACGGGACTCCAGAAAGAGACGATACTCGGGATCTATTTCAACTGGCGCCTCCATCCAGTTACGAGTTTCATAAGGAGACATGGCGCAGAAGCTACAACCTCGATTAGAGTGCTACAGCCAAATATGAAAAGAAGAAAAATCAAACAAGTAGCTACAAAGGAGAAAGGAGATACTAATTTATATGCTAGTATTTACCTTGGTTGTCTGAAGAATAGGGGACCTTGCGAGCTCCGAGGCCTTGTTCAGGTGGATCTCTATCTGGGAGGAGAAGCGATCTTCGAGATACCTGTGACGGTAGCGTGAGCTAAATCCATGGCTGGTGGTGACCTAAAACACGTCAACGACGGTTGCCGCCGGCATCTAACCTACATCCGCAGGCATCTAACCTAGATCCGCCGCCATCTAACCTAGATCGAATCGTTTGGTTGAGTATGGGGAAGGGAGGCAACCAGCACTAACCAGTCATTGGTTGAGGACGTCGGTGAGGACGGGGAAGCTAGGGAGGGTGCCGCCGTGATAGCCGCCGCCCAGTGGGCGAAGTGGAGGCATTGGGTTTTTTGGGGGGGGGCAGAGTGATCCCTTTCAGTGGGGAAGTAGCCGAGTGGGCGAGGAAGCGTGGCGGCCTGTGACGCTGACGAGTGGGACTCCATGTGAGGTTGTTTCGGTGAAGATTTAGGGCGCACGCGGCTGTGACGCTGACGAGTGGGACCCCGTGTGAGACTGTTTCGGTTTTTAGCGCGCGCGTGGCTGCTAGCGGTCGTAATTTAGGCGTCCAGATGTTAGGTTTAGATGTGATTTTTTTTAAATTGAGGGTCTATGTGTTAATTAGGGTACAAAGGGCTATAGCTGCCAATTGTGACATGTTGTCCCATAAATTGAAGGTTTTTCAAATGTAAATATTTGCTAATACGAAAAAGATTGCATTCTTACCATTAGTTCTTTATTTTTTACTAATTAAATGAAGAATTAAAAACCATTGATCCATCAAATCAACGAGTTTTCGACAAGGATTGGCTTATTGGGCATGATCGAGTATTAAATGGATGTGACACATCCACTTATTACGAAGTTATACCAAATAAGTATTTAGGCATCCTAAAAACATGATCGGATGAAGCACCATAGTATAGAAGTACTACATATATAGTACTTAAATTCTTACACACACGAGGAATTCTTCCACAATACTAATAAAGTTGTTACATATACTACTTGTCCAAACTAGAACATTAGCTAGTAGCACAACTATTCAATTAAGTTTATAAGGACACCATTGCAGCATTCGGCACAAGCGACAGCATTACTGGCTCCTCCAAGGATTCCTGCCCTGGTGATTGGGGTTCAGATGAGGATGCGCGAGCCCTAAGCGGATATTGCGCGCGAGCAACTTCTTTAGGAACACGCCGTAGGCAGCATGCTTGGCCCTAACAGCGGGCCCGCGGTTTTCCGAGCCACGTCCAACGCCGCTGGCATGCTGGATCATGCTGACGATGCTCGTGTAATGTTCCTGTAGCAGAAGGGGCAGAACAACATGTCGGCGCGATGACGGTACCTAATCTGTCTATTCTGCAGCTTCCTAAGAACATGTCTGCTCTTAGCATCGCGGGACTTCTTGTCAGATGATACGCCGTCGTCGGATTGATTCAAATTAGCAATGAAACAAAATTTAGCACCACACTCTAATTATAGGTAATTTTTAAAATTCACGTACTAACACTAGTTTAAATCAAATAACCATGTCATTGATAAACTAATGACATCAATCTTTACTTAAATAGCATACAAATTTAAGCAGAACATAAATGGTACCACATATATGCAGTTAGTTAATGGACTTAATATGTAATAACAAGCCTAGAATTTAAGCCCACATTCGAATGGGACAATAGAACTTGCAGATAGACAAAATGCCATCAAAACCATGTATAGCTAATTCTTAACTTGCATATACCAATCACTCTATTCTACAATCTCTAGAATCCAGGACCTAAAATCATTAGCGGACCCGGGAATAGATTAAAGCCCGGGCAAACAGTCAGTTACAAGGCTTAATTTGTATATTTTTTCTATTAAATAAACTTCAACTACGTTGTTCCGACCGCTGGGTAATAGGGGGCGCTGGGTTCGCAGTTGCATATGTAGAATCCCCGTCTATAGATCCAACTACAAACCCGAGAATCCCCTAACTTGCTTGCATGTCTCTACAAACCATTGGATCTTCAATACTAAACTAGGGCTAGATATATCTTTTTAGGGAAGTACCTCAGAGTCCTCGTCCGAGACGACCTCCTCGAACGCCGGTACCTCCCCCATGGGGTCCCCCAGATCGGACATGAGAGGGAGTACTGACGCTTCCACCGCCGGAGGAGGCGATGACAGCGAACCGCCATGGCCGGCCGCACCTGCGGCGACGACAACAGATGCCGCGCCGGCGTTATTCCTCTGCATCGGATCCGGCCATGAGGTCCAACAGACACGGTGGGCCGCACCTTCAGCGTCGGCAGCAGATGATGCGACGGCGTCCTCCCTTCCTCGCGGAACCGCCTCAAGGCTGTGTGCTCGGCAGTTGGGAGAGAAGGGATTTGGGGCCGGAGCAAAGTGGGTTTTTTTGCTAGATTTGGGGCCGGAATGGTGGGGGAGGGAGTTGATGCAAGCAGGAGGGGCATTTATACTGACTGCCATTTCGAGGGCCGTTGGCCCTGCTGACGTGTGCGCATGCATGTCTCCGCATGGCTCTCCCGTGGGCCGACTTTGTCAAACACAGAGTGATGTGACATTTAGTCACTGTCAAACAGGGCCACAACGAGTCAAGGCCACTTATCAGTGGAACAAATTCAGCCAAAACAAGCCAACGAATTGCTCTCTTCACTTGTACGTGAGCGTTGTACGCAACCATGGTGTGAGTGCAGTGTAATTACCGGTTTAATTACGGTCATTTGCGAGGGAGGTCAAGCACTCTGCCTCGTTTTCAGTTGCCATTTAGTTTCCCGCTTGTTCATCTACTCGCCTGGGTTCACGCGCCTTCATTCCAGACGCGCCTTTTCGATCCGTGTAAATTTAGGCAGCTGCCGTTTGCAGTTGCCACTTGCGCTCCTTCTGTTCATCATCTTCCGCCACTCTTCTTACAAACCTATCGAACCCATAAGCCCACGGCGGAGACTTGCCATGGACGATCGCGTACCAACCATGGAGGTTCTCGACGTCCCTGTCCACGGCGGCACCGTGCTGCAGGTGATTTACACCAACAAGGAACGTGTTTTGGAGACTGCCCTGGCCAATTTCGAGCAATGGATTCAGCCTGAAAGGCACAAGTTCTTGGGCCTCGACCTTGAGTACACATGTAGCCATGCTTACAAACCCCATGCCGTCGCCATCGTGCAAATCGCCATGCGCATACACGTCCTCGTGTACCACTGGTGCAGGTCGCCACAGACAGATCATGGATGCAAGTTGCTGCAAGATTTCTTTTCAACAAAGAAGATGACGTTCGCAAGCGTGGACACGACGGGCGACAAGAAGATTCTTTCCCAATCAGGCTTCTTTCTTCCACCACAGTACCACCATGACATTCAGATGGAATTCGGGGTACCCAGAATTGGAATAGATACTCTAGCAGAAAATATCATAGACAATTTGTACCTTGAGATGAAGTCTGGATACCCACCAGACCTGCACAAATATTGGAAATGGAAGATGGCTCCAACAAGCCTCAACTATGTAGCGGTGGACGGATATGTCAGCTACAAGCTATACAGAAGGATCCGAGACATGAAAAACAGTTTAGGTCCAACATGGCTGGAGAAGACCCGCCCCTGGTGCAAGAGCGAAGATAGAGCTTCACGCCGCCGCCGCGGCAACGAGGGCACGAGCAAAAGGATACGCATGAAGTAGTTGTTTAAGTGTTTCTAGCGCTTGATAATAAGTGTTCTTATTTGTGTTCTAGTTTGTGTGCACGAAAAATATGTTTGTTTTACATATTAATGTAATTTTGTGCAATATGTAGCACATGGAATTTGTTTCCATGATTTATAGATGAAATACATTGCTACTGTTTTTTTTGGCATGAATTAACATTAATTGGTCAAACATTAGCAGCCTTAGATTCAACTCAAATTCAACAACAGACTCAAACATTTTCAAACTGACTAGAGATCAAACTGACATATTACAACAGATAAAAGTCGCAACATAAGTCAAACATTTTCAAACTGACTAGAGATCAAACTGACATATTACAACATATAATAGTCGCCACATAAGTCAAACACTTTCAAACTGACTAGAGATGCACGATACAACACACAATTCAGACTCCCAACAGATAGCATCTCCAACATAAGCCAAATGATATCTTCAGATAGCAGTTCAAACGACAGCTCAATCTTCTTCAGTCAGCAGATCATTCTCCTCCGGCAGATCCGTTGCCGTTGTGCCCACCGAAACAGTGTCCACCGTCCCTCACCTAATGAGGGCCACTGCCATCCACACACCCACCGAAAAATGGGAACTGGTGCGTGCGTGTGGTGTCGACCTCGTCGTCGTCCCATAGTGGAGTGTCCGAGACGACTGGGCCATGGTCCACGACCTCTGAGACCTGGATGAGGACAGTGTGCTCCAATGTCCTCATCGAGGTCGGGGTGCGCACTGTGGCCGACATGTACGGCTCTGGCACCTCCACAATGTAGGTCTTCGAGACTATGGTCGGCTGCTTCATCCAGGCCTCCACCGACAGGAACCAGCTGTCCGCCGGGACATGCATCTGCACCAGATCACCGCCAAGATGGTTGACGAACTGCCCCACCGCAACGGGCTCCCATGCCTCCCGTGGGAACCGCTCGAAGGTGATCTTTGTCAGATACGATAGCTCAGATCGCTCGGTGCCGCTACCACGGCACCAGCAAATAAATGTGAGCGGCGCTCCATCGGCAACGACGTGCCGGGACAGATGTAACATGGCGGTGCAGTCCTCCTCGGAACGGAATCGAATGAGAAAGTCCACCGGCGGCGCGCTAACATCCACCTTCACCTGCCTACGGGTGACTACGCATTGCGCGACCAGCGCAGCCAGGACTTCCTCGGGCGACAAAGGAGGGCGAGCCCTCCCACGGTGACCTCGAGCGCGCGACCGTGCCACTTCTCCTCGATCTTCTCCATTGCACGAGAGTGGGCGAGAACGCAACGGCCTTGAGTCGGCCGTAGTGCGGGCTCCCCAGTCCGGAACATCTCCTCCGGGAACATGCGGCGGGCAGCCATCAACGAAGGAGACAACGAATAGCCGCGCGCGATCTATGGATTCGGTGGGGAAGAATGGGGAATTTGGGGTTCGATCATGTTTCAGTCTGCGAGCTGGGCAGATGAGCAAATGGGGAATTTGGGTTTCGATCCTGTTTTAGTCTCAGTTTGACCCTTTTTTCAACACAAAATCTGCACCAGGGGCTCCAATTCTTGTTATAACATGTGCTAGATTTTGGTTTTCTATGTTTGTACAACATGCCCCAACAAATTGAGGAAATAAATCCATTGGTCTACCCCCTTCCGATGCTGAATGAAGGGGCAAACAGAAAATTTCGGTCAACACATGCCAGAGTTTCGTTCAAGAGGGGGCTCCGGAGTAAGAATCCTTCCTAAGCCTATATGGAGTAAAATCATGTCCATACCAGTGTTGTAGGAGGTGAAGAGAGCCAAGATTCAAACCCGAGGTCTGACCGGTTTCACCCGCATCGCTTGCTATATATGCAGGAAGGATCTATACGTACACCTCAACCCCCTCCCCCTTCGGACGATCCCGAGGGAATACTATAACAACTCCGGACCGTCTGAATCCCACCCAAAATAAGGGTTTGCGATACCATATGTGTTAGAGTGTGGCATGAGCCTTGGATTCCCAAGATTCCCTCACTCTTTGTGTTAGGTCTCACCGACGTCGGATTCTCTCTAATGGGTTCCAGGACTACTCAGAGCTCGAAACTCCCGGTTCTGAAGGAACGTGGAGAATGTTGCCAATAGATGGGCCCTACATTATCTTCGGTGTTCCTTGGGCCTAATCGAACAGAACCGAGCAATTAGTTCCACTTTGCTACCACCTTTCCGCCTCATGTCAAGGGGCGAGAACGACAGTTCCGTCCTTTTCTCTAGTGGGCCTAGGGTTTTCCGGAGAGTGTGAATCCCACCCAAACCTGGGGCATGCCATATAATGTGTGTTAGAGTGTGGCATGGGTATTGGATGCCCAATATTACCTCACTCTCTGTGTTATGGCTTGACCGGCGTCGGATTCTCTCTAGCGGGTTCCAGGGCTACTCAGAGCTCGAAACTCCCGGATCTGATGGAACAGGGAAATCTTGCCAAGAGGTGGGCCCCAACATTGTCTTCGGTGTTCCTTGGGTCTAACCTAACACAACCAACCAATTAGTTCCACTTTGCTACCCCCTTCCGGCTCACGTAGAGGGGCCAGATCGGCAGTTCCGTCCTTTTCTCCAACGGGCCTAGGGTTTCTCCGGAGAGGATCTCTAGAGCATCTTAATCCCACCCAAGCCTAGGGTATCGTAACATGTTTGTTAGAGTGTGTGGCATGGGTCTTGGAAGCCCAATATGCCCTCACTTCTTGTGTTAGGGATTCACCGGCGTCAGATTCTCTCTAGTTGTCGTAGGACTACTCACGGACCAAAACTCCCGGATCTAACGGAGAACGGGAGGGGGGATATCTTGCCAAGAGGTGGGACCTACCGTTGTCTTGGGTGTTCCTTGGGCATAACCTAACATAAACAAGCAACTAGTTACACTTTTCTACCCCCTTCCGGCTCACGTAGAGGGTCCAGAATGGCAGTTCCGTCCTTTTATTCAACATGCCTAGGGTTTCTCCGAAGAGGAGCTCCAGAGCGTCTTAATCCCAGCCAAGCCTAGGGTATTCCATACCATGTGTGTTTTTAGTGTTGCATGGGTCCGGGATGCCCAATATTCCGTCACTCTCTATGTTATGGCTTCACCAGCGTCGGATTCTCTCTCGTGGGTTTGAAGACTACTCACAGCCCGAAACTCCCGGATTTGACGGAACAGAGGGAATCTTGACAAGAGGTGGGCCCTACCATTTTATTGGTTGTTCCTTGGGCCTAACCTAACACAACCTAGCAATTAGTTCCACTTTGCTACCCCCTTCCAGCTCACGTAGAGGGTCCAGAACAGCAGTTTCGTCCTTTTTTCTCCAACGGGCCTAGGGTTTCTCCGGAGAGGAGCTCTAGAGTGTCTGGATCCCACCCAATCCTAGGGTATGCCATACCATGTGTGTTAGATTCTGGCATGGGTCTTGGATGCCCAATATTCCCTCACTCTCTGTGTTATGGCTTCACCGGTGTCGGATTCTCTCTCGTGGGTTCCAGGACTGCTCATAGCCCGAACTCCCGGATATGACGGAGAACAGGGGGAATCTTGCCAAGATGTGGGCCCTACCATTGTCTTGCGTGTTCCTTGGGACTAACCTAACATATCCAATAAATTAGTTCCACTTTGCTACCCCCTTCCGGCTCACGTAGAGGGTCCAGGACAACAGTACCGTCCTTTTTTCTCCAACGGGCCTAGGGTTTCTCCGGAGAGGAGCTCTAGAGCGTCTAAATCCCACCCAAGCTTAGGGTATGTAATACCATGTGTGTTAGAGTGTGACATGGGTCTTGTATTCCCAATATTTCCTCAATCTCTATGTTATGGCTTCACCGGCGTCAGATTCTCTCTTGTGGGTTCCAGGATACTCACAGCCCGAAACTCCCGGATCTGACTGGACGGGGGGGAGGGGTGGGGAATCTTGCCAAGATGTGGTCCCTACCATTGTCTTGGGTGTTATTTGGGCCTAACCTAACACAACCAAGCAATTAGTTCCACTTTGCTACCCCTTTCCGGCTCACGTAGAGGGTCCATAACGACAGTTCCGTCCTTTTTTTTAGCGGTCCTAGGGTATCTCCGGAGAGGAGCTTCAGAGCGTCTGAATCCCACCCAAGCCTAGGGTATGCCATACCATGTGTCTTATAGTGTGGCATGTGTCTTAGATGACCAAGATTGCCTCAATCTTTGTGTTATAACTTCACTAGCGTCGGATTCTCTCCCGTGGGTTCCAGGGCTACTCAGAGCCCGAAACTCCTAGATCTGACGGAAAGGGGGGTAATTTTGCCAAAAGTTGGTCCCTATATTGTATTGTGTGTTCCTTCGGCCTAAACTAACACATTCAAGCAATTAGTTCCACTTTTCTACCCCCTTCGGCTTACGTAGAAGGGCTAGATTAGCAGTTCCTTCCTTTTCTCCAACGGGGCTAGGGTTTCTCCGGAGAGGAGCTCCAGTGCGTCTTAATCCCACCCAAGCCTAGGGTATCACATAACATGTTTGTTAGAGCATGGAATGGGTCTTGAATGCCCAAGATTCCCTCACTCTTTGTGTTAGGGCTTCACCGGCGTCGGATTCTCTCTCGCCGATTCCAGGGCTACTTAGAGCCCGAAACTCCGAGATCTGACGGAACGGGGGGAATCTTGCGAAGAGGTGGGCCCTACCATAGTCTTCGGTGTTCCTTGGGCCTAACCTAAAATAACCAAGCAATTAGTTCCACTTTTCTACCCCCTTCCAGCTCACGTAGAGAGGGGCTAGATTGGCAGTTCCGTCCTTTTCTCCAGGGGGCCTAGGGTTTCTACGGAGAGGAGCTCCAGAGCGTCTTAATCCTGCCCAAGCCTAGGGTATCACATAAAATGTTTTTTAGAGTGTGCAATGGTTCTTGGATGCACAATATCCCCTCACTCTTTGTGTTAGGACTTCACCGGCGTGAGATTCTCTCTAGTAATTGCATGACTACTCAGGGAACAAAACTCCCGGATCCGACGGAACGAGGGGATCTTGCCAAGAGGTGGTCCCTACCATTGTCTTGGTTGTTCCTTGGGCCTAAACCAACACAGCCAAGCATATAGTTCCACTTTGCTACTCCCTTCTGGCTCACGTAGAGGGTCCAGAACGGCAGTTCCGTCCTTTTTTCCAGCGGGCCTAGGGTTTCTCCGGAGAGGAGCTCCAGAGCGTATGAATCCCACCCAATCCTATAATATGCCATACCATGTGTTTTAGAGTGTGGAATGGGTCCTGGATGCCCAATATTCTCTCAGTCTCTGTGTTATGGCTTCACCGGCGTTGGATTCTCTCTCGTGGGTTCGAGGACTACTCATAGCCTGAAACTCTCGAATCTGACGGAACGGAGGGAATCTTGCCAAGAGGTGGGCCCTACCATCATCTTTGTTGTTCCTTGGGCATAACCTAACACAAACGAGAAATTATTTATACTTTGCTACCCCCTTCCGGCTCACGTAGAGGGTCCAGAACAGCAGTTCCGTCCTTTTTTTCTCCAACGGGCCTAGGGTTTCTCCGGAGAGGAGCTCTAGAGCGTCTGAATCCCACCCAAGCCTAGGGTATTCAATACCATGTGTTTTAGAGTCTGACATGGGTCTTGGATGCCCAATATTCCCTCACTCTCTGTGTTATGGCTTCACCAGCGTCGGATTCTCTCTCGTGGGTTCTAGGAGTACTCATAGCCCGAAACTCCGGGATCTGACGAAGAACGGGGGGAATCTTGACAAGATGTGGGCCCTAACTTTGTCTTGCGTGTTCCTTGGGCCTAACCTAACACAACCAAGCAATTATTTCCACTTTGCTACCCCCTTCCGGCTCACGTAGAGGGTCTAGGACAGCAATTCCGTCCTTTTTTCTCCAACGGGCCTAGGGTTTCTCCAGAGAGGAGCTCTAGAGCGTCTAAATACCACCCAAGCTTAGGGTATGTCATACCATGTGTGTTAGAGTGTGACATGGGTCTTGGATTCCCAAGATTTCCTCAATCTCTGTGTTATGGCTTCACCGGCGTCGGATTCTCTCTTGCGGGTTCCAGGATACTCACAGCCCGAAACTCCCGGATCTGACTGGACGGGGGGGGGGAGGGGGGAATCTGGCCAAGATGTGGGCACTACCATTGTCTTGGTTGTTCTTTGGGCATAACCTAACACAACCAAGCAATTAGTTCCACTTTGCTACCCCTTTCCGGCTCACGTAGAGGGTCCATAACGACAGTTCCGTCCTTTTTTTTAGCGGGCCTAGGGTATCTCCGGAGAGGAGCTTCAGAGCGTCTGAATCCCACCCAAGCCTAGGGTATGCCATACCATGTGTCTTATAGTGTGGCATGTGTCTTAGATGACCAAGATTGCCTCAATCTTCGTGTTATGGCTTCACTAGCGTCGGATTCTCTCCCGCGGGTTCCAAGGCTACTGAGAGCCCGAAACTCCTGGATCTGACGGAAAGGGGGTAATTTTGCCAAAAGTTGGTCCCTATATTGTATTGTGTGTTCCTTCGGCCTAAACTAACACATTCAAGCAATTAGTTCCACTTTTCTACCCCCTTCGGCTTACGTAGAAGGGCTAGATCAGCAGTTCCGTCCTTTTCTCCAACGGGGCTAGGGTTTCTCCGGAGAGGAGCTCCAGTGCGTCTTAATCCCACCCAAGCCTAGGGTATCACATAACATGTTTGTTAGAGCATGGAATGGGTCTTGGATGCCCAAGATTCCCTCACTCTTTGTGTTAGGGCTTCACCGGCGTCGGATTCTCTCTCGCCGATTCCAGGGCTACTCAGAGCCCGAAACTCCGAGATCTGACGGAACGGGGGGAATCTTGCGAAGAGGTGGGCCCTACCATAGTCTTCGGTGTTCCTTGGGCCTAACCTAAAAGAACCAAGCAATTAGTTCCACTTTTCTACCCTCTTCCAGCTCACGTAGAGAGGGGCTAGATTGGCAGTTCCGTCCTTTTCTCCAGGGGGCCTAGGGTTTCTACGGAGAGGAGCTCCAGAGCGTCTTAATCCTGCCCAAGCCTAGGGTATCACATAAAATGTTTTTTAGAGTGTGCAATGGTTCTTGGATGCACAATATCCCCTCACTCTTTGTGTTAGGACTTCACCGGCGTGAGATTCTCTCTAGTAATTGCATGACTACTCAGGGAACAAAACTCCCGGATCCGACGGAACGAGGGGATCTTGCCAAGAGGTGGTCCCTACCATTGTCTTGGTTGTTCCTTGGGCCTAAACCAACACAGCCAAGCATATAGTTCCACTTTGCTACTCCCTTCTGGCTCACGTAGAGGGTCCAGAACGGCAGTTCCGTCCTTTTTTCCAGCGGGCCTAGGGTTTCTCCGGAGAGGAGCTCCAGAGCGTATGAATCCCACCCAATCCTATAATATGCCATACCATGTGTTTTAGAGTGTGGAATGGGTCCTGGATGCCCAATATTCCCTCAGTCTCTGTGTTATGGCTTCACCGGCGTTGGATTCTCTCTCGTGGGTTCGAGGAGTACAAACAGCCCGAAACTCCCGGATATGACGAAACGGAGGGAATCTTTCCAAGAGGTGGTACCTACCATTTTCATGGTTGTTCCTTGGGCCTAATCTAAAAATACCGAGCAATTAGTTCCACTTTGCTACCCCCTTCCGGCTCACGTAGAGGGTCCAGAACAGCAGTTCCGTCCTTTTTGCTCCAACGGGCCTAGGGTTTCTCCGGAGAGGAGCTATGGAGCGTATGAATCCCACCCAACCCTAGGGTATGCCATACCATGTGTGTTAGAGTGCGACATGACTCTTGGATGCCCAATATTCCCTCACTCTCTGTGTTATGGCTTCATCGGCGTCGGATTCTCTCTCGTGGGTTCCAGGACTACTCATAGCCCGAAACTCCCGGATCTGACGGAGAACGGGGGTAATCCTGACAAGAGGTGGGCCCTACCATTGTCTTGGGTGTTACTTGGGCCTAAACTAACACAACGAAGCAATTAGTTCCACTTTTCTACCCCCTTCCAGCTCACGTAGAGGGTCCAAAACATCAGTTCCGTCCTTTTTTCTCCAACGGGCCTAGGGTTTCCCTGGAGAGGAGCTCTAGAGCGTATTAATCCCAACCAAGATTAGGGTATGTAATACCATGTGTGTTAGAGTGTGACATCGGTCTTGTATTCCCAAGATTTCCTCAATCTCTGTGTTATGGCTTCACCGGGTCGGATTCGATCTCTCTTGCGGGTTCCAGGATACTAAGAGACTGATGCATGTAAAATGCATAGATGAATTTTGCATATTTTCACATGGTTTTCTATTACATATTGCATCATATAAGGGTATAATTCAATGTTTTATAGTATTTTGGGGTTAAATTACAAAGTCCCCCAACTTTTATGGAATTAACCCTGCCTGTCAGAAACCCTGTTTTCTATATTTTTGACGTTTCACGGGGCAAACTTCCGCGAAATCACCTGAAAATCTGCGAGGGTCATTTTCTTGGAAGGAGAAGACTTGCGGGCGAAGGATCCACGAGAATTGGGCAAGCAGGCCCAAAAGAGGACCCTCCACGCGACCAGATTCCTTGGCCGCGTGAGAGGCCCCCTTTTGGCCCCTGTGGCCCCAATTCCTTCCATCTTCGACTTACCGACTCCGTCTTGACCTAAAACCGGCTATAAAAAGGGTCCCCCGTACCCTTACGGAGAGGAGCGCCGCCGAAACACCAAAACACCGAAACAGAGACCAGAAGTTCCAGATTGGAGGGGGAAAACTCCGGCGGGGCGCCGCCGGTGTGATCTCCTACCCCTCCAACGTCATCACCATCGACATCTCCATGAAGAGGGAGTAGTCCACCCCAGGGCTATGGTTTTGTGGAAGTAGCACTTGTATCTCTCTCTCTATGTGCCTCACTAATTAGACCCGTATGAGCCACCTCACATGATTACGGGCACCGTTGTAATTCCTATGTGGTGGATCTTTTCTATGAGTTATTGAATCTGAGATTGCAATTGTTTCTCTTGAGTTATTTGAGTAGATGTATCTTATGTACCCCGTTCTTATTTGCTAGCTTTGATCAATCTAGTTCTTGAGAGCGTGTGTGGGGTGATGGGTGCATTAGTTGGAGTAACGGGGGGTGGCTAGTGCTGTGAAAGTGACAGAAGTTCAGCGATCCACTTAGGTTTTGTTAAACCTTTCTTAGTTACCTCACTAGGGATAAAGAGGAGTACCTTGTTACCGGGGCTTTGAAGTGACACTAATCAATCTCCATGACTAGATCTAGCAAGTTCTTACTTCAACTTTATGTCACATTGCTTAAAGCTATACTCTGGTTTTTCCTTAATTATCGAGGTGTTATGATTTATTTCGCATCTTGGTGGAGTATAAGAGGGATCAATATGACCGTAGAGATCTCTATGCTAGGACGTGATGCCCATATGAAAGTACTCAATGTTAAACATGTTATTGTAATCTCACATGTAATTCTTTATGTCCACCGTCTACCACTTTATTTGAGAGAATGCAAGTGTGAAACCATGAACCCCGGGTCCTATTTTAATTATAAGAAAACACTCTAGTTATTTTGCTGCAATTTACTTTACTTGCACTTTACTTTACTTGCATCTCCAATTCGAATTTACATTATCTCCATCACCACTTGCATCACAAAAATACAAAAACAATCCATTGCATATTTATTTTCTCATTTGCATTTAGTAGTAGATTTAATTATTGCACATTTACTTTCAGTTTTGCATTGCAATTTATAAGTCTCACACCTTGTGCTTGACAACCACTTGGTGAGGTTGAGGGCACAAAATTCTCTACTTGTCTGCAGGATCCTGGAGGAAGCTTGGAAGACAACTGCTGAAATACTGGCTCCCCAAGAGTTCGATATAAACCCTCGAGTCACCCTCGTGGGGAAGAAGGCTTGCCACTAGCTACACACTCTGCACTTGGAGTCTCAACCTAGCCATCAAGCGTTTTTCTGGCGCCGTTGCCGGGGAGCCATAGGTGAAGGAGTTGTCCAAGGGAGCTCACAAGAAGTCTTCATCACCAACAAGGTGTGCAAACACCTAAACTTGGGGAGGTTGCACCTACGTGAGTACCGTCTTTTCTATCTCCACCTTATTTCAAGTAGATTGTTTTGTTTCTTGTCTTGTTTTTGTTTTTGTTTTGTTTTGGTTCTTGTTTTTTGTTTTGTCTTGCATATTTTATTTTAGTTTGCATTTTAGTTTTGCATTTAGTTATCTAGTTTATTTTAGTATTTCGAATTTGCTTAGTTACTTTACTTTTGTTTTGCATAAAAAATTAAAAACTACATAAAAACTGTTAAAATGGGTGATAGAACTAAATTAAGTGACTACACAAATACACCCAATGACCAATTCATTGCTAGGCCAATTACTACACCTGAAATACAAGCTGAAAGATATGAAGTAAGTCCTAGTTTATTGAATTTAATTACTAGAGAGCAATTTGGTGGTAGTGCTATGGAGGATGCCTCTATGCATCTTCATGATTTCATGGAAATATGTGATATGCAAAAATTTAAAAATGTGGAAAGTAGTGTTTTAAAACTGAAATTATTTCCTTTTTCACTTAGAGTAAAGGCTAAAGAATGGTTACTTTCACTACCTACAGCTAGTATAAAGTCTTGGGATGATTTAAAATAAGCTTTCATTAAGAAATATTATCCTCCCGTTAAAATTTTGCAAAATAGGAATGATATCCTCTCATTTAGGCAAAATGATAATGAACATGTAGCCATGGCATGGGATAGAATTAAATTAATTCTTAGAACATGCCCATCACATGGAGTAAATGAATGGACCATACTACACTCTTTTAATAATGGTCTAAACTACATGTCTAGAAATATACTTGATTCTGCTGCTGGAGGTGCCTTTATGAGTAAAACTGTAGGAGAGGCTAAGAGCATATTAGAAAGCATATTGCAAAATTATAGTCAATGGAATACTGAAAGAGCACCCAATCCCACTAAGAAAATAAACTCAATTGAAGAAACCAATGATTTGTCTTCTAAAATGGACACTATTCTTGCTTTTATTAATAAACAAAATATGGAGAATGTGCCTTTGCAGGAGCTAGTTGGTAGTAATTCTGAAAGTGTGGATGTTAATTTTGTTAGGAATTATGGTAGCAATGGTTTTGGTAATGCTTACAATTCATATAGTAAACCTCCTTATGTGCCAAATAAACCTTTTGTTCCATATCCTAATGCTAATGAAAATAAGTGGAAGCCTTCTAGTGAAATTTCTGAATCTAATAAATTGCTTATGGAACAAGTTGCTAGTCACAATGCTATGATACATGAGTTAAATAAGTCTATTGCATCCATTAGTAGTGATATTAAATGATTGCAACTTCAATCTTCGAATTTAGATAAAGCATTGTCAAAATTAGCTGATAATCAAGCAACTCTATTAAGCATGTCAGCAGGAAAGCCACAAGCACAACCTAGTGTAGGAATGAATTCTATTACTATTGCTGCTCCTATTATTGAAAATATTGATCATATTGCTGAGAATACAAGTGACCATGTCCCTACTAGCATAGAAGAAACTTTTAATGAAATAGTGAAGTACCCTGAATATTTACTTCCATATATGTCTTATCTTGCTAGCAAAGATGAAATTAGTCCTCATGAATCAAGCATGCAAGCTAAATTAGAGAGTAAAGTAGAGGAAATTATGATGCTTACTGAAATTAAGGATCCATTGCTGGATTTAGAAAAAAGTATCTTGCAAGAACTTATTGCTACTCTACAAAAATTTGCTAGTGATCCCACTATAAATGTTAATCAACCTGGCTTTGGATCTTATATTGCTAATCATGTCTTGCAAGAAAAAATTGATAGGTACAAGAATGAGGCCATGATAACTCCTAAGCTTGGGGATGCATGGATCCCGAAGGTGCTAGTTTCAATTGGAAAAGAAATTCACCATGCTATGTTAGATCTAGGTTCTAGTGTATCGGTACTCTCTAAAGAATTATATGAATTGCTAGAACTAGAAAATTTAGAGAAGTGCTCAAGTGAATTTGTACTTGCTGATAACTCTACTAAACATGCTGTAGGACAAGTAAAACATGTTATGATTGAATTGCACATGACTTTCGTACCCGTTGATTTCATTATTATGGATATAGGGGATAAATCCCCTAGTCCTATTATTTTGGGTAGACCTTTTCTTCGTACTACAGGTGCAATCATAGACTCCAAGGAAGGGAATGTCAAGTTTCAGTTCCCTCACAAGAAAAGCATGGAGCACTTCCCAAGGAAGAGGGGCACACTGAAGAACAAGCTCCCTCATGAGCTTTATCCCTCTTGATTATCAAGTAAGTAAAGCCTAGCTATATGGCTATAAAGAAAGCGCTTTACGGGAGGCAACCCGGTTGTTTTTGTTTGGATTTTCCTAGTGTCCTCTTTCTGTCTCAAGATATTAGTTTTTTTTGTTTTAATTCTGGAGTTTTCAATAAAGAGTCAAGTCAAACCCATTTGGACTTATAAGTTGCTATCCTAGTGCATGAAATTTCTGTTTCAGCACGAGTCTGCTCACCGTATGATTTTACGTATTTTATTGGTATGTCGGATTGAGCTAATTTTTTAGTATGTTCTGCAACTTTTTGTCCTATGTAAGCACAAAAATTGGCTTAATTTTTTGACGAGTCTAGCTTAGGGAAAAATGTTCGTTTTGCTGCTGCTGCTTTTCTGGACAGATCTGCCTTCTTTTGTTTTATGCACTCTTTGGGCTTGGGAATCGAATTTCCATGATTCTTTCAAGTAAGAGAGTGAACATACAACATAATGAACCTTATTTTCTATCTACTGTATCATTTGATTTGGAATTTTGCACAGCAAGCATGTGATTTGTTTGTCCTTGCTAATCTCACCCCACAGAAAAAGAATGGGAGAAACATGTTTTGTGAAGTTTTTTCACAGGGAATAGAGGAACTGCGCCTCAAGACATCCAAGAATGGTGAAAGCCATAAGCTTGGGGATGTGATGAACACCCAACTGGATCTACACTCTTTTGGTTAGCACACGTCTACTTTCTGTTTTTCTAAGCAAAGCATTTATCGTAGAGACTTGAAGCGTCTAGTTTTTGTTTTTATTTTTGTTTTGATAAGACCACCACAATCATTTTATATGAGATTGAGCTACTGGAGTTTTGGGTTGGAATGTATTGGATGCTAGTATTATGACTTGGAATAGGGATGCCATGGTTGATTTGAAGAGCTACATATGTTTGCATGATTTATAGCCTTTTTATGTGTACAAATTTGCAATAATGTTGTCTTCAGCTATCTCTAATTCATGTCCTTGATGTTAATTGCTGGTTTATTTAGTTTGTCATGAAATTAGTAGTTCTATGGACATATGCATGCATAGTAGCTGGTCAACTATCTCCCTCTTGCTAGCCCAAAAATTTAAAAATTCCAACAAGTAAAAACTTGTTTCCAACACTCCTTAGCCAAATATTTCCAGTGAGTCCACCATATCTTCCCATTAGCTTCATTGCTATTACGAGTATGTTCACCATGTTATTGTGTTATTTATGTTCTAAATTAAGATATTCACTTTATTAAATGTCATGGGTTGAACTTGGGATAGGACTCTCACGAACTTTTGAAGGCACACTTTACTTTTTATGCATCTAATAAACATGACCCAATAATGGGAGCCACAAGTTTTAGGTTTGACAAGTGTGTGGTTGGGAGCTAGCTATAAACGTGTATCACCGGAAAGCTTTCAACAATACACAAAAAATTTACAATTGGTTGATATCATGTACTTTTGTTTTTGGACGCATGCCATGCCGAAATGAAATAGAGGAATAGTAAGTTATGATGAGTAATTATCTATATGACTAGAGATCTGCATTGGGCCGCTAACCCAAGCCATGCTTTACCATGGAGGAAATTTACTTACATCTTGAGTGACTCTACAACACATCCTATAATAAAATAAGAAGCTATGCATAATAGTGAATGAAAATAAAAAGGATGGTGAGTCTACTCCGTTTGTTCATCTTGTCATTGTAACATGGGCTTGTTTCCATGTCATGGGGCAAGAGGTACCTCTTTGCGGTTCTCTATGATGTCATTAATACTTATTATGATTGTAGAAAGCTTATTAGGAATCTTAAGTTGAGTAATCATGGAGTAGGTTTTCACACTCACGGGGCATGAGGCTTTCAACCACCTTGTCATTCTCATTACTTCAATACTCACAATTTTAAGATTCTAGTGATAAAGGGGAAATGAGAGTCCTAGATCAATGGATACCACATTTCAATTAGTAATTTTAGTTGAATAATTTAGAGGCTAAATAAGACTTGATCATGTTTTACCTCTACTCAATTTTCTCCAAAGTGTCCACTATATTTTCTATTCTCCATTATGCTATTCTTTGACCAATATAGGATTTTTTTTGTGTATGCATTTGGTACATAGTGCTTTTATTTCATCATACACTTTGTGAACTTTCATGAAGCATCTTTGCTTGCATATTTGATATTTCTTACAACATGAATTGTATATTGCTACTCATTTCTAGTATTAATCATTTGATTATATGTAGCATGAATAATCCTCCTTGATATCCCATGATTGTTTCAATATGCAAAACCCATCTTAGTTTTATCACCTTCATAATCGAGGACGAGCATGGGTTAAGCTTGGGGATGTTGATGCATGTAAAATGCATAAATGAATTTTGCATATTTTCGCATGGTTTTCTATTACATATTGCATCATATAAGGGTATAATTCAATGTTTTATAGTATTTTGGGGTTAAATTACAAAGTCCCCCAACTTTTATGGAATTAACCCTGCCTGTCAGAAACCCCGTTTTCTATATTTTTGACGTTTCAGGGGGCAAACTTCCGCGAAATCACCTGAAAATCTGTGAGGGTCATTTTCTTGGAAGGAGAAGACCTGCGGGCGAAGGATCCACGAGAATTGGGCAAGGAGGCCCAAACGAGGACCCTCCACCCGGCCAGATTCCTTGGCCGCGTGAGAGGCCCCCTTTTGGCCCCTATGGCCCCAATTCCTTCCATCTTCGACTTACCGACTCCGTCTTAACCTAAAACCGACTATAAAAAGGGTCCCCCGTACCCTTACGGAGAGGAGCGCCGCCGAAACACCGAAACAGAGACCAGAAGTTCCAGATTGGAGGGGGAAATCTCCGGCGGGCCGCCTCCGGTGTGATCTCCTACCCCTCCAACGTCATCACCATCGACATCTCCATGAAGAGGGAGTAGTCCACCCCAGGGGTATGGGTTTGTGGAAGTAGCACTTGTATCTCTCTCTCTATGTGCTTCACTAATTAGATCCATATGAGCTGCCTCACATGATTACGGGCACCGTTGTAATTCCTATGTGGTGGATCTTTTCTATGAGTTATTGAATCTGAGATTGCAATTGTTTCTCTTGAGTTATTTGAGTAGATGTATCTTATGTACCCCGTTCTTATTTGCTAGCTTTGATCAATCTAGTTCTTGAGAGCGTGTGTGGGGTGATGGGTGCATTAGTTGGAGTAACGGGGGATGGCTAGTGCTGTGAAAGTGACAGAAGTTCAGCGATCCACTTAGGTTTTGTTAAACCTTTCTTAGTTACCTCACTAGGGATAAAAAGGAGTACCTTGTTACCGGGGATTTGAAGTGACACTAATCAATCTCCATGACTAGATCTAGAAAGTTCTTACTTCAACTTCATGTCACATTTCTTAAAGCTATACTCTGGGTTTTCCTTAATTATCGAGGTGTTATGATTTATTCCGCATCTTGGTGGAGTATAAGAGGGATCAATATGACCGTAGAGATCTCTATGCTAGGACGTGATGCCCATATGAAAGTACTCAATGTTAAACATGTTATTGTAATCTCACATGTAATTCTTTATGTCCACCGTCTACCACTTTATTTGAGAGAATGCAAGTGTGAAACTATGAACCCCGGGTCCTATTTTAATTATAAGAAAACACTCTAGTTACTTTGCTGCAATTTACTTTACTTGCACTTTACTTTACTTGCATCTCCAATTCGAATTTACATTATCTCCATCACCACTTGCATCACAAAAATACAAAAACAATCCATTGCATATTTATTTTCTCATTTGCATTTAGTAGTAGATTTAATTATTGCACATTAACTTTCAGTTTTGCATTGCAATTTAGAAGTCTCACACCTTGTGCTTGACAACCACTTGGTGAGGTTGAGGGCACAAAATTCTCTACTTGTTTGCAGGATCCTGGAGGAAGCTTGGAAGACAACTGCTGAAATACTGGCTCCCCAAGAGTTCGATATAAACCCTCGAGTCACCCTCGTGGGGAAGAAGGCTTGCCACTAGCTACACACTCTGCACTTAGAGTCTCAACCTAGCCATCAGAGACCGAAACTCCCGGATGTGACTGGACGGGGGGGATCTTTCCAAGATGTGGGCCCTACAATTGTCTTGGGTGTTATTTGGGACTAAGCTAACACAACCAAGCAATTAGTTCCACTTTGCTACCCCTTTCTGCCTCACGTAGAGGGTCCATAACGACAGTTTCGTCCTTTTCTTTAGCGGGCCTAGGGTATCTCCGGAGAGGAGCTTCGGAGAGTCTGAATCCCACCCAATCCTAGGGTATTCCATAACATGTGTCTTATAGTGTGTCATGTGTCTTCGATGACCAAGATTGCCTCAATCTTTGTGTTATGGCTTCACTGGCGTCAGATTCTCTCTCGCGGGTTCTAGGGCTACTCAGAGCCCGAAACTCCTGGATCTGACGGAACAGGGGGAATCTTGCCAATAGGTGGGCCCTAAATTGTATTGGGTGTTCCTTGGGCCTAAAATAACACAGTAAAGCAATTAGTTCCACTTTGCTACCCCCTTTCGGCTTACGTAGAGGGGCCAGATCAGCAGTTTCGTCCTTTTCTCCAGTGCGTCATAATCCCACCCAAGCCTAGGGTATCACATAACATTTTTGTTAGAGCGTGGCATGGGTCTTGGATGCCCAAGAATCCTTCACTCTTTGTGTTAGGGCTTCACCGTCGTCGGATTCTCTCTCGCCGGTTCCAGGGCTACTCAGAGCCCAAAACTCCCGGATCTGACGAAACGGGGTTAATCTTGCCATTAGGTCGGCCCTACAATAGTCTTGGGTCTAACCTAAAAGAACCAAGCAATTACTTCCGCTTTGCTACCCCCTTCCGGCTCACGTAGAGGGGCCAGATCGGCAGTTCCGTCCTTTTCTCCAAGGGGGCTAGGGTTTCTCCAGAGAGGAGTTCCAGAGCGTCTTAATCCCACCCAAGACTAGGGTATCACATAAAATATTTGTTAGAGTGTGGAATGGGTCTTGGATGCACAATATTCCCTCTCTTTGTGTTAGGGCTTCACCAGCGTCAGACTACTTAGGGAACGAAACTCTCGGATCTGACGGAACTGGAGGATCTTGCCAAAAGGTGGGCCCTACCATTTTCTTGGTTGTTCCTTGGGCCTAAAACAACACAACCAAGCCATTAGTTCCACTTTTCTACCCCTTTCTGGCTCACGTAGAGGGTCCAGAACGGCAGTTCCGTCCTTTTTTCTACGGGCCTAGGGTTTCTCCAGAGAGGACCTCCGGAGCGTCTGAATACCACCCAAGCCTAGGGTATGCCATACCATGTGTGTTAGAGTGTGGCATGGCCTGGATGCCCAATATTCCCTCACTCTCTGTGTTATGGCTTCAACGGCGTCGGATTCTCTCTCGTGGGTTCCAGGACGACAAACAACCCGAAACTCCCGGATCTGACGAAACAGAGGGAATCTTTCCAATAGGTGGGCCCTACCATTGTCTTTGTTGTTCCTTGTGCCTAACCTAACACAACCTATCAATTAGTTCCACTTTGCTACCCCCTTCCGGCTCACGTAGATGGGTCCAGAACAACAATTCTGTCCTTTTTTCTCCAACGGGCCAAGGTTTTCTCCGGAGAGGAGCTCTAGAGCGTCTTAATCCCACCCAATCCTAGGGTATTTCATACCATGTGTGTTGGAGTGTGACATGGGTCTTGGATTCCCAAGATTTCCTCAATCTCTGTATTATGGCTTCACCGGCGTCGGATTCTCTTTTGCGGGTTCTAGGATACTCAAAGCCGGAAACTCCCGGATGTGACTAGACGGTGGGGAAGGGGGATATTGCCAAGATGTGGGCCCTACAATTTTCTTGGGTGTTTCTTGGGCCTAACCTAACACAACCAAGCAATCAGTTCCACTTTGCTACCCCTTCTGGCTCACGTAGAGGGGCCAGAATGGCAGTTGCGTCCTTTTCTCCAGCGGGTCTAGGGTTTCTCCAGAGAGGGGTTCCAGAGCATATGAATTCCACCCAAACCAAGGGTTTGCCATACCATGTGTGTTAGAGTGTGGTATGCGCCTTGGATTCCCAAGATTACCTCACTCTTTGTGTTAGGGCTTCACCGACGTTAGATCCTCTCTAATGGGTTCCAGGATACTGAGAGCCCGAAACTCTCGGATCTGACTGGACGGGGGGAATATTGCCAAGATATGGGCCCTACCATTGTCCTGGGTGTTCTTTGGGCCTAACCTAACACAACCAAGAAATTAGTTCCACTTTGCTACCCCTTTCCGTCTCACGTAGAGGGTCTATAACGACAGTTTTGTCCTTTTCTTTAACGAGCCTAGGGTATCTCCGGAGAGGAGCTTAGGATCGTCTAAATCCCACCCAAGCCTAGGGTATTCCATACCATTTGTCTTATAGTGTGGCATTTGTCTTCGATGCCCAAGATTGCCTCAATCTTTGTGTTATGGCTTCACCAGCCTCGGATTCTCTCTCGCGGGTTCTAGGGCTACTCAAAGCACGAAACTCCCGGATCTGACAAATCATGGGGAATCTTGCCAAGAGGTGGGATCTACATTTTCTTGGGTGTTCCTTCGGACTAAACTAACACAACCAAACAATTGGTTCCACTTTGCTACCCCTTTCCAGCTCACGTAGAGGGGGCCAGATCGGTAGTTTCGTCCGTTTCTCCAACGGGCCTAGGGTTTCTCCGGAGAGGAGCTCCAGAGCATCTTAATCCCACCAAAGCCTAGGGTATCACATAACATGTTTTTTTATAGTTTGGCATGGGTCTTGGAAGCCCAAGATCCCCTCACTCTTTGTGTTAGGGCTTCACCAGCGTTAGATTCTCTCTCGCGGGTCCTAGGGCTACTCATAGCCCGAATCTTCCGGATCTGACAGAACGGGGGGAATCTTGCCAAGAGGTGGGCCCTACCATTGTCTTGGGTGTTACTTGGGCCTAACCTAACATAAGCAAGCAATTAGTTCCGCTTTTCTACTCCCTTTTAGCTCACGTAGAGGGGGCCAGATCGGAAGTTTCGTCCTTTTCTCCAACGGGCCTAGGGTTTCTCCGGAGAGGAGCTCCGGAGCGTCTTAATCCCACCCAAGCCTAGGGTATCACATAAAATGTTTTTTAGAGTGTGGAATGGGTCTTGTATGGACAATATTCCCTCACTGTTTCCTTTAGGTCTTCGCCGGTGTCAGATTCTCTCTTGTTGTTGGAGGACTACTCACGGACCCAAACTCTCGGATCTGACAGAACGGGGGGATCTTGCTAAGAGGTGGGCCCTACCATTGTCTTGGTTGTTCCTTGTGCCTAACCCAACACAACCAAGAAATTAGTTCCACTTTGCTACCCCACTTTCGGCTGACGTAGAGGGTCCAGAATGACAGTTCCGTCCTTTTTTCCATCGGGCCTAGGGTTTCTCTGGAGAGGAGCTTCAGAGTGTCTGAATCCCACCCAAGACTAGCGTATGCCATACCATGTGTGTTATAGTGTGGAATGGGTCCTAGATTCCTAATATTTCCTCACTCTCTGTGTTATGGCTTCACCGACGTCGGATTCTCTCTCGTGGATTCCAGGACTACTCATATAGCCCGAAACTCCCGGATCTAACGGAGAACGGGGGGAATCTTGCCAAGAGGTGGGCCCTACCATTTTCTTGGGTGTTACTTGGGACTAACCTAACACAACCGAGCAATTAGTTCCACTTTTCTACCCCCTTGAGGCTCACGTAGAGGGGCGAGAACGGTAGTTTCATCTTTTTCTCCAGCGGGCCTAGGGTATCTCCGGAGAGGGGTTCCGGAGCGTCTGAATACCACCCAAACAAAGGGTTTGCCATACCATGTGTGTTAGAGTGTGGAATGTTCCTTGGATGCCTAAGATTGCATCAGTCTTTGTGTTAGGCCTTCACCGACATCAGATTCTCTCTAATGGGTTCCAGGACTACTCAGAGCCCAAAACTCCCGGATCTGAAGGAACGGGGAGAAAGTTGCCAAGAGGTGGGCCCTACATTGTATTAGGTGTTCCTTGGGCCAAACCTAACACAACCAAGCAATTAGTTCCACATTGCTACCCCCTTCCGGCTCACGTAGAGGGGCCAGATCGGTAGTTCCGTCCTTTTCTCCAACGGGCCTAGGGTTTCTCCGGAGAGGATCTCCAAAGCGTCTTAATCCCACCAAAGCCTAGGGTATCACATAACATGTTTGTTAGAGTGTGACATGGGTCTTGGATGCCAAGGATTCCCTCAGTCTTTGTGTTTGGGCTTCACCGGCGTCAGATTCTCGATCTCTCGCTGGTTCTAGGGCTACTCATAGACCGAAACTCCTGGATCTGACGGAACGGGGGAAATATTGCCAAGAGGTGGTACCTACCATTTTCTTGGGTGTTCCTTGGTCATAATTAAACTAACATAACCAAACAATTAGTTTCGGTTTGCTACCCTCATCCGGCTCATGTAGAGGGGCTAATTCGGCAGTTCCGTCCTTTTCTCCAACGGGCCTAGGGTTTCTCCGGAGAGGAGCTCCAAAGCATCTTAATCCCACCCAAGACTAGAGTATCACATAACATGTTTGTTAGAGTGTGGCATGGGTCTTGGATGGACAAGATTCCCTCACTCTTTGTGTTAGGGCTTCACTGGCGTCAGATTCTCTCTCTCGGGTTCTATGACTACTTAGAGCCCGAAACTCCCGGATCCGACGGAACGGGGGGAATATTGCCAAGAGGTGGGCCCTAACATTTTCTTGGGTGTTCCTTGGGCCTAAAATAACACAACCAAGCAATCAGTTCCACTTTTCTATCCCCTTCTGGCTCACGTAGAGGGGCTAGAACGGCAGATTCATCTTTTTCTCCAGCGGGCCTAGGGTTTTTCCGGAGAGGGGTTCGGGAGCGTCTGAATCCCATCCAAACCATGGGTTTGGCATACCATGTGTGTTAGAGTGTGGCATGGGCCTTGTATTCCCAAGTTTCCCTCACTCTTTGTGTTAGGTTTTCACCAGCGTCAGATTCTCTCTCGCAGTTTCCAGGACTACTTAGAGCTTGAAACTCCCCCTTCTGACGTAACCGAGGGAATACTATGAGAACATGTGGTAGATATTAGTTTTCCATCTACCTATAGCCTACCCTAACACGACCAAACAAAATATTCCATTAGGACACCTCCTTCCAACGCTGGTGGAAAGGGTAGACGAGCAAGTTGACTTTTCGGTTAACATGCCAGAGTTTCGCCGAAGCGGGTGCTCCGGAGCATAGGAATCCCCACAAAACTTAGATGGGGTCCAATCATGTCTATACAAGTGTGTTTGGAGGTGGAGAGAGATCCAAGATCCTAATAAGAGGTGTGACCGGTTTCACCGACATCACTTTTACAGAGGAAGGGTTCTTCCACTACATCTCGAAACTCCCCCTTCAGACGAACCTGAGCAAATGTCTTATCAGAAATAGTGGTAGATATTAGGTCTCCATGTACCTATGGCCTACCATAACACAACCAAACAAAATATCCCATGGGGACACCCCCTTTCGGTGCCGGTGGAAGGGGTAGACGAAAAAGTTGACTTTGAGCATGAGAAGCCCTACCACAGGCAAACTAAATATACAATTGGGACATCCCCTTCAGAGCTGTTAGGGAGTTTCAATCAAACTTGAGTCAAAATAAAGATAATACATTCACACTAAAGGGAACTTAATTAAGATACAGTCAATAAAAGCATAAACTAGGCGGTGGCACTCCTCGGACCCGTAGTTCGGGCAGGTTCCCGGCTATGCAAGTGCCCAACTGCAAATGGGGCAGTTACATGGGAGGAAGAAGGCGTTTGCTGGTGGGGCGGCAGGTTCCGACGGTGCCAAGGGGCGCCACTCTGTCTCGGGTGAGTCCTCTTCCTCCTCCTCCTCATCGGAATACTCTGTGTCGCTGGAGTGCACACTGCTGTCGATGCGGTAGGAGTGGAGCCGTCCTAAGTGCTCCAGCTCCACTTGCTTGTCCCAGAACAACGAAGACATGGCGTCCTGGGGGTCATGATGCCTCGTCTGCCACGACATGTTCTCACAGCACTGGTTGATCTAGTCGACCCGTGCCTGGCCGGAGAGACGCGACGCCACCGGGACGAAGATGGCGTTGGTCTTCCAACCTTCCGGGAGGCATAAAGCAGACGACACAGGAGTGTTCGTGCGGATAAGTGCGCGCTCGTCCTCCTCCGTCAGCAGATTATCGTCTGATGGAGGCGCGTGGGCACCCGCAGGGTTATGGGGAGCTCGTTGGCCGGCCGCGTCGCGTCGGCGTTGGTGCATAGTGGAGGCCGAGAGAAGCTAATGGAGGAGTGGAATTTAGGAGTGCAGGAGGAGAGATGTTCGGCCCCTTAAAATTTAACTCTGGCCAAAATAGCTCTCCACAGTACGTACATTAATGTATTAGTGCATGGGAAAGACGGGACATCGTCGCCACAATTCTGTCTACATGCGTGCTGAGCCTGCTTTGAGGCTAGCTAGCTGTTGCACACCATGGCTGCTAACTTTGGGCGAGCTAGCTGCATGCCGCACGAGACGTGCACTCTTTGCCTCCGTGCGCTGTGTTTGTGCCTGTGTGACCCGTCACGTCTTGATCTTAATGCGTGCCTGCACTCGTTCCCGGCCCTGTGCATGCATGCCCATGCCTCGCTTCTGCTGTTGCATGCGTTGCCGGCTAGCTGTGGACTGCTGGGTCGAAGTCGGCGCCGGCCGTATGCGTACTGGCCCGTGCTGCATGCGTTGCTCCGCACCTGCATGACCCGGCCGTTTGTGTGTGCTCGTTGTCATCGCTGCGCCTGGACAGCAAATTCAATGGTAAAGGCCGGCCTCAGCACCAATTAATGGTGTTTTGTGATCCGCCGGCCGGCCTCTCCCCACAGCTATATTACCCGATCGGTGCATTTGGAGGACCTCTACAATGCACCCCCTTCATCAACACGTCTCGAATAGATAGCTTGTGCAAAACACAAGAGCTAGGTCAGCTTTGTGATCTCTGCGCGCGCCATGGCCTGGACGACCATCGAGCTGATCGGGGAGGAACCGCTCGAGGACGCACACCAAGTGGAGTACGTCCGCCCCGACGGCTATGACCTCTCCGACATGGTGCAGTTCTTCACCGCTGGTGGAAATATCTCTGCTTGGAGCGCCGCGCACATCGTTCTTGGCGCAAAGTACGCTGATCGGAGGATGTTCATCATCGACCACGGCAAGGATGGCGGCGGGGTCTACGCCAGGCTTTGGGAGCATGGCTCGGGAGCAAATCTGCACGGCGGCCTCTACTGGCTGAATGACACCCTAGTGTGCTGCGTCCAGGTCAACCCTTTGCTCCTCTGGAACGAGTCCGTCCCACTGGTGCGTCCAGTTGTTCGTGTCCTTCATCGCGGCAACTAGTGTGCTTATAGAGCACATGTGTAACCTGCTACGTCGTCGACTCGTCGTGTTTTACTTGTCGACCCGATTGTGTGTGCTGTGATTGTGTTTTCTACTCTATAATTAAGTTAATAGTATTTGTTGTGTTGCAAGTACTCGGTTATCTGTAGTTCTTTAGTTACTATTGGTTTCACATAGAACCGTTCTGCATATTCTAACGCGTTTTATGCCCGACGACCTCAACTCAAAAATTATTCCATAATACTTCTTTATTTCCTCACAAGGTCCCTTTAGTAAATTATTGCATAAATGGTCAATTTGTTTAAGCCACCCATCAGCATCCGATGGCTAGCATAGTTTCCCGCACTTCCGCCAAAATTTTGCGTCCCTCCGAAAATTTGGCGCTAGGACAACCCACTCAAATTTTTTCGCGCAAGAATATTACTTCTCAGCTCTCTGGCACACAACGCTCAAACTTTATCACAGAGGGCATTTCTGTAATCATTTTGAAACCCTCCCTTATCCCCTCGGCCCTCTCCCAAAGAATCGACTACTCCCCCTTCTCCCCTCCAGTCCCTGTCCTCCCAGACCAGATCCCACCCTCTTACACATCGCCGTATAGCTTGCTTGCCAGATCTCCGACGCCGCCGTCGAGATCCCCTACCCCGCCCAGGTCACCGTCCAGGACCACCACCTCGCCGACGTGCTCACCGGTCTGCCAAATCGTCACCAACCTTGTCGTCGTGTGCTCCCTAGTGTGCCACCTCGCCGTCGTGTTCACTGGTCTGCCACATCGTCACAAACCCCGCCTTCGTGTGCTCACTGGTGTGCCACCTCGCTATTAACCTTGTCGTACGTCTAGATCTTCCACCTCGTCTCCAACCTCGCCGCAACTTCACCGTCAATGTCTGCAACCAGGCCGAGACGGGTAAAGGTTGAAGGCGAGAAACGCAGTAAGATTGATGGTTCTTTATATGTTCGATGCAATTAATCTTTCTGAATTAGTTGTCTGTTTAATTGTATGCTTGATCCTTCTGATGTTTGATGCAATTAATCTCTCTAAATTGTTTGATAGATGCTTCTTAATTATCCTGCTAATGTTTGATGTAATAAATCTCTCTAAACTGTTTCTCTGTTTAGTTGTATGCTTGATGGTTCCTTATATCCGTCTTTGTTAGTGGCTTTGCATTTATAACTTTGTATAGTGGTAAACAGAGGCTTGTCCATGTGTTAATTCTGACAAATCTCTAGCGAAAATGGGTGTGTTGCCCTCCTGATGCTCCTTTTTTTAATTACTTGCTATCGTAGTAGAAAAGACTGCATGGTTTCTTTTAATGGAAATCGTTAGGGGGACCTTCTTACTAATCTTGCATAAAAATAAAAATATAAGTATCCAGCTTTGTTTTCCTACAGTCAAAGTTTGCTTATTTCCAGGCTGTATACTATTAGGTTTAAGCTCACTTTGCTTATGATCCTATGAGTTTTAGTTACGAATCTACGATCAAAATTTATATTACTTACACTGCATTGTTCTTACAGGATGAGTACCTTAATTTTTTATGATGTATTAGGTTCTTACCAAGTGTTTATATTTGGAGCTTACTTTGAGTTATTTATTCATGTTAGGATCACCACTACACCCCATGGAAGAAGAGCGTGCCAGAACTATCATGACAAACAGTGCAAGGATGCATCAACTGGGTGTAAAGTCTTTAGCAAGTATTCTTTCATGTCCTACTGTATTCACACCCAAAAAGATCAAGAAGGAAGACTGATCTGAGTACACTCCTGAGGATGATGTTGAAGAGGAATCAGATTCCAGTGAAGGAAACTGGTCATGTCAATCCCTATTTAGTGAGGACAATGAGTTGCAGGTTATTCCCTAATTCGGCAGCTCAACATTCTTCCATGATATCACAACAACTAGGGATTAATAAAAACTCCCTTTAGTTGAAAAAATAAAAACTAGGGCGCAGCTTACTTATCTTGTGTTGAACAGTTTGATTACTGTTGTGTCATATATTTTGTGCTACTTCATCTATTCCATACAATAAGACATTTTGGCAAGCTAATTAAGATTGTGGTTGTCATTTCAACATGGTTTCCATCTATATTCCTGACATGCTTGACATCTGCTAGATCATTGGTCATTACAGACATGCTTGTTTGATTGTCATCTGCTATTTTCCAAATATTTTATGTACATTGCTGGTCATCTGTTAGTTTCATCTATTTTCTGTACATTGCTGGTCACCTGCTAGTTTCATCTGTTTTCTGTACATACTTACATCTATTTTCTTTGCATGCTTGATAGGCAAGCAAGAAAAGGATGATGTCGACATAAGCTTCAGAGGATGAGGATGATACTTTAGGTGTCATGCTGGACCGTGGAAAGCATACTTTGTCAAAGAAATCTCATGTGGAAACAAGTATTTCGAAGTCTGAACTTGAAGTGCAAACTGATGTTGAGAGAGGGAGGCATGCCAATATGCGTAGCACAATTGCTGATTTGAGGGCGGAGAATGCAGAACCTGAGCGAATGAGGCTCCAGTTTGCATTTTTTTTTTCGAGGGTATGCAATTGCATACCTGATTTTTATAGAAGGAAAGAAACAGTACAAGAAAGTCCGACAGCACTCGTTACAAACAACGTGGCTGTCGTACACACTCCACCCCACTCCTAGCTAACTACTCCCGAAGTAGGGCTCCGACTCCTGCTCCTGCCTGCGTCCAGCGCAACATTTCTTCCAGCACCCGTTGAGCCAGGACCTCCTCGCAACAGATTTGGCTTTGGTTATGGAATACTCTGGCGTTGCGCTGTTTCCAGACCATCCAAGTTACCAAAACTATGAGGGAATCCACCTGCTTCTTCTGCTTGTCTCTGAAACTCGCTCTAACTGAGAGCCACCAACTTTCAAGTGTGTCTAACTCAGAAGGCATAAGAATCTGAATACTCAGACGGCTTGCACATCTCCACCACACTTGTTTGGTGAAAACACAGTGTACAAGGATGTGGTCCGTGGTCTCGATCTCTTGCAGACACATCTTGCAGACATCCGGATGGTCCTGCAGACCGTGCCTAGCTCTCCTCTCAGAGGTCCAGATTCTATATTGGAGTGCTAGCCATAAGAAGATTTTGCATTTCACAGGTGCCCAGCATTTCCAGACTCCGTTTGCTAAGGGGAAGCGTGTTTGTCCCTGCAATAAAGCCTTGTAGGTGGAACTCGCAGAGTATCTCCCAGAAGCCGCGACAGGCCAACTGAACTCATCTTGTATGGTAGCATCCCGAGGCACTTCCTGGATGGCTAACCACAACCTCACGCCCTGAAGGCACATAGCTTCGGACCAAACCCCCCTGACATCCGCAACCCAGCGATTATCCGTCAATGCTTCCGCCACTGTTCTAATGTTGACAGTTCTGGTAAGCACCGCGGAAGTGAGAAGGGGGGCTAACTCCTGGATTGCCACCCCTCCAATCCATCTGTCTTTCCAAAAAAGCGTTCTCTTTCCGTCCCCCATGTCAGACCCCGGACCCAGAGATATACATACCATTATGTGCTCCTAGCCATGGACTCACAAGAGCTTCAGGGTTACCAGCCCCGGCCGCAACAAACAACGGCAGGCAGACCGGATTCATCGGCACGTAGTCCGGATCCCCGGTCTACTACTCCTTGTATCCACGCTAGTCATAACCAATCATGCATACCCAAGCGTCCACGAGTCGGATGAAACTGAAGGAACGGGACCAAAGTTATACAGAGCTGTTATGTGTCCAGAAAGTGCAACAACAATCGAGGGTTACTGGGGTTACCTCGCCCCAGGCCGATCAAATCGACAGGCGGGCTCGGACATGGATCATCGGCTCCACAACCCCTCGACTGCGACAAGTATGCAGGCATAGCCAAAACTGTATAACAATGAGCTCGGAACCAACAACCGATCAAAGCAGTACTCTAAACAAGAAGCTTTATTAAACAGATGTTACTAGAGTATAGCTTACAAACAGAGGTCACACGACCCAACATTACATCAGACAACGGAAGGCAAATTATGTTGCTAGTCAACAAGAACCAAAAAGGCCTAAGAGGCCGCAACATAAGGCGACGTCCCAGCCCATAGATTCCAGGCTGCTACCTGGGAACCCCGAACTACTCGTCGATGTCCACGTTGAATCACCGCCGATGTGAGATCTTCTCCTGAACCAAAATTAAGCAAACCTGAGTACGGGAGGTACTCAACAAGACTTAGTTAACCTATTATATATCTGTTATT
This sequence comes from Alopecurus myosuroides, assembly GCA_028641055.1. Lineage (NCBI taxonomy): Eukaryota > Viridiplantae > Streptophyta > Magnoliopsida > Poales > Poaceae > Alopecurus > Alopecurus myosuroides. The sequence continues at coordinate 154,067,586 of CM054063.1, forward strand.
TTGAAAAGGGTTTCATGAAGGCTGATTTGCGTAAAGCAATCTTTGTTTTGCAAGTTGAGGAAGGAATAGCACGTCTTATGGAGTATTTTGAAAACAGATGAGAAAGCTATTCAACTACTGAGATCATCATCCTTTAATCCACCAAATCATTTCAGCACCTCGTGCTTCAAAGATCACCTCCTCCAGTTGTTCCAATATCTCATGCTACAAGGTAACCCCTCTCGGCATCTCCGAGGAGGCATCCTTCAATCGTTATCAGCAAGTTTTAAACATTCCGTTTAAGTTATCTACGATCACAGAATCCGTCACCAAGTCGTCTTTAACCGCAGACACGGCTTTTCGAAAAGATTTAACCCTGCAGGGGTGTACAACTTTACCCACACGTACCAACCGACTCTTAGTGCCACCAGGGTTAGCACTAGTCCGGGAAGTGCCGGCAGAGGGTAGTCGATTCCCAGCCTTTACCTTGTCGAACCATATCCATGAGTCAACCCAAACAGGGCCACCCCGTCAACAGGGAGTTGGCCACCTCCTGACGGCACCTGTTCTGTGAGTCGGGAACAAGATCCGTGTACGTCCATCACTTGTCCCGGTCACGACCTAGTTTTCTCCAAAACATTTTCCGACTCACACGCAGATGGAAAGCTCAAACTACGTGGCTCATGGATAAGGTTAAACAAGTTAGTCAGCCGGGCGGGGTTCATCGGCCCACGTGTGGCTGTACGCTCAGTCTTGGCTCGAAGGCGAGAACTCGCTCCTAGGGGCATGAACAGGACAAAACGCCACAACCCATTGTGGCCTCACATCCATGCCGTGATTAGTCAAGTTATCAAAGGTAATTCAAACCATAAACACCTGACATAGAAGATTCACGCATTGAACAGATTCATCAACTAGGCATGGCTAAGCAAGACTCACAAGGTTTAGCGGAGCGCGCACAAACAAGCCTATAGCTGCTAGGTGAAGTGGATCAGGATATCTAGGTTATGCAGTATATAGGAGAACTCTATCTACTGACATCAAATAGTTTGGAACCGAATGCAAAGTACGAGATTCAAATCACTTTGAAATCATATATGAGCAGATAAGAGGTTATGCTTGCCTTGGTTATAAGAAAACCAGATAAAGTCTTCAGGAATAAGTGCTTGACTTGTCGGTTAAGATCAAGTATTCGTCATGGAGTTGTCGATCTTCTCTTCGGGGTCGCATTCTACCGATCAGAAGCAAAACACCGAAAGAGAAACAACAATCAAACATGGCATTGATGCGATGCGCAATATGTATGCATGAGCAAATTAATGCACTGAAAGAAACCCTAAACATGTTCTTTGGGTTGCTAGGGTTCATATGGCAATTATTCAATTTTACTGAAATTAACTCGAAATAGACCCCGGAGGGGGTTTCGGACGATTATGAAAGTGAGTGCAAGTTAAAGTGCTCAAAAGAGGTTGAAAACATCATAACTAGGTTGCATTTTTCATTTTGAGCATTTTGATATATAACTTTTAATTTTCTAATTTTAGTGAATAAAAACTTATTTTTCTATTTTTAAATGATTAAACAACATTAAATAATGTTCAAAAATAAAGGTTGTCAAACATGTATGAAAAGTACATATTTGGATAGAGAATATTTTTCTGATCAACTCTATACTTTTATCATATTTTTCTGACTTATATTTTGGGAGATATTAGTTAACCAAATTATACATTTTCTGGAATTTAAGAAAACTGGAATAATGACGTCACAGTGACGTCCAGGTGACGTCATCGTTGGTCACTGATTCTCTGCTGTGGAAGAATTTGTTCGATTGAGCGCGAATTGCCAAAATCAAACCGCTCCACGGGCTAGAGGAGGCCGAGCCCGACCTAACGGTGGCGGCGAAACGACCAAGAGGTCGCCGGAGCTTCGCCGGAGGCGAGGAACCGCGGCGGCGGGGCAAGCCGCACGGCGGCGGCCGTCTGCGGAGAGGGAGAGGGCCAAATGAGGGCACCGGAGGGAGCGTAGTCTCACCGGGGATGCAGTGGAGGGTCGAGGAGGTTGGGGAAGCGGCGGTGGTGCCGGAATCCTCCGTGGCGGCCGGCGGCCGGAGAGACGAACGGCGGCCCGATTCACGCACTAGAGGCCATCTCGGCAACTGAAACTCGAGCAGGAGGTAGAGGAGACGATGGGGAATCTCGGGGTGGCCTCAAATCATCGAGGGAAGGCCGGAGTTGGCGGGGGGAGGCGGCGGCCGGAGGGACAGCTAGGGTTGCGACCCGATTCAGTTCAAGAACTCACAGAGAAAGGGAGCTATGGGGAAGAGGATAGGGAGAGGGAGGAGGTTGGGGCACAGCTTCTTCCTATCTCCTCGGCCACGCAAGCACACGGGCGAGTAGGAGGTGGCAGCGCCGTGGTCGAGCTGCCACGCAGCTCCATCTTCTGTCGCAACGAAGAAGACAACGGGAGTCTTGAGAAAACCCCCTACATTTCCTGGAAACTGCAAATGAGTCCTTTTCTATTTAAAAACAGAGCAAAAACTATTTATTTTAGGGCCTTTTTGCAAAGGAAAAATTTGGCAAAAATAACTTTTGGAAAGCTTGTGAAATTCCCAACAAAACCATGCTTTGCTTTGGGGTATTTGAAATATTTTTCAACACAAATTTTTGGGAACCAAAATCAGTGCTTTTTGTGGGATTTTCTCAAACCGATTAGATTCACAATTTAAATTGTTTCAAACACGAGTTAAACTTTTGTTTTCATGCATGTATGATATGAACTCAACACCACAACACTTTGGTAGCAAAATTGGGATGTTACAAATCTACCCCCCTTACAAGAATCTCGTCCCGAGATTCCTGAAGGAGAAGAAAGAACGAACACCGGTTTTGAACGATCTTCTTGAACCTTATGGTTCTTTTCTCGAAGAGGTTGATCCGTAGCATCTTGAAGTATTGAACGGATACACCTTAGGTAAGAGGGAAACTCTTAGAAATTGATCTTTACGAAGATCGAGTATCTCACGGCTAACTCAAGACAAGAACATTCATAAAGAACTGTTGAGTTAACAGGCATGAAACACATCAAGATAACGGAGGGAATAAAAGATGGTTTCAAGTTTACGGATGATGGTTCTTAGAAGGATTTGGAATATGAACTTTGCACAAGACTTTAAATCCTTTTGAAAAAGAAAGGTTGGTCAACTTGTGACATAGAGGTTTCTTCAAACATAAAACCAAAATTAGGAAGGAGGGTCTTGGATACCACAACGTAATATCCGTAGACGAGGGAAAACAGAAAACACTGTAATCGTGCGTCGGAGAAAATTCTGATACAAGATCATGTTCACTCTTCGGAGTGGATACGGAAGATAACGGAACTTTCGTCCAATAACAGTTTTCTTGAAATCCTTGTCAAGGATCGGGATGTTACTTCACAACAGAAGATGAGTAACCAAAGGATGTGGGAACACCGTAATGAAGGAGGAACTCTTGGTCACACCATAAAGATGGTTAACCGACGGGGATTGAAACACCGGAAGAAAATAGGGAATCTCCTTCCTATTGTGGTTTGGACGTAGCAATACATCTACCACATGGTTAAGATCCCATAGCTGAAGTGACTGACAAATTCACACAATGTGCGAGAAAAACATAACTTCAAGTATAAACAACTTGAGAAAGGGAACTGATCAACGGCGGTTACAAAACACCACGAGATGTTTTCACGAGGAACTTGTTTCAACTAGAACAAAGGTTTTGGAGGTTCAACGGAGAAATATTGGAAAGATCAACTTCCAGGTTCTCCTGGATGTTTTAGATACCGACAGCAGGCTCACGACAAGCCTTCTATAGGTTATCAGGTGAAAGTAAAACTCCGGTTTGGAAGATCAGTGAGGAGAACTTGTTAGAATTAAGCCAGACAAGAATTCTCACGGGGAGTGGTTGTTCTTACAAATTCAAAGAGATATGACATTAGGTCTTCCGGCTAATTGTGTCAACCACCACATCAACCATGCCGGATTTTGAAAAGACCTAATTCAATACCCTTGAGGAAACACTAACCATCATTGTTGCTTGAGATTCAGCTCTAGTTAGTGGGTTGATAACTCAGACTCTGTATGTTTGAGAGAAGAGACTACAACGGTTATCAATGAGATATATATGCTGGATTCTCAAGATATGGACTATGATGCCACGCTCAAGAAGATGAGCGAGATTGCAAAACTCATGTATTAGCAACTTGCAAAAGACGGTTGCACCTACATGAACTACTTGCGAAAGAACACATCAGAGTCCTGGTTAGGAAGATGATAACAAAGATAACGAAGTCCTGAAACTTCTTCTCTTTCACAAATGGTCAGTCAGTGGCTTAGTGTGGATACACTTCTTCTAGTAGACGGAGGTAACAACCAACCATCTCAAGAATAGTCCACACATGCATAACTGACTTGGGATTATTCCCGAAGGAACAAGGAAACTCTACTCAGATCCATGGCGATAACTTTCACCAGAAGCACATGAACCGGGGTAAGTTACTTCGAACATCCAGAACACAACTTCGTGAGGACAGCAAGGTGGTTCTCAAAAGTTTCCAACATAAATGCCAATTGTTCAACATGGACCTCTTTAAGCATGAAGAAAACAAGGATGTCATCGTTGGGTTCAACAACACCCTTATCAAACACTCCAAGATGAGGGATTCATATGGTATATGAACAAGGCAGAACATTGGTCAGACCAAAGGACATGAGGTGTACTCGGGCCAAACACCATGAGTGAAAACACCATCAGGATAGTCCTTGAATCTGGACTTGATCTGACGATAGCCCAAATCAAATCAAGGTAGAATAACAGCATTTCCGCAAAGGAGATACTATCCTGCTTCAACACGAGGAAAACTAGATATCCCTTCACAAAGGAACAAGTTAGGCAGAGCCACTGTCTTTCAACCCTCCAAGTTGTTGTTTAAGCTCAACCTACTAGTCCAGGGTGTCTAGCGTAGTTTCTTGGAGAAAGGAGGGGTTCAAATTACCCCTTATTTCGACATTACGGTCAGGTAACAACCTGGTGATACTTCTAGAGAGACAACTAGAATATCACAACCTACCGGTATGTCTTAGAAATCGAAGGGAGGCATGCTTTTCAAAGCAACCGATATGGTCTGGAGAACTTTGGTATGAACCTAACTCTCTGACCGAGGATATGCACCGGAATGGACGGGTTTGGTAACACAGTCAACTTCAAACAGAGACCGGGTGACCGATAGTGCTAAGAAGGATATAGATGTTTTCTTAGATTTCCAAAGCAATAAGAATTGCTAGGAATAGCAGATACACATGTCGATGAACAGACCCATCATTCTCAAGCATTCAAGCTTGGAGGAAGGGGGAGTGAAGATGTGTGAGAGCATTACTTCATCATTAAGGCCATGAAACTTAACACAGCCTCTTGATATATAAGAGTGTGATACTCGAAGGTGGAACAGAACAGAAGCTAATGAAACTTCTTTAATCTGTGGATTACAAAACTTTGACCTGGTCCTGGAGATGAACGAGGTATTGGAGTTTGTTTCTCCTAACATTCCAAGGTGGAACGTTCTGACAGAAAACAAGAGCAAATGCATTGGAAGAATCCAACACCATATGTAACTTGGTTTCCAAACAGCGGACGGAGTTCGGGAAGCAGCTAAGAGTAGGAACGTGCTCTGGAAAATCCTGGGATCACGTTGGATACACGGGGTAATACTCAGGTGTAGAACCCATGCCAAAAGAGAGGTATAGCTGAGCCAAGAACAGAGATATGGGAATTCAAGATGACCACTCTTGTTGCGATCCTTCTGATTCCAAGAGGAAACCTATGGCTATGAGAGTTGGAAATTCCTAGCCCTCTGAGGTAGAACAGATTCTTCAGGATTCAAAGAAACAGAACTTGGGTTAAAGGTCAGCATCCTGTACTGATAGCATGAGCATCACCTGGTTATGAAACCACATGACTCAACTCACCGCAATTCAGCACATTCCGGGACCTTCGGTTCAAGTTCAAGGTTTAAAAACACGACGAAAGGAGTAGCTACTATATGAGTGCCACAGAGGACACTACAATAGCAATCATGAAGTATCTTTCGAAGGACAACGATAGCTCCGGAAGAACTTGAGCATAGGATAACGGATACATTCGAGATGGAGAGCAGATCTCGAGGTTCAGGATTTTGAGATTTTGGAACATGTAAGAATGTGGAAACCACACAGCTCTGAGAGATTAGAATGGAAGGAAATATCCCATTTGAAACGAGAGATAACGGAACACGGAACACACACGACTCTAGAACTCATAACTAGGTCAACTTGGGTACAAAACGTCTTGCCAGAGGAGGCACCTAGGTTTTGAATGACTAGAAGGGATAGCAAAACCTTTTCAAATCAAAACAGGTAAGGTGACCCAGAGTTTAGAGCGATACCAGATAAGGAGTAAAAAGAATCCTAAGAAGGTTTTTCACAATCCATTTGGAGTTTTCAAATAGTTTTCACAAACACTAGACTCAACATCGACCAAGCAGTAAGGTTTTCCTACAGGCAGTCCTGCTCTGATACCATGACTTGTCAGACCCCGGACCCAGAGATATACATACCGTTATGTGCTCCTAGCCATGGACTCACAAGGGCTTCAGGGTTACCAGCCCCGGCCGCAACAAACAACGGCAGGCAGACCGGATTCATCGGCACGTAGTCCGGATCCCCGGTCTACTACTCCTTGTATCCACGCTAGTCATAACCAATCATGCATACCCAAGCGTCCACGAGTCGGATGAAACTGAAGGAACGGGACCAAAGTTATACAGAGCTGCTATGTGTCCAGAAAGTGCAACAACAATCGAGGGTTACTGGGGTTACCTCGCCCCAGGCCGATCAAATCGACAGGCGGGCTCGGACATGGATCATCGGCTCCACAACCCCTCGACTGCGACAAGTATGCAGGCATAGCCAAAACTGTATAACAATGAGCTCGGAACCAACAACCGATCAAAGCAGTACTCTAAACAAGAAGCTTTATTAAACAGATGTTACTAGAGTATAGCTTACAAACAGAGGTCACACGGCCCAACATTACATCAGACAACGGAAGGCAAATTATGTTGCTAGTCAACAAGAACCAAAAAGGCCTAAGAGGCCGCAACATAAGGCGACGTCCCAGCCCATAGATTCCAGGCTGCTACCTGGGAACCCCGAACTACTCGTCGATGTCCACGTTGAATCACCACCGATGTGAGATCTTCTCCTGAACCAAAATTAAGCAAACCTGAGTACGGGAGGTACTCAACAAGACTTAGTTAACCTATTATATATCTGTTATTTCGAAAAGGGTTTCATGAAGGCTGATTTGCGTAAAGCAATCTTTGTTTTGCAAGTTGAGGAAGGAATAGCACGTCTTATGGAGTATTTTGAAAACAGATGAGAAAGCTATTCAACTACTGAGATCATCATCCTTTAATCCACCAAATCATTTCAGCACCTCGTGCTTCAAAGATCACCTCCTCCAGTTGTTCCAATATCTCATGCTACAAGGTAACCCCTCTCGGCATCTCCGAGGAGGCATCCTTCAATCGTTATCAGCAAGTTTTAAACATTCCGTTTAAGTTATCTACGATCACAGAATCCGTCACCAAGTCGTCTCTAACCGTAGACACGGCTTTTCGAAAAGATTTAACCCTGCAGGGGTGTACAACTTTACCCACACGTACCAACCGACTCTTAGTGCCACCAGGGTTAGCACTAGTCCGGGAAGTGCCGGCAGAGGGTAGTCGATTCCCAGCCTTTACCTTGTCGAACCATATCCATGAGTCAACCCAAACAGGGCCACCCCTTCAACAGGGAGTTGGCCACCTCCTGACGGCACCTGTTCTGTGAGTCGGGAACAAGATCCGTGTACGTCCATCACTTGTCCCGGTCACGACCTAGTTTTCTCCAAAACATTTTCCGACTCACACGCAGATGGAAAGCTCAAACTACGTGGCTCATGGATAAGGTTAAACAAGTTAGTCAGCCGGGCGGGGTTCATCGGCCCACGTGTGGCTGTACGCTCAGTCTTGGCTCGAAGGCGAGAACTCGCTCCTAGGGGCATGAACAGGACAAAACGCCACAACCCATTGTGGCCTCACATCCATGCCGTGATTAGTCAAGTTATCAAAGGTAATTCAAACCATAAACACCTGACATAGAAGATTCACGCATTGAACAGATTCATCAACTAGGCATGGCTAAGCAAGACTCACAAGGTTTAGCGGAGCGCGCACAAACAAGCCTATAGCTGCTAGGTGAAGTGGATCAGGATATCTAGGTTATGCAGTATATAGGAGAACTCTATCTACTGACATCAAATAGTTTGGAACCGAATGCAAAGTACGAGATTCAAATCACTTTGAAATCATATATGAGCAGATAAGAGGTTATGCTTGCCTTGGTTATAAGAAAACCAGATAAAGTCTTCAGGAATAAGTGCTTGACTTGTCGGTTAAGATCAAGTATTCGTCATGGAGTTGTCGATCTTCTCTTCGGGGTCGCATTCTACCGATCAGAAGCAAAACACCGAAAGAGAAACAACAATCAAACATGGCATTGATGCGATGCGCAATATGTATGCATGAGCAAATTAATGCACTGAAAGAAACCCTAAACATGTTCTTTGGGTTGCTAGGGTTCATATGGCAATTATTCAATTTTACTGAAATTAACTCGAAATAGACCCCGGAGGGGGTTTCGGACGATTATGAAAGTTAGTGCAAGTTAAAGTGCTCAAAAGAGGTTGAAAACATCATAACTAGGTTGCATTTTTCATTTTGAGCATTTTGATATATAACTTTTAATTTTCTAATTTTAGTGAATAAAAACTTATTTTTCTATTTTTAAATGATTAAACAACATTAAATAATGTTCAAAAATAAAGGTTGTCAAACATGTATGAAAAGTACATATTTGGATAGAGAATATTTTTCTGATCAACTCTATACTTTTATCATATTTTTCTGACTTATATTTTGGGAGATATTAGTTAACCAAATTATACATTTTCTGGAATTTAAGAAAACTGGAATAATGACGTCACAGTGACGTCCAGGTGACGTCATCGTTGGTCACTGATTCTCTGCTGTGGAAGAATTTGTTCGATTGAGCGCGAATTGCCAAAATCAAACCGCTCCACGGGCTAGAGGAGGCCGAGCCCGACCTAACGGTGGCGGCGAAACGACCAAGAGGTCGCCGGAGCTTCGCCGGAGGCGAGGAACCGCGGCGGCGGGGCAAGCCGCACGGCGGCGGCCGTCTGCGGAGAGGGAGAGGGCCAAATGAGGGCACCGGAGGGAGCGTAGTCTCACCGGGGATGCAGTGGAGGGTCGAGGAGGTTGGGGAAGCGGCGGTGGTGCCGGAATCCTCCGTGGCGGCCGGCGGCCGGAGAGACGAACGGCGGCCCGATTCACGCACTAGAGGCCATCTCGGCAACTGAAACTCGAGCAGGAGGTAGAGGAGACGATGGGGAATCTCGGGGTGGCCTCAAATCATCGAGGGAAGGCCGGAGTTGGCGGGGGGAGGCGGCGGCCGGAGGGACAGCTAGGGTTGCGACCCGATTCAGTTCAAGAACTCACAGAGAAAGGGAGCTATGGGGAAGAGGATAGGGAGAGGGAGGAGGTTGGGGCACAGCTTCTTCCTATCTCCTCGGCCACGCAAGCACACGGGCGAGTAGGAGGTGGCAGCGCCGTGGTCGATCTGCCACGCAGCTCCATCTTCTGTCGCAACGAAGAAGACAACGGGAGTCTTGAGAAAACCCCCTACATTTCCTGGAAACTGCAAATGAGTCCTTTTCTATTTAAAAACAGAGCAAAAACTATTTATTTTAGGTCCTTTTTGCAAAGGAAAAATTTGGCAAAAATAACTTTTGGAAAGCTTGTGAAATTCCCAACAAAACCATGCTTTGCTTTGGGGTATTTGAAATATTTTTCAACACAAATTTTTGGGAACCAAAATCAGTGCTTTTTGTGGGATTTTCTCAAACCGATTAGATTCACAATTTAAATTGTTTCAAACACGAGTTAAACTTTTGTTTTCATGCATGTATGATATGAACTCAACACCACAACACTTTGGTAGCAAAATTGGGATGTTACATCCCACCTTGATTTTAACGAGACTGTTGAACACTTCTGCTGCAAGTGTATCCTTCAACATAGGCAGCCCGCTCCAAGGTCTTGAAGGATCCGTCCTTCTCAGCCACTCCCATCTGACTCTTAAGGCTAACCCTTGTGACTCCAGATTCTTTATTCCTAACCCCCCGAAGCAGTATGGTTTGCAAACGTTCTCCCATGCCACAAGGCATTGACCACCTCTTGCATGCTCCGAACCGGCCCATAGGAGCCCCCTCATCCATTTGTTGATTTCCTCCAATAGCCAACAGGGCGCCTCAGCCACCAGCAATTGGTGAACTGGTCTAGCTACAACCACTGACTTGACCAGAGTTAGCCTTCCCGCTCTTGCGATCATCCCGCTCTGCCAAGAAGGTACACATCTCAGAACCTGGTCCAACAAGGGTTGCCACTCATTCTTAGTAAGTGGTCGTAACGCCAATTGCTGACCAAGATATTTGATAGGAAATTGGGCGATGCTGCAACCCAGTGCCTGTGCGACCAGCTCTTCATCTACCTCCTCTCCTCTGATGAGAGTTGCCGAAGTTTTTGCGTAGTTGACTCTGAGGCCATAGGCCTCTCCGAATAGATGTAAGATATTCTGGACCACTGCCAACTCAGCCTCAGTAGGTTTAGCAAAGAGGACCATGTCATCTGCGTAGACAGAGAGTCTCTGTGTAGCGGTGCAGCGCGCCAAAGGAGAGAACAGACCTTCCTCAACTGCTTTCCCAATGGCGACAGACAAAACCTCCATGGCCAACACAAACAACATGGGGGAAATGGGGTCCCCTTGTCTCAAACCCCTGGCATGGATGATACGCTTGCCTGGCACCCCATTGACAATCACCTTTGTGCTTGAAGTTCTCAGCAAGATTGCAATCATTCTGCACCACCAAACGCTGAAGCCTTTCTGTCTAAGGACTTCCACTAGAAAGGCCCAAGACAGTGTATCGAAGGCTTTAGAGATGTCTAGCTTCAGCAGAACTCCCTTCTCCCTCCTAGTGTTGATCTTGCGAGCCAACTGTCTCACCAGGATGAAATTATCATGCCGACTCCTGCCTTTGATGAAAGCTGACTGATTAGCACTTACCAGCTCTCCAAGTTTGGTCCTCAAACGGTTGGCAAGCAACTTGGAGAACAGTTTGGAGAAGCTATGAACCAAACTGATAGGTCTATAATCCCCAGTCTCTAAAGCATCCTGCTTTTTGGGGATTAGGGTGATGAGTGCTCTATTAAGTCTAGAGAAGCCTCGGCTGTCGCCAACCGCCAATTTCTGGAGACCAGCCATAATGTCGGCTTTTATTATGTGCCAAGCTTTCTGATAAAAGGCCCCAACAAAACCGTCCGGCCCTGGAGCTCTATCCGGAGGTAACTCCTTGATGGTAGCCCAAACCTCTTCCTCGGTGAAAAGACCGTCCAACTCTTGCAGATCCTTAGGTAGGACACCAATGAAGTCTAAGTCCAGAGTGTGCTCCCTAGTCTGCAATTTCCCCATCAAGTTTTTGAAGGCATGAAAGAATGCTGCCTCTTTCTCAGCTTGGTCAGTGACAAGCCTCCCCTCCACTCTGACTGCCGGTATAAAGCTCTTCACTCTTCTGCCATTAGCCACCGCATGGAACAATTTGGTATTTGCATCACCCTCTTTTAGCCATCTCATCCTAGATCTCTGCCTAGCCATGGTGCGCTCTAGGGAAGCAAGACCAAGGATCGCCAGTTTGAGCGTGTGTCGTAGCCAGATCTCTCCTTCAGACAGCTGCCTCCTATCCTGAGCACTTTCCAGACGAAAAATGATGGTGTTTGCAATAGCCAACTGGATTTTGATGTTTCCCACCTTGCGTTGCCCCCAAGCCTGAAGGTGAGAAGCAAGATTCCTGAAAAGCGCGTCAAGCCGCTTAAAAGGGTCCACGATCGCCTCGTCGCAAACCCAGCCCTCCATCACGGCCTCTTCAAAACCCTCAAGCTTTAGCCAGAACATCTCGAATCTGAATCTCCGTTTGGGTTTAACTGCTGCGCTCAACGAGAGGTGAAGAGGGGTATGGTCCGAAACATTACTCGAAAGAGCCTGCAAGATGCAGTCTGGGTAAAGGATCCCCCAATCAACCGAAGCGAGAGCTTTGTCAATTCTAGTCATGGTTGGCGTTTCCCTCTCATTTGACCAAGTGAACATCCGGCCATGCAGGTATAAGTCACGTAACTCGTGCAGATTCGCAAAATTCCTGAAACGATTCATCATGTTTCTGTTTAGATTTGCATTATTTTTCTCAGCTGCCGATAGGATCATGTTGAAGTCACCGACAATGATCCAAGGGCCAGGGCAAAGCGACCGTCTTTCCGAGAGCTCCTGAAGAAAGAGGATCTTATCTGCATCTGATTGTGGCGCATACACCACCGACATCCACCAACTCTTATTGTCTTTAGTTGTAATCTCCCCGGTCAGCGTGTGGGAGTCTTTGCTGACATGGGTGAAACTAAGAACTGTCGTGTACCAAGCCACGATTATACCTCCTCTAGTCTCCAAGGCCGGAATGTACTCAAACCCATCAAACTTTTGCCCAAGGCACTGAAGGATTACAAAGCGGTCGACAGTTTGCAATTTAGTCTCCTGTAGACAAACTAAATTAACCTCCAGAGACTCCACGAACTCCCTCACCGCGTTTTTCTTTGCCGGCTCATTTAAACCCCGAGGGTTCCAACTCAAGATGTCAATGTTTGGCTCCATGAAGATTGACATCAAAATACTCCACTCCTAAGACAGGATATACCCCAATCAGTGCGCACAGACCACTGGGGTGCTCAACTCCTGCAACGTCCCAAAGGGAGGCAACTCCTTCCCAAAAATCGAAGCCACGACACATAGGTGCTCGTCCTTCATGGGTGAGTCAAAGAGGTCCCTGAACTGCTGCAACGCAGCTTCGTCCACCACCATGTTGTCGGGGACTACTCCGAGGGCCTTAAGGAGGACGTTCTCTGCTGCCGAAGCCTTTTTAAGAGGCTTGCTAGCCGGGCCAGGCATGCTAGAACTGCGGGTGTGCCTACGCGGGGTACAAGGGACCAAATACGGCCTCGAGGTCTCAACCTCTCGCAGAAGTGGAGGTGCCAGCTTTTTAAGCATGTTTGCACAAAACGACTTTAATCTGCTAAACTGCTGGAGCTCAAGAGGTGGTGTCTCACGGATGGTGACAAAAGGATCCCTGGAGCCTGCCTCATCAACCCCTCCAAACTCGGTCGGACCCGACACATCAGACTCTGAATCTGCGTGGGTTGAAAGTGACACCTCGAAATACTCCTCTGCCTCCTCTGAACTAGCTGGGCAAAACTGACGGGGAACAAGGGAGCTGGTGACGTCCGTGACGGACACATCAGTGGAGCAGTCGCTGAGGGAAATAGCGACGGTATTCTCTGTGGGTCCCACCAACTCAGATGTGACCAAGTTAAAGTTGCAGTCTACCAAGGTACTAGCGGGGGCCACCACCAGTTTGGCAGCACTCGCGAGCTGTACGGCCACCGATCCCTCCTGATCATCACAGCGAGCTGTACTAGCGGGGGTCACCACCAGTTTGGCATCACTCGCGAACGACACAACCTCGGGATCCATCCGCGTTGCCTCCTCGGGAGTTTGTCCCAGTCCCTCATCCGGGCCCACCTTGGAGGCGGTAGCACCTGGGGGCGAAGGAACCAGCGCTCCAGCTCCACGTGGTGAAACCACAGCCGTTGCTGCTTGATCCACCGAGTCGGTCCTAACGCGCAAGGAAATCCCGCGCTCTCGGGAACCGTCTCCAGCCACACACAACTCAGTTTGAACTGGTCTTGCCAAGGGATCCGCGCCAGGGCCCACCACGCTTTTACCTTTCTATTTAGCAGGCGCGGCAGGAGCAGAACCAGCCAACGGATTCGCCCCTTTCTCCTGCAGCGGGCCCCTGCTTTCTCTCTGCACCCACGATTGCTGTTGGGGAGGACTTGCTTTTCGCACCGGCGGGTTGGGAGGCGACAGCTGGCGAGGTGGGATGGGCGTCGACGCAGGGCGGGCCCCACCAGAAGCAGCAGAATCACGTGCACTTTCCACGCGGTACCCCAACATTGGTGGTAACCTCCACTCCGCCCGGGCCGGTCCACCAATCGGAACCCCTCACGCGCCCCACGATCGCTCCGTGGGCGCGGACACCTCAGAACGGGAGTCCCGCACACCTTTTGACCATGGCAACTGGCGCCACCGCCGGCTTTCTTGCTCGTCTGAGCTCCGCCGACCCTGATGCATGCCTCCGGCGACAGGAGGAACGGCGGTCACCGGCCTCTCCGGCCTAACCACTTCCTCCACTCCATCGAGGTGGATGAGCACACGATATTTGAGTGTCTCCAGAACGTTGCCGTCCTCCACCGGCGTTGAGCTGCGGGGGCTCAGAGAGCTCAAGGACGAGGGCGGCGATGGTGTGCGATCCCCAATGCCCGCCGGCTCCGGGATAACCAAAGTGCGCGCCGTTGGGATTGAGGAGAGCTCTGAGGTCCAAGCCGTCAGCTTTAGCAGTGCCAGATCCTCCCTAGAACCGGTCTCCGGCGCAAACTCTCCGACCAAGCAAGCTGTGCCGATCAAGTCCTCGACAACCTCCACCGTCCAGGCGTGCGGTGGCACCCCTTCGATGATGAGGCTAACTTTCTTCTCCATGCTCCCTTTGGCAGCTTGATCGAACCTACTCCATGGCCGGAAAAACAAGGTGAAACCGTCGCACAGCAGGAATGGCCTCGCCGCGACCCTATTCATGCTCTCCTCGTTGGCGAATGACAGCAGGAAGTCCGCCGGATGGAATGAATAGACCGAGACCTGCTCATAAGACACGCCTAGCAACGCGTCGAGCGCCGCGTAGACTTGCTCGCTTGACACAATCGGCCGAGCCCCTCCGACGTATGCCACCATGGCGTGGCGGAGCCGATGCTCCAGCTCCCGCATCCCCGGCGAGCGCCGCACTACACAGAGCGGTGCTTCCGGTTCAGCCACGCATGGTGACGACACGTGCGGCATCGCGCCCCACGCCGGCATCGGCATGTCCCGCTGCGCGTCCACCGCCGGAGTGGCCCAAGCTCGGGGAGGCGACAATGGCCGTCGCGCAGCCGAGGCTGCATCGACGCCTCTGTACGCCCCACCCTCCCCTTGCCTCAGAGGCGCGGACGGCAGCACGACGCCGGCCCTCCTCGCCAAGAGCTCGCGCCGGAGCGCGTCCTCGTCGGACGCCGGGCTTCGCGGCCTGCTGCAGGCCTTAGCGCCGTGCCCTTCCTCCCAGCACCTGTTGCAAACCGTGGGGTTCGTGCAGCTTGCCTTGACGTGTCCTGGCCGATAGCAGTTGAAGCACAGGCCAAGAAGCTCCGGCGGGACGGGGGACCTCGGCGGCGGCGGCGCGGCGAGCGCGGCTTCCGCAGCTCTCTGCACCTGCTTCCTCTTCCTCCAGAGCGCCTTGCGAGAAGGAGCAGCCGGGGCCCAAGTCAGGCGCTCTTTCACGGTTCGACCCGCCGTGGGCTCAGCCGCCAACGGAGCTCGCGAGGTCGCCTCCTCTCGGCCGCCCGACGCCGGCGAGTCAGCATCCGAGGACAAGCCGAGCCCGGAAACCACCGGTCGTCCCATCGAGGCCCGCGAGGAGGAAGAGCCCGCCCCAGGGCTGCACAACGCGACGTCGCCGCACTGGCCAACTCCGGCCAGCTGCAGGCTAGGCCGTGCGGCGCACGACATGGGGGCGCGCTGAGGGTGGACGCCGGGGCCGGAGTGGCCGCCGGCGTTAGAGAGGGAGGGGGGTTGGGAGCGAGCGAGAGCGGGCTAAGCGAGCGGGCGAGCAAGCGTTTCCTTCCAGTTTGCATTTGAAATGGAAGAAATGCGGAAGGAACAAGACGAGCTAAAAACATGCCAACAAGAAGGAGTTGCCCTGCTTGAGCAGTTAGCTCAGCGCATATGTGGTAATTGAAACTATGGTCGTGTTGCTGAGAACTGAATTTCTGTATGCTGGTTTGATTTTCTGTAAAATAAACCGCTGGTGTTTGAATTTGTGTATTTGATGCCTGCTATGTGGTTTGCTTTTCTGCATATGTAACATGGAAAGGTCAATTCGAACGATGATTTAAGCACCCATCTGGCACGGAAAAAAATGTCATAGTATCGTACCGTAAAAAGAGACCCGAATTAGGACACATGGTGCCGTATGCCATGCCCACGTGTCGGTTTACGGTTGGACAGTTCCACAACAAAAATAAAAAACGTCGCGGAAAGGTTCCCACGTGGCACCGTACACATGGTCCACGTGTCGTTTTACGACTGGGCAGTTCCACAACGAAATAGAAAACGTCGCGGAAAAGGGTGCCACATGGCACCGTGCACTTGGTCCACGTGGCGTCGCTTTACCTTGGAAAAAATACGTCACCGCATAGCCCATGACGACCGGAGATCGTCCCCGAATAAAACCACGCGGCGACGTACGATTGTTCCATGTGGCGTCATCTTGTTGCATCATCTCATACCATGACGCTAGCAAGTTCGTCGCACATGGCATCCACATGGTTTCACCTGATTGGTCGAGGCTGCGACAACAAAAAACGTCATGAACGGGATCGGCGGTTATGACATCATGAACGAATTGGTGATGTCATAAACAGGGCCTTAACAGAATCTATTCTTGACGGAAAAAACGTTGCGATCGTAATGACGTAAGCTGCATGTAGTGTGACGTCAGCTGATTACGCTAACGACCGAACGTTAATCCGTGGCCATGTGTCAGCCGATAGCGACGAAAAACAACGTTACCTCTTAATGGGCCGGGACCGGACGACCCAGATGCTCGCGACGATTTTCTGAATGTTGCGGATAGCCTCAATGTTCTCCCATTCAAATTAATGTCGCAGAATCGTCCGTGACAGTTGATCAGGGATGTTATGACTTCGTCGCGTAAACCGACGCGGATTTCCCTTAGTGACGATTTGGAGCTCATCCGCAACGTTATTAAAACGTCCCAGACCACGCGAAATTTGGTAGTGAGCCATCGAGCTTGAAGTAACATATCTTGCTATCACATAGTTGCTTGAATTGTTTAGCATAAGTTGTTGGTGCACATAGGTGAACCTAGTTTGTTTAGGTTTTGGTTTTATAAATTAAACACTAGTTTTATTCCGCATTTATTCAAGACTTAACCATAATTATTTTTAAACACCTATTCACCCCCTCTAGGCTACATCCCTATGCTTCATCCATCTTGACGCGCGGCTCGCCGATGGTGATGCCTCCCTGGCACGTCCACGGCGGTGGAAAGGCCCGCTCCGTCTTCACCCTCGCCGGCGGGGTAGAGGCGGTGGAGTGGCGTGCCAAAGAAAAGGACGCCGAGGTAGCCACCCCCCGGCGTGGACCTAGGCGCCGATGAGCGGCGTCACTGCTGAACAGGGGCGGTGGGTGCCTCCGGCCAACCCAGATGTGGGATGTTGCCCTCCTCGATGTGGGCGAGCACGGCGGTGCGGGTACTAAAAGTGCACTATGGTCAAATAGAGGGGGCGAATAGGTTGACTACCAATTTTTCTTATTTTCCTTTTTAGTTTGGCTAAACAGGTAATACAAGGTTCTTGTGGTGACCCATCGCACCACTGCATGTGTAGTGCGCAAGTCGAAGACATAATACTCACAGAAGGACTTACCTGTGAATATTACATCCCTCAGAGTAGTACAACAGAAACACAGCAGGGCCAAGCAAAACTATAGGATACAAACTTCATTTCAAAATCTTGAGAATCTCTTTGATGAATCAAGAAGATCTCCTGCAAATGAAACATCTGAAGAAGCAATGCGAAGCTCCAAGCTGGAGAATAACTCTGGCTCGGAACTAAATCTTCTACGGCTGATGTCAGCCCTAATTTATGGCTTGTAAAAGCTAAGTACAGGAATGGTCTTCACCTACACCTTGATAGCTTCTCCTCCACCAACGTTGTTGATGACGATGCTTTACTGGCTAAGTAGTATAAGACTCAACCTAGCTTCATGAGGTAACGATGGCTTCACGTTGACGACTTCCATATGGCTCCAACTCTAAGCAGGGGGTCAAACGGGAACGAATGAGTAACGAGCGTTACTCAGCAAGTTCATGATATATAGTGGGTAGTTTGATGCACTAACTACAGCTTTAGACTTGAAAGAGTCATAAGCTAATGCAAGGTTTTGTAAAACTTTCTTCAAGGGGTTGCTTTTAATTCTAAAAACTATGCCCGCCAGATCTTCACATGACTAGAACTTCATGGAGTTGCCTTTCCTGCGGCGTTCACAGCTCCTTCCCGAAATAGGGGGTAACATGCCACATCCTTTTACACTATGCAGAGGTGCGTTACTATACCCATGGGAGACCAAGACCATGTTGCACAACCATGCTCGAGATCCTGTCCACTCCGACTCAGGTGTGGGGCCCGATTGTTGGTCCAAGCCAAACCGTGCTTCTCTGCACATCGCATGCCCACCCATTTCTGCCAGTAGGTTGAATGCCTGATTCCACCCCTCACGATGGAGATCTACGCGCCCCTGGCAGACACTCATAGACCCGCAGAGTCCGTGGGACGTAAGGGCTCCCACCCATGTGCATGTAGTCGCGCAATACCTACAGCGTACGTCTCTGGCAGTCCATTGACATGCGAACGAGAGAAGACCACAGCTGACTTACTCCCCCATAGAAGACCCATGGTTAACGCGAATTTACGGCGCAAGAATCCTGACGGCAGTTGTGATTAATCTTAGGTAATACTTCCCCATGCAGAAGGAACCTTCCTTTGACCTATTCATCTTACCATGGTCCATCCGCCCACCAAACAGAACACAACCACTCGGGTAGTCATTCAATCAGTCATATTATTATAAAAATAGGATCATGCATTCTTTTGAGACTAAGTGGTAATACGATAGAGTTTTTGCAATTAGTTTGTTATGAAGTACTGCAAAGGATATGAGCAAGTGATGAACTTGCCTAAGATTGAACAAATGACAATAAAATCCATGTCTTCGGATTCGAGGTTCGCGTAGAAAATCTCGACATCTGAAAGATAGCAAAGTAGTCCTAGTAAGGACTACAGAAAACATTGGAAGATGATACATGCATAGTAATGAGATGCATCGCAAAATACCCTGGAAAACACCCCAGCTTACAAGTGTAAGCCACGTTTTATACGATATCTCAATCACACTTGTTTTAGGTGAATTGTTTCATTACTTGAGGTGATGTGGTTATTACTTCTTTTAGAGTTACATGTGTTTCACTTTTACTTTTACTTTTCACTTTTACTATTGAAAAGATAATAGTCATATTTTGCTTTATATTCAAAAAGTGTAGAGCATATGTGCAAGAGTTTAATTGAAAATGATGAACTAATACAGTGAACTCTATCATCACAATACTTGCTAATTACTTGTGATGATAGGTTTAGTAGGTGTGAAAACATGTGGGTTTTATAAATAAGAAAAATGATATTAAGGTAGTTATTGCTGGTTATAGTGGAATATTATAGAATTCCATTATACCTTCAGAAAAAAGTTTATAAGTTAAACAAAATGTTTTGTGTTTGACATATTTGAGTTGAAAATGTTTTTCTATTTAATTTGGTATCTCATTTGAAGTATTCTGAAAATATTTGAATAAGATATTAATTTATTAATTATAAATGATTTAAATGACTAGATAAAATATTGCACACCTGAAAACTTGGTCAAATGACTTTGAAAACATCATAGATGAGTTTCATTTGTCATTTGGAGCATTTTGGTATATAACTTGTATTTTTCTGATTTTATGAATTATTTCTTATTTTACTCAATTTTAAATGATTTAATTTAATTAAAGAAAATATTTAAAATCTAAATTTTATTAAACATTTTTGAAAAGTTGATAAACATTTAGATTGTATTTTTCTAAACATTTATATATTAAAGTTATTGAATTAATAAGGTTCAATTAATTTCTAACTTATTTTAAATTGACAGGATGGTCCCACCTGTCATATTCGTTTTAAAACAAAATAAAAGGAAAATAAAAATAGCCCCAACGTCATGCTGACGTCATAGCTGCATCAGCTACAGAGGGGATCTCTACTGTGGAGTTCCAATCGGGGAATACATCCCGAATTGGTTCAATTGATTGGTATCATGAGGTCCAGTGTGACTCATGGAGCTCGTGGGTGGTGGCGATTGGAGCAAATGTTCACCGGAAGCTCGTCGGCGTGAATTTTCACGGCGGCCGGCGATAGAGCTCGGCGGACACGATGATTCTGGGCATGATAAAATCAATGAGGAGCACCCCTCGACGCGCAAGCTCACCTGGAGCACGTAGGTACGGCCGGTGAGGCAAGGGGCGGTATAATTTGGCGGCGGCGAGCTCTTCTTCGCGACGGCTGGACTTGAAGAAGAAGTCCCGATTCATCCGCCTCCGGGCTTCCCTGCAAACGAGGTTCGACGAGGCGAGAGAAGAGAGGATGGCGGTTCTAATGGTGGTCTCCGTTCCTTCCGGGGTGGCCGGAGTCGACGGCGGCGTGCGGCGGCCGGACTAGCTAGGGTTTCGTTGTTCTTTGCACAGAGGAAACGAGATAGAGGAAGACTGCGAGAGAGAGGAGCAGATGTAGACGCCTCCTTCTACTTATCCTCGCACCAAGGCGGTGAGCAGGAGGTGGAAACGGAGGCGTCGGAGGCGGTGGCACGCCTCTGGCCTTCTGGCCAGAGGTTGAAGAAAGAATTATTTTAATCCTTTTCAAGAAAACCCCCTAGAATTAATTCATTTATTACAAAGAGGTCCTTTTGGCTTTAAAACTAAGAACAAAACCTTGTTTTCAGGGTCTTCTTGTCAACAGGAAATTTAATAAAAAATATATTATATTTCCTCATCAAATTTTACAACTCACCATGATTTATTTTGGTGAATTTGAAGAATATTTTTATTTTTTATTTAGGGTGCTAGATTTAGTGGTTTTGTTGTTTTCTCTTCTTTTAATTTATTTAATGGCTTTCAAATTATGCTAAATCATGTTTAATAAAAGTACACACTCCCATCTTGTGGATACCTAGGTGGTGTATCATAATTGGACAATTTTAGGTATAATCCATTATAGGAAGTGATTTAGTAAAATTACTTGGTACTGGTTCTATGCACTCTATTGAAAATCACCCAATAGGGAATTTTATTCTATGTCAAGACAAATGGTTTTAATGGATGAAGGAACTTGTTTTTCTGATAGGTGGCTTTGTTATATTCCTAATTGAAACTCCTAGCAAGTTTGGTTGACATTTTACTTAGATGTGCGTAAGAAAGGTTACTGTTTTTAGTACTTGATTAAATGGAAAACTTGAGTGTCTTTGAAATCTTATTTGTTTGTTTTCCACCAGGTTCCAATATGGATATTATCCCATGTTTGGTTTAGAACCTGAAATCATTTACATGGTTATATGTAGATGAATCTTTGTTGTTATCTGTTAATCTTATGTATGAAAAGGATTTGGAAAACAAGGTATTAAGCTTGTTTTCGTCTACCTCCACATATCAAGACATGTGGATGCAAAACCTTGTTGTTATCTCTTACTGGATACTTGTTTCCATTTAAGAGATTTACTATTTGTTCCTCATCTCTGTTGAGCTTGACAAGGCATAAAGGTTATGGATTCTCTAACATTAACTAATGCTTTACTGAATAAATTCTTCCATAGACAGTGTTGCTCCTTGTTGACTTCTGTTGCTTGATGTTCTTTTCTCTAGTTGCCACTAGCCTTCTGTTTTCACCTTGTGTCAATTGCAAGTAATATCATCTCTTGGATTCCACCTTCAACTATCTTCCCCTGGTGGTGAAAACAACCAGTGTTTCCAAACAAAGATTTTACTGAGATGATTATAAAAATATGGGAGTTTGTTTTATGACATCAATTAGCCTTAAGCATATAAGAAGAATATGTTGACAAGTTTGCAAGGCTTGTCCCCAAATTACTTTTCATATACAAGAGACTGAGATGTACTAGGTTATTCAATCTTTTATTTGTTTGTGTATGACACTCAAGTGTTTGAGTATACAAAAGTGATATGTCAACAAGGTTGCAAGGCTTGTTATCAAACTACTTCTATATAACACTAACATTGGAATATCATACTATTTCAAGAGTGTTAATAAGATCAAATCAATATATAAGAGTTTCCAAGTACTCTTATGATAGGTTGGAATAACACTTCTAGAACACTCTAAATAATCTTCTTGAAGATCTTTCTGTGGCAGTTTCTCTTGTCTTGTGGTTTGCTTCTCTTGCATATTAACTTGGAGGAGATTGGGAAACAAGATATAATGGTCTAGCCAACATATCAAGATCTAGATTAGGAGTTAGTTCATGCTTTTATTATCCTTCCATATACTTCTTATTTTATCTCCCAAAAGATATGTAATTAAATCATATATGATTTGTGTTACTTAGTTATCAATTCAATTTCTCTAATAGAGGTTATAACTTGTTGTTATACATTACTTGTCTTCAGACATACTTTAATTGTTGAATGATGATTTGGATAGAAATGGGAAGTGTTTGTGGAATGATGCCTTAATAATAAGTTGATCAAATGGTTCATTGATGTGTTGAGATTTCAGATACTCACTTGTATAAGATGAATGAGACAATGATCATCAGAAGATGATTGGAGTTTAATGATTTAAGTCAGAGTTGGTAGATGTTTTCGCAGGGTGTCATGTTGTTATTTTATGTTCTTCATTTGTAAACATAATGCAGATATAGAGATTTGGGAAGATCATATGTAATGATCAAGGTTTAACAATGGTTTAAGAATATTTACTTCTTCTTAAGGTACTTCTTTTAGGGTGGATGAGATATGTACATATTCGATAAATATGGTACTACATTTACCATATCATTTCCCACTAGTGGGTTCTGAGTTAAGACTTGTGGGCATCATTTGTGTTCTATTAATCCTTTGTTATTTGATTGTGAAGGTGTACTTAGTAGTTATGAGATAATTTATAAGAAGTTGTGGAAATGAATTGATAACTTAGGGAGTTGTTATTTTATAGAAGATCACATCTCTGTTGATGAGATGGTTCAATTATACATTACTCATTTGTAAAAGCATGATCATCAGTTATGTGCTCTGGATACTCACCCCCTCTTTGAGTTCTAGATACCTAGTGATTTATCCAAAGTAACTTGTAGACTTGTGGTTAAGGTTGTTGAGAGTTTGTATTGGTCAAAACCAATTTATGGTTTGTGTATCCTGATGATTTTGTTCCTTAAGATACTTGTTATAAATATCATTCCAAATGTACTCTTAACTAGATGAACTAGACCTATTTCATCATGTCAAGTGAAACTTTGGTCACTTTGACTTGTTTAAACTTTCGCGCCAAAATTTCCCGTACTTCTAGATGCATGCTTTACAAATGCACATATTAAATTTAGATCCTTATAGCTTTCCAAACACTGGGATGTTACAGTATCTCCCCCTTAACAAGAACTTCGTCCCGAAGTTCAATCTCTCTCACGTAAAGATAGGTAGAGAGAACTTCTGTTGACCTTTGAATCTTCACATCTGTTTTCTTGTATTGACCTTGGCATGTGTAGCCTCTTGTCTTGATTGTCCACCTTCCACTGTCTTGCACTATGATCTAATACTTTGCATGTTATTATGACAACTCTGTTTTGTCACTAAACCTTCCTAGTGGTTTTACGAAGAACCGGTGGTATTTCCACCATATAGTGGATACCAAGTTTCATTCTCCGATGAATAGGTATGGTTTCCTGCCTCTCACAACTTTCTGAAGAACATTTGGTATATCCACCAAATGATGAATAATCAATAGGATTCTTCCAGTACACTGGATATTGTCTATGGTTAAGATTCCAATTAGGTTCAATCTAGTGGTCTCAAGAAAAATACTGCTCAAAGAAACTAGTACAACGTAGTGTACATTGACTAAGACTCAATTTTTAGTGAAAATATCTTCGAGTTTCCTCGAGTTTTAACCTATAGGTGTCTATAACCTATTCCACTGGTTACTTCCTATGGTTCTTCAATATCTTTGGGTTTCAACTTCTACAGGGTGACTCTATGATCAGATTTCTCAACTTCTACCTATTTCCTTCTCGAATATAGCTACTTATGTGATTTTCTTGGCATCACTTGTGGTAGCTCACCATGTGTTGATGATGTATCTTGCCAACTCCAGACAAGATGTGAATGTGATCCAGTTCCATCAGTGGCTTCATTGAATTCTACCTTCTTGACTTCTTGTTTTTCCAGAGCTTTTGTGGTTGTATCAATATGCTTATTACTTAGACCGCTCTCATTCTGATCCTATACCCTCTAGACCAGTAACATAAAGATAGAACTCAGTGTTTGCACATGCATTTGCACATCAAGTAAAATCTCCATGTACAGATCTAGTCAATCAAAGATCCAAATAAGATGCAATAAATCCCAAATGCATTTATCACTCATGCATCAAAAGCCTGTGAAATAGAAGTACTTAGAGTAAAACATCTCAAGTACCAAGGCTCTTAAATGCTATACACTACAAATAGGTATATAGTACCTTGTAATACTATCTACACAACCACTCTTTGCCTCGGTAATTACTCCAATTGCATGCCTTACTGCAATGGGATACACCAAGACAAAACGATCCTATAGTAGTTCTTTTTCTAACTTGGTTCCACATAGGACTAAGTACCAAGTAAATTGAAGTAATTCATCTTGATTACGATAAACTTCTCATGGCATCTGTTGATCCTTCATGCTGTTGATCACACCTTAGGAGTAGTAATGTAGATTCCATCAATTCTTATGCCTTCTCCTAGTTCTATACTATACTATACTATAATGATTCACCTCTAGACTTGATAACTGAGGATATGGTATATACCCCGTAGTTACCAAGGTCGAATGTCTCTTAATTGATCTCAAACATTCCTTCCGGAAGACTCCTGTACTTAATCTATACCATATTCCACTCCATCCTATGCATTCATAGAATGAGGTAATTATCACTTTGACTTAATCATCTCTGACTATGTCAGAACTCTCTTTTTCTCAATAACATTGTCACATGATAGACTTCTAACTATTCATACCTAGGTATATAGAAAATAGATAAGTATATCTACTCAAGTTGAGTAAGAATATTTTATACAAGTATGATTGTATCATTCTCAAGTGGATGATTCTCATAGTTGTAGGAAATTTGGTTTAGGTAAGATGGCTTCCTATAGTTTTTACCAACCTACAGATCTCCTAAAAGGTTTTAAACCTAAGGTCGCTTCGCTTTGATACCATCTGTGTTGACCTAGCACACCACTGCATGTGTAGTGCGCAAGTCGAAGACATAATACTCACAGAAGGACTTACCTGTGAATATTACATCCCTCAGAGTAGTACAACAGAAACACAACAGGACCAGGCAAAACTATAGGATACAAACTTCATTACAAAATCTTGAGAATCTCTTTGATGAATCAAGAAGATCTCCTACAAATGAAACATCAGAAGAAGCAATGCAAAGCTCCAAGATGGAGAATAACTCTGGCTCAGAACTACATCCTCTACGGCTGATGTCAGCCCCCTAATCTATGGCTTGTAACAGCAAAGTACACGAATGGTCTTCACCTACACCTTGATAGCTTCTCCTCCACCAACGTTGTTGATGACGATGCTTTACTGGCTAAGTAGTATAAGACTCCACCTAGCTTCATGAGGTAACGATGGATTCATGTTAACGACTTCCATAGGGCTCCAACTCTAAGCAGGGGGTCAAACGGGAACGAATGAGTAAGGAGCGTTACTTAGCAAGTTCATGATATATACTGGGTTGTTTGATGCACTAACTACAGCTTTAGACTCGAAAGAGTCATAAGCTAATGCAAGGTTTTGTAAAACTTTCTTCAAGAGGTTGCTTTTGATTCTGAAAACTAT
Organism: Alopecurus myosuroides; assembly: GCA_028641055.1. Taxonomy (NCBI): domain Eukaryota; kingdom Viridiplantae; phylum Streptophyta; class Magnoliopsida; order Poales; family Poaceae; genus Alopecurus; species Alopecurus myosuroides. The sequence continues at coordinate 154,093,670 of CM054063.1, forward strand.
GCCCGCCAGATCTTCACAGGACTAGAACTTCATGGAGTTGCCTTTCCTACGGCGTTCGCAGCTCCTTCCCGGAATAGGGGGTAACATGCCACATCCTTTTACACTCTGCAGAGGTGCGTTACTTTACCCATGGGCGACCAAGACCATGTTGCACAACCAGGATCGAGATCATGTTCACTCCCACTTAGGTGTGGGGCCCGATTGTTGGTCCAAGCAAAACCGTGCTTCTCCGCACAACGCATGCCCACCCATTTAGGCCAGCAGGTTGAACGCCTGATTCCACCCCTCACGATGGAGATCTACGCGCTCCTGGAAGACACTCATAGACTCGCAGAGTCCATGGGACGTAAGGGCTCCCACCCATGTGCATGTAGTCCCGCAAGACCTACAGCGTACGTCTCTGACAGTCCGTTGACATGCGAACGACAGAAGATCACACCTGACTTACTCCCCCCATAGAAGACCCATGGTTAACGCGAATTTACGGTGCAAGAATCCTGATGGCAGTTGTGATTAATCCTAGGTAATACTTTCCCATGCAGATGGAACCTTCCTTTGACCTATTCATCTTACCATGGTCCCATCCGCCCACCAAACAGAACACTACCACTCGGGTAGTCATTCAATTAGTCATATTATTATAAAAATAGGATCGTGCATTCTTTTGAGACTAAGTGGTAATACGATAGAGTTTTTGCAATTAGTTTGTTATGAAGTACTGCAAAGGATATGAGCAAGTGATGAACTTGCCTGATATTGAACAAATGACAATAACAATCCATGTCTTCGGATTCGAGGGTCGCGTAGAAAATCCCGACATCCGAAAGATAGCAAAGTAGTCCCAGTAAGGACTACAGAAAACATTGGCAAGATGATACATGCATAGTAATGAGATGCATCGCAAAATACCCTGGAAAACACCCCAGCTTACAAGTGTAAGCCACGTTTGATACGATATCTCAATCACACTTGTTTTAGGTGAATTGTTTCATTACTTGAGGTGATGTGGTTATTACTTATTTTAGAGTTACATGTGTTTCACTTTTACTTGGCAAACAATTGTTATCCTGTTTAGTTAGAAGTGGTTATTATTTGGTTAGGCAATAAGACAATGACACATGGAAAACAACTATTGAAAAGATAATAGTCATATTTTGTTTTATATTCAAAAAGTGTAGAGCATATGTCAAAGAGTTTAATTGAAAATGATGAACTAATACAGTGAACTCTATCATCACAATACTTGCTAATTACTTTTGATGATAGGTTTAGTAGGTGTGAAAACATGTGGGTTTTATTAATAAGAAAATGATATTAAGGTAGGTATTGCTGGTAATAATGGAATATTATAGAATTCCATTATACCTTTAGAAACAAGTTTATAAGTAAAAAAAAATGTTTTTTGTTTGACATATTTGAGTTTAACATGTTTTTCTCTTTAATTTGGTATCTCATTTGAAGTATTTTGAAAATATTTGAATAAGATATTAATTTATTAATTATAAATGATTTAAATGACTAGATAAAATATTACACACCTGAAAACTTGGTCAAATGAGTTTAAAAACATCATAGATGAGTTGCATGTGTCATTTGGAGCATTTTGGTATATAACTTGTATTTTTCTGATTTTATGGATTATTTCTTATTTTACTCAATTTTAAATGATTTAATTTAATTAAAGAAAATATTTATATTTAAATTTTATTAAACATTTTTGAAAAGTTGATAAACATTTAGATTGTATTTTTCTAAACATTTCTATATTTATTTCATATTTTTCTGATAAACAAAATTAAAGTTATTGAATTAATAAGGTTTAATTAATTTCTGTCTTATTTTAAATTGACAGGTGGATCCCACCTGTCATATTCGTTTTAAAACAAAATAAAAGTAAAAGACAAATAGCCCCGATGTCATGCTGACGTCATAGCTGCATCAGCTATAGAGGGGATCTCTACTGTGGAGTTCCAATCGGGGAATTCATCCCGAATTGGTTCAATTGATTGGTATCACCAGGTCCAGTGTGACTCAGGGAGCTCGTGGGAGGTGGCGATTGGAGCAAATGGTCACCGAAAGCTCGCCGGCGTGAATTTGCACGGCGGCCGGCGACAGAGCTCGGCGGACACGATGATTTTGGGCATGATAAACTCAATGGGGAGCACCCCTCGATGCGCAAGCTCACTTGGAGCACGTAGGTACGGCCGGTGAGGCAAGGGGCGGTATAATTTGGCGGGGGCGAGCTCTTCTCCGCGGCGGCCGGACTTGAAGAAGAAGTCCCGATTCATCCGCCTCCGGGCTTCCCTGCAAACGAGGTTCGACGAGGCGAGAGAAGAGAGCATGGCAGTTCTAATGGTGGTCTCCGTTCCTCCCGGGGTGGCCAGAGTCGACGTCGGCGTGCGGCGGCCGGACTAGCTAGGGTTTCGTTCTTCTTCGCACAGAGGAAACGAGAGAGAGGAAGACTACGAGAAAGAGGAGCAGATGCAGACGCCTCCTTCTACTTATCCCCGCACCAAGGCGGTGAGCAGGAGGTGGCAACTGTGGCGTCGGAGGCGGTGGCACGCCTCTGGCCTTCTGGCCAGAGGTTGAAGAAAGAATGATTTTAATCATTTTCAAGAAAACCCCTATGATTAATTTATTTATTATAAAGAGGTCCTTTTGGCTTTAAAACTGAGAATAAAACCTTGTTTTCAGGGTCTTCTTGTAAACAGAAAATTTAATAAAAAATATATTTGAATTCCTCATCAAATTTTACAACTCACCATGTTTTGTTTTGGTGAATTTGAAGATTTTTTTTTATTTAGGGTGCTAGATTAAGTGGTTTGTTGTTTTCTCTTCTTTTAGTTTATTTAATGGCTTTCAAATTATGCTAAATCATGTTTAATAAAAGTACACACTCCCATCTTGTGGATACCAAGGTGGTGTATCATAATTGGACAATTTTAGGTATAATCCCTTATAGGAAGTGATTTAATAAAATTACTTGGTACTGGTTCTACGCACTCTATTGAAAATCACCCAATAGGGAATTTTATTCTATGTCAAGCCGAATGGTTTTAATGGATGAAGGAACTTGTTTTTCTGATAGGTGGCTTTGTTATATTCCTAATTGAAACTCCTAGCAAGTTTTGTTGACATTTTACTTAGATGTGTGTAAGAAAGGTTACTGTTTTTAGTACTTGATTAAATGGAAAACTTGAGTGGCTTTGAAATCTTATTTGTTTTTTTCCACCAGGTTCCAATATGGATATTATCCCATGTTTGTTGTAGAACCTTAAATCATTTACATGATTATATGTAGATGAATCTTGTTGTTATCTGTTAATCTTATGTATGAAAAGGATTTGGAAAACAAGGTATTAAGCTTGTTTTCATCTACCTCCACATATCAAGACATGTGGATGCAAAACCTTGTTGTTATCTCTTACTGGATACTTGTTTCCATTTAAGAGATTTACTATTTTTTCCTCATCTCTGTTGAGTTTGACAAGGCATAGAGGTTATGGATTCTCTAACATTAACTAATGCTTTAATGAATAAATTCTTCCTGAGACAGTGTTGCTCCTTGTTGACTTCTGTTGCTTGATGTTGTTTTCTCTAGTTGCCACTAGCCTTCTGTTTTCACCTTGTGTCAATTGCAAGTAATATCATCTCTTGGATTCCACCTTCAACTATCTTCCACTGGTGGTGAAAACAACTAGTGTTTCCAAACAAAGATTTTACTTAGATGATTATAAAAATATGGGAGTTTGTTTTATGACATCAATTATCCTTAAGCATATAAGAAGAATCTGTTGACAAGTTTACAAGGCTTGTCCCCAAATTACTTTTCATATACAAGAGACTGAGATGTACTAGGTTATTAAATCTTCTGTTTGTTTTTGTATGAAACTCAAGTGTTTGAGTATACAAAAGTGATATGTTAACAAGGTTGCAAGGCTTGTTATCAAACTACTTCTATATAACACTAACATTGGAATATCATACTATTTCAAGAGTGTTAATAAGATCAAATCAATATATAAGAGTTTCCAAGTACTCTTATGATAGGTTGGAATAACACTTCTAGAACACTCTAAATAATCTTCTTGAAGATCTTTCTGTGGCAGTTTCTCTTGTCTTGTGGTTTGCTTCTCTTGCACAATAACTTGGAGGAGATTGGGAAACAAGATATAATGGTCTAGCCAACATATCAAGATCTAGATTAGGAGTTAGTTCATGCTTTTATTATCCTTCCATATACTTCTTATTTTATTTCCCAAAATATATGTAATTATATCATATATGATTTGTGTTACTTAGTTATCAATTCAATTCCTCTAATAGAGGTCATAACTTGTTCTTATACATTACTTGTCTTCAGAGATACTTTAATTGTTGAATGATGATTTGGATAGAAATGTGAAGTGTTTGTGGAATGATGCCTTAATAATAATTTGATCAAATGGTTCATTGATGTGTTGAGATTTCAGATACTCACTTGTATAAGATGAATGAGACAATGATCATGAGAAGATGATTGGGGTTTAATGATTTAAGTCAGAGTTGGTAGATGTTTTCTCAGGGTGTCATGTTGTTATTTTATGTTCTTCATTTGTAAACATAATGCAGATATAGATGTTTGGGAAGATCATATGTAATGATCAAGGTTTAACAATGGTTTAAGAAGATTTACTTCTTCTTTAAGGTACTTCTTTTAGGGTGGATGAGATATGTACATATTCGATAAATATGGTACTACATTTACCATATCATTTCCCACTAGTGGGTTCTGAGTTAAGACTTGTGGGTATCATTTGTGTTCTATTAATCCTTTGTTATTTGATTGTGAAGGTGCACTTAGTAGTTATAAGATAACTTATAAGAAGTTGTATAAATGAATTGATAACTTAGGGAGTTGTTATTTTATAGAAGATCACATCTCTGTTGATGAGATGGTTCAATTATACATTACTCATTTGTAAAAGTATGATCATCAGTTATGTGCTCTGGATACTCACCCCTCTTTGAGTTCTAGATACCTAGTGATTTATCCAAAGTAACTTTTAGACTTGTGGTTAAGGTTGTTGAGAGTTTTTGTTGGTCCAAACCAATTTATGGTTTGTGTATCCAGATGATTTTGTTCCTTAAGATACTTGTTATAAAGATCATTCCAAATGTACTCTTAACTAGATGAACTAAACATATTTCATCATGTCAAGTGAAACTTTGGTCACTTTGACTTGTTTAAACTTTCGCGCCAAAATTTCCCATACTTTTAGATGCATGCTTTGCAAATGCACATATTAAATTTAGATCCTTATAACTTTCCAAACACTCGGATGTTACAGTTCTCTATATGTGCAACTAGGTGAGCAACCTATGTGATGCAAGATATGATGCGCAACGGAAGTAATATGAAAGTAACAAGATAAACCACAAGTGTAAACAAGGAGACAAGGATATGATTCCCGTAGTTCATTCTCAAAGAGAAGTACGTCTACGTTGGAGAGGTGGGAAGCCACATAGGCGCTCCTAAATAGCACAGATGTGCACACCTTGTTCTCCTTGAGCTTCTCCGGCGAGGGAGATTCTCGTTTCCACTATGAGGTCAACTTGAAGGCGTTGACCAAATCTTTACACAATGTTGAGGACACTACACAAGATGGATGGAGTCTTGCAATCGATCTGAAGCTTCTTGCACAAAGGTGGAAGCTCCAAGCATAATATCTACTAGGGTTTCTAGGCCCCAAGTAGGATTCTAGATCTACTAGGATGTGGTGGATGGATTTGTAATTCCTTTGGTGGAATCACGGATATAGGTCTCCTCTAGGTCTCCACAAAGTTTCGGAGTGTTTGGTTGGTTGGAGAGGGAGATCTAGGAGTTTGAAGCTCGCATTGATGGCTAAGGAAGAGAGTGTGTGAAGCTTAGCATTTATGAGGTCGCGGAAGATATTTAAATAGCCTTTCCCCAAATCTGGCCGTTGGACTGTCCCACGCAGCACCGGAGGTACCGGTGTTAGCACCGGTACTACCAGTGGTATTCTTGTCTAGAGCCCGTGTGGCTCCTCTTCCCCTTAGCTGGTTCCCTAGACACGGAGCTACCGGTGGGAACACCGGAGGTACCGCCCACAGGTACTACCGGTGAGCTCCACCCTGGCCTCCGACATATGGCACCCGAACACCATTTTAGCGGAACCACCACCGGTAGCTCCACCGGTGGCAGTCCGCCTGCTGAGAACCTGTTAAGGGAGCGGAGATACCGGTGGGGTCTGCCCACCGGTACTACCGGTGACCTCCAGTGCAGACTCCTCCATGTGCCACCCGAAGGGCAATTTGGCGGAGGTACCACCGGTACCACCACCGGATGTCCCCTCCTGGGGTTGTGCTGGGAAGCACCAGGGAGCGATACTACCGGTGGTTTCACCGGTACTACCGCTACCTGGAGAAACTGCTTCCCGGGCTTGGCTATTCGAGCTCTTTTCCTTTGGAGATTTATCGTGATGCCCTTAAGGATATTATGGAGAGTATCGGGCATATTGCAAGGTAAAAATACACCCTGCATATACTTAAAAGAAACATTAGTCTTTAAGTTGCGTTGTCATAAATTATCAAAAGGGAAGATGATATTTCAGTCTCCCCCTTTTTGGTAATTGATGACAACACAACCATTTGCACCACTAGGTCTAAACACCATGGATAGAGCTCCCCCTAGCGATATGCTCCCTTCATGATGAATTAACTGAGCAAGACAGATATGATAACAAGAGGCAAACTTGCTCACACAAATAATAGGGAAACCCACACATACGATAAATTTAGAGCACGAGGTTCACATGTCTTACACCATGCATAACGAGGTTCACAAAATACGAACAATAAACACAAAAGTCCACAAATAAGCGACCCTCACAAGCAAGAAGAGACAACATAGATTGCAATGCTTGAGAGAGAAACCACATGCAAATTACCAATGCTCCTAAATAGATATCTCGCCCCCTTTGGCATCAAGATGCCAAAAAGGAGAAAGACCGATGCTAACATCTCAGGGCTCACTCGGAGGTTTGTCCATGCTTGGAGGACGGGCACGACGACGAGAGATAGTCACTTCTTCTCTAGGTTCCTCATCAGACCATTCAATGATGTTGCCCGGGAGTCTTTGGTCTGCCACTTTCCCCAAGTAGTAATGTTGTCTTCAATGGGAGAATCCACTGACTCCCCGGCATCACGACGAAGCTACCTATCTGCCTTTGCTGCCCTGCGGTGCTTGATCTCCTTGTCATAGTGAACTTGCCACTGATGCTGCTCTACCTTCTTGTTCAAGCAGAATACCTTCTTGAGAGCACGAGCCATCCACTTTAAAGCATTGTCAGAAGGAGGAGGGCGAGAGGACCCGGCTTCTTCTTCTTCATCATCAATCACGACCCTTGGCTTGGCCTTGGCCTTGCCCTTGCCCTTGCGAGTAGCGGGAGTGGGATTCTCAACGGGCTAACAGTGATCCTTGATAAGGAGCCATTTCTCCTTGTGCGAGATCCAAGCAGTGTCATCAATGGGATCCTCTGGGTGCTTGTCATCCCAAGCATGCAAGATGATTTTCATGATAAACGGCCCAAAACATGCATTCTTCCTATGCACAATGACATGCCACGGTTCATTCCATATGTATTCAAGCACATCAAGCTTTTGATTCATACCGTGGAGCCTCTTCTCATGTGTAAGGAGCATGCGATTCTTGAGATAGCCTTGGATTTCATCCACGTTGCCAGCCTTGGGGTTGATTGTCTTCCGAAAGATACAAAGCATGATGTCATAAGTGGGATAGAGCCCCTTGGTGAACCCTACTGCATACTTTTTCCAATGGTAAAGGGGAGTGAGTTGATCCTTGCTAATTGTCGAGCCGGTGACAAAGTGAACTCGAAACTGCTCACTATCATACTCGGGGCCACCACCAAAAGGGCCATGATTCGGATAGCCACCAAGAAGGATACCAACATCGGAGCACTTGAGAGTGAACTTTTCCCCTTTTGTCATCCAAATGATGTGACGCTCGGTTTCATTTGCAAGGTAAACGGTGGCCAAGAACTCACACACAAGCCCCTCGTCATAATATTGTTGCACCTTCATTATGGGACGAAGACCAAAAGCATCAACTATATCAAGGGCTTCACCAAAATAGTTTGGCTTCCTCTCCATGTGATCAAGACAAATAGCATGTTGAGAGGCCACATTGTCCTTGGGCTTCCTCATAAGAACCTCCTTATAGATCAGAGCTTGGAACATGGTTGGAAGCGAGTATCCCTGTTGTCGTGGGATAGTCACGGCAGATGTTACCGGGGGTAACTGATCTTGGGGCAAGACGACACAGGTGTTTGGGAGAGGGTTTAGCTCAGAGGAAAACATGATGATAATCAATCTGGTAGCCGGCAATCAAAGTCGCCGAGTCTCCGATCTTGATATAATAACTCAACTCTCGGGTTACACTGGATGCTCGATATCGGGCGATATTGCTAGGGTTCTTAGATCTCTCCAAACTAGACGTAGGGGTCGGTTTATAAAGCACCGTACCCTCCTGACTTGCCCTCCAAGGCGCACCCTGAATCCTACCCGGACACTGCTTACAAACCCTAGCTTTCCTTACCGCAACCCACAATCCGGGTTACGAGGCCTACAAACTTTGGGCCTTCCAGAAGTTTCATTATCCTTAGCCGGATCCCGCGCCGTGTCCCTTGGGCCGGGTTACACCTTGGAGTTGGCCTACCGGGTTATTATCCCTCCATCACCTGTCTCGAAATTGAGGCATCAACCGACCCCGTTCAATCACATACGGGTTCTCACGCCGGGTAGCCGTGAAAATAGCCTCAGACACTTGGGAAGCAGATTTTTCCTTCCATGGCAAAGTCTTTTCTGGAGCCGTGAACCTTGGTTTGCGCTTGGGCTATGAAGGATTAAGAGTTTCTTCAATCTCATCGACTCGTGGTGTCTTTCGACCCGCCCTATTATTTGTACGACCTTCCCTCGAGCCACTAGCATCTATGAAGAAGAATAGAGAGAAAAAAAATCAAGATGAAGAGAGGATGCCCAAATGTTTAATACACACAAAACAAAGAAATCAAGAGTAGTGACAACTAGAGAGGAACAACAACTAAATAGGAGCATAGGGGCAAAGCGCCATCCTAGTAATCGAAGTAGTTCATGCCTAGTAGTCACAATCTAAATTTCTAGGGTTTGTACTCACGAATTCCTACTCCATACACACAAATATGAAGAATCATGACACTCCTAGTGCATCTCCATCCGTCAACGAGATGGGAGAGAGAGGGAGAAACATACCCGGATCCATAGTGGAGATTGGAGGAGGAGGAACATTCACGGAGCGTTCCAAGGCGAGGAGGGGACCTCCCGACGGTGGAGATTCTCTTCCCGGCGACGGAGGAAGTGGGGGTGGCGGCAGTTGTGGGGAGAAGGTAGGGCGAGTGGGGGGAAATGAGATATAAAGATCCCTTCCCCCGCTCGGCCTAGGGTTATCCCGACAAAGCGGTAGCGAGCGGTACTACCGGTGGAAACACCGGAGGTACCGCTCCCTGTATACGCGGTGCAGCACAGACAGACCCGCTGGGCAAAAATTCCGCACCAGCGGCAGTACTGGTGGAGCACCGGTAGTACATGCGCATCGGAGGTACTGATGGTTTCACCGGAAGTTCCACTGGCCCCAGTTTTTGCACGCCAAGAACAGAAAACTAAGGGCATCAAGAGGGAAATGTGCTTTTGGGGAAAGGGGGCTTGGGTTGGAAAGTTGTAACTGTCATACGAGATGCAATATTAGACGCAAGTTCGCAAGATGCAATGAGGAAAATCCGGACTTGCACAATTTGCCAAGGGGGATAATAGTATGCACGTGAAAGAGACAAATGAAACCAACTCCTTAAGTAGGAGGTTGGTGGCCGTATCCACCATGTTTTGTTGTGTACTTTGGCACCGCGAAGATGTATCTTGGGTCCAAGAGTACTACTCACAATGAAGCACAATAAGTCACTAGATGACTAGATATGCAATGAAGAATTGATTTATGCATAATGAGAGGAGTGTTCACTCATGAGTTGAGTGACTCTCCCCCTATGACCATGCCTACATCCAAACCTAATAACACGTATAGTGGAGGTACTTATGCAGGGTCTCAAGTGAAGTTGGACGAATAATTGACATTTAGTTCATTCCTAAAAGCTCGAAATCTTGGTTCATCAAGGGCCTTCGTGAAAATATCCGCGAGTTGATCCTTGGTTGAGACATATGAGAGATCAATATCACCCTTCTCTACATGATCCCGAATAAAGTGATGACGAATCTCAATGTGCTTCGTCTTAGAGTGAAGAACGGGGTTGTAGGCGATCTTGATTGCACTCTCATGATCACAGAGAAGAGGCATTTTGTCAAAATTGACACCATAATCCTTCAAGGTTTGCCTCATCCAAAGAAATTTAGCACAACAACTTGCCGCGGAGATGTACTCGGCCTCGGTGGTGGAGAGAGCAGTGCAATTTTGCTTCTTGGAAGACCAACACGCCAAGGAGCGACCAAGGAATTGTAAACCCCCGGATGTGGATTTCCTATCCGTATTCTCTCCCGCATAATCCGCATCCGAATACCCAATGAGCTGAAAGCTTGAACCCTTGAGATACCAAAAACCAAAATTTGGGGTATGAACTGAATATCGAAAGATTCGTTTAACCGTTTCCAAATGACTTTGCCTCTGAGAGGCTTGAAACCTTACACATTTACCAACAATATACATGATATCCGGTCTAGATGCACAAAGGTAAATCAAAGAGCCAATCATGGAGCGGTATACCTTTTGATCTACCTCTTTACCATCTGGATCGGGTTTCAAGTCAAGGGTTGTGGACATGGGAGTCTTCATAGGCTTGTCATCATGCATATTGAACCGCTTGAGAATGTCTTGCATGCACTTGGCTTGCTTGATGAAGGTTCCTTCATGATATTGATTTACTTCAAACCCAAGGAAATACTCCAATTCCCCCATCATGGATATCTCAAACCTATCGGTCATTAGCATTCAAAACTCTTCATTGAACAATGTGCTAGTAGACCCCAAAAAATGATGTCATCCACATAGAGATGGCATATGAACAAGTCACCTCCAACCATCTTGGTAAAGAGGGTGGGATCTATTAAACCTACATTAAACCCGCGATCCACTAAAAACTCTTTAAGGTGCTCATACAGCAGATATTGAGCTTGTTTAAGTCCATAGAGCGCCTTATCGAGTTTATAGACATAATCAGGGTGGTTGGGATCCTCGAAGCCCGGAGGTTGATTGACATATACTAACTCATTAATGGGACCATTTAGGAAAGCACTCTTAACATCCATTTGTTGTAGCTTGAAATTATGATGAGATGCATAAGAAAGTAAGATGCGAATAGATTTAAGACGAGCTACGGGAGCAAAGGTTTCACCGAAATCAACACCTTATACTTGAGAAAAAACCTTGAGCCACCAATATTGTCTTGTTGCGAATGACAATACCATATTTGTCTTGATTGTTCTTGAACACCCATTTGGTGCCAATAACATTCTTGCAATCCTTGGGCCTTGGCACTAACTTCCAAAACTTGTTGCGCTAAAAGTTGTTGAGTTCATCATGCATGGCTTCAAGACAATCTTGATCTTCGAGAGCTTCATATACCTTCTTGGGCTCAATGAAAGAGACAAAGGCATGAGCCTTGCTAAAGTCCGCCAATTGCTTCCTAGTGACAACCCTTCCACGAACTTGCCCGAGAATCTTGTCCTCCGTGTGACCCGCACGATCAAGATTTTCTAGCCTTCTCGTTTCTCTACAAGCTAGCATATCCTCCAAAGATTCCTTGGATATTGCTTGATAATCACCTTTGTCATCAAAGTTATTTCCATCTTCATCTTGTCCTTGATCATCAATGGGTGAAGGATCACCAATAGGTTGAGCTCTCTCAACAATGATAGTGTCTTGATATTGGCCTTATTCATTAGCTTGTCCTTGATCACTTGCTTGACCTTGATCATTAACTTGAGGGCTTGGTGCATCTTGTTGAGTAGATTGTGTATCAATGGGTGTAGTCAATGGCTCCACTTGAGTGGAGCATAGTCCTTCTCCCTCCGTCATCTGGTAACCCACGATGGGGATTATTTCACCAATCCCCATTATTCTTATGACGATTGGAGGAATTGCATCTCCTACAACACCATGATCTATACGCCCCCTTGGGAGCCATTATCCTCATAAAAAACCACATCTATAGCTTCTTCAACTTGTCCGGTGGACTTATTGTAGACTCTATAGGCGTGAGCATGTGTGGCATAACCAACAAAGATACCCTCATAAGATTTGGTATCAAACTATGACAACCGTTTAACTTTCTTGCGGATGAAGCATTTGCAACCAAAAACCTTGAATTAAGATACATCAGGATTCTTGCCCATGAGAATCTCATAGGGAGTCTTGTTCAAGATCTTGCGAAGATATAACCGGTTGGTGGCATGACATGCGGTGGAGACGGCTTCGGCCCAAAAATTATAAGGATAAGAAAACTCCGCAATCATTATCCTCGCCGCATCCATCAAGGTACGGTTCTTCCTCTCCGCTACACTATTTTGTTGAGGGGTATAGGGAGTGGAATATTGATGAGCAATGCCCTCTTCACTAAGAAAACCCTCAACGGTGTAGTTTTTTAACTCCGAGCTATTATCACTCCGAATGGGCAAGATGGTAGCATTATGTTGGAGCTCAACCAAAGTGATGAACTCGATGACTCTCTTTTGAGTCTCACTCTTCCTCTTGAAGAAATACACCAACAATATCTTGAGTAGTCATCCACAATCACCAAGAAATACTTCTTTTCTCTGAGACTATCATAGGATAGTGGACCAAAGAGATCCAAATGAATGAACTCGAGAATTCTTGTGGTGGATATAGTGGTCTTGGTTGGGTGGAGTTCTCCATGTTGCTTCACAAAGGCGCAAGAGATACACACACGATCTTTATCAAACATAGCCTTGGTTAGTCCTAGAACATAATTGCCACTTTGAAGGTCATGAAACATCCTCATATTGGTGTGGGCTAACCGGTAGTGCCAAAGCCAACCCACATCAACTTTAGCCATTAGGAATGTCGCGGCACACGTGTCTCCTTTAGAGAACTCCATTACATACATGTCGTTCTCGACAAACCCAACAAAGGCTAGATTAAGAGTTGTTTCCCAAGTGACAATCACATTCTCTTTATTAAAGAATGAGGTAAAACCACAATTTGCAAGTTGAAAAACGGACATCAAGTTATAACCAAGGGACTCAACAAGGAGAACATTCTCAATTGATAAATCATTTGAGATAGCCACCTTGCCTCGTCCCAATACCTTAAGCTCGGAACTGTCACCAATCGTGATGCAATTGAGATATGGTGATGGAGGTTCAATATTACTCATTGCGTCATTGCTTCCGGTCATATGTTGGGATGCACCACTATCCACTGTGCATCTACCCGACCCGGAAGCACTTCCCTACAAGAGATCAATTTCTTGATTTAGGTACACATCCTTCAATGGGTCCTCTTTTGTTAGTAAGAAGGGTATTAGGAACCCAAATAATCCAGTGATAATCATCACCATAAGAATTACCAACATATATAGCATAAACATGACCATCTCTAGATTTCATAAGAACATAAGAGGGGTTATATTTTCCGGCAAAGTCATTGTGAGTGATGCTCCCCCTGGAGGTATCACCACACATAATGGTGTTGGTCTCCATCTCCTTGGTAACCTCTCCATCCTTCACAAAGACAATATTTTGAAAGGAAGATGTGACATTCTTGGTCTTCTTCTTGGTCTTCTTCTTTGACTTGGCAACAAAGCCAAGCCCTTCCTTCCCTTTCTTAGCTCCTTGAGAGCTTATGGCATCATTGAGAATTTTCTCTCTTCCTACAATGTTAGAAGTAGTACAAGAGGTAGGCATGATAACAATGCTACTATAGGAAGGTATCACTTTCTTATTAGATTATTGAGCTAGAAGCTTATTCCGAGACGTGGTGAGTTTGTCATGAATTTCTTTAAGAGATGTGAACTCATTTTATAGTTTTTTATGACGCTCAACAAGTCTCTCATGAGCCATTCCTACCTTCAACTCTTCTTCTTCAAAAGTTTTAAGTAGATCAAGAGATTGTTCATTATCCTTCCTAAGTTTGGAAACACTAATAGCATAGGTCTCTTGTATACTAGATAGTCTCTCTTCAAGAGAGGCTCTCATGGATCTTTCTTTCTCAAGATCTTCTACAAGCTCCTTGTCATTGTTCTCATGGCCTCCACCGCAACTCTCCAATGTCATGATGATCTCTTCCTTCTAATCAATAAGAGAGTTAGCATCATCAAGTTTCCTCAAAAGGGCCTTTACATTTTATTTGGTTTCACCTTCAAGACTAGACAACCAAGAGCCTAGATTCTTGGCATCCTCGTCATCATCAACAATATTTTCAACACAATCCAATAATGAGGGAGGACTAGTTGCAATAGACTTGGAGGTGGAAGGTATTACCGCGGTGGCTTTTTCATGAGACATGTAGGTCGGATCGATGCCTTCTCATTGGGGGATTCGAATAGAGAGACCGATGAAGAGGAATACGCAGCTATGGCGACGTGGATCACACCTATGAAGTCATCTTCTACTTCATCTCCGGAGTAGTATTTTTCCAATACAGCCCTTCTTGAACATATAGAGCCCTTAGGACTCTTCTAGCAAGGTTATTGTTTTGTATAGCTTTGCTCTTGTCCTTCCGAACAAGCTTTCCTTCATTCTCTTATCTTGGCTCAAAAGGACACTCTTTGACGAAGTGATTTGCACTTCCACAATTGTAGCATGTCCTTGGCCGCTCCCCCTTCTTCTTGTAGACATGGTTTCTTGAGGGTCTAGGAGCACCGACCTTATGAGCATCCCATCTCTTCCAATAGCCGTGCATGTCAACAACAATACACTTGTGAGCACCCTTGTATGTGTCCTCATAGTCCTCTTCATCATCATCATCCTCATCAACTTCTTGTATCCGAGCAATCGCCTTAGACTTCAAGGCAAGCTTGGGGGACTATCCCATTCCTCTAGAGCGGGCAATAGTATCATCCGCACTCTTGTGAGTTAAGGATATGTCTATGAACTCACTAAGAACTCCAATGGAGTTGAGTGAATTGTAGTCCGCTCTTGTTCGGATGCTAGTGGATAGGTTCTTCTCAAAAGGAGTTATGGCCTTGACAAACTTCCTATTGATCCACTCATCGGAGATTTCCTCTTTCCCAAAGTCCATAAATTGGTTGGCAAGGGTGACAACTCTTCTATATAGCTCCTCGGGACTCACATGTTCTAGCATGACGAAGTTCTTGGACTTGTCAATTGCCACGTCATACTTGGAGGATTGGATGCTAGCATTTCCTTGGAACAAGGTGTCAAGTTTATCCCAAGCCTCCTTGGCGGTCTTGATACCGTGGATGTGTTTGAGATGTTCTCTTGGGAGGGCCTTTTGAATAGTGACGAGAGCGGTCTTTTTGAGTTGAAATTCAATATTCTCTCTTGGAGTCAAGTTGCTTGCATCATGAGGATGGAATCCATGGAGAACACTTCTTCACAAGGTGGTGCAAGAGCCTGAAATATGATACTCCATTTCGAACTTCCAAGAAGAAAATTCATTAGTGTTAAGCATGGGAGGAAGTCCAACATTTAAAATGTGTGGCAAGGTAGCAATGGGATGAATAGAGTCATAATTGGAAGGTGGTGGAACTCTTGAGTTAGACCCCGAACCATTAGGCGTTTGAGACTTGGAGCCTTCGGAACTTCCACCGCTCTTAGCCTTTTTATCGGCTTTTTCCTTGGCTTTCTCCTTGGCTAAAGCAATGTTAGCTTCCATTTTGGCGATGTCCGGAATGGAATCATCATCCGAGCTAACATCATCGGCGGTGGAGGGGAGTTCCTCAAACTCCTTGGTTTTCCCCATCATCGCCTCCAACATCTTTTTTATGCTAGAAACCTCCGAACCAACACTAGAGCTAACCTTGGACAATTCGGCTTGGATAGTTCCAACCTTTTCTTGTAGGTTAGTTATAGTGTCAGTCATTTTGGCGATTTCCGCATTAGAATCGTCAGGCTCACTTTCATTGACCATTATACTCTTAGAAGGTTAAGCCCTTAGCAAGAGCCGAGGCTCTGATACCAATTGAAAGTGCACTATGGTCAACTAGAGGGGGTGAATAGGGTGACTACCAATTTTTCTTTTTTTCCTTTTTAGTTTGGGCTAAACAAGTAATAAAAGTTTCTCCAGATGTGCAACTAGGTGAGCAACCTATGTGATGCAATATATGATACGCAACAGAAGTAATATGAAAGTAACAAGATAAACCACAAGTGTAAACAATGAGACAAGGATATGATTCCCATAGTTCCTTATCAAAGAGAAGTACGTCTATGTTGGAGAGGTGGGGAGCCACCTACGTGGTCCTCAATAGCACCGATGTGCAAACCTTGTTCTCCTTGAGCTTCTCTGGTGAGGGGGATTCTCGTTTCCACTATGAGGTCGACATGAAGGTGTTGACCAAACCTTTACACAAGGTTGAGGACACTCCACAAGATGGATGGAGGCTCTCAATCGATCTGAAACTTCTTGCACAAAGATGGAAGCTCTAAGCACAATATCTACTAGGGTTTTTAGGCCCCAAGTAGGATTCTAGATCTACTAGGATGTGCTGGATGGATTTGTAATTTCTTTGGTGGAACCACGGATCTAGGTCCCCTCTAGCTCTCCACAAAGTTTCGGAGTGTTTGGGTTGTTGGAGAGGGAGATCTAGGAGTTTGAAGCTTGCATTAATGGCTACGGAAGATAGATTGTGAAGCTTAGCATTTAGGAGGTAGGGGAAGGGCTTTAAATTCCCCTTCCCCAAATCTGGCCGTTGGACTATCCCACGCAACACCGGAGGTACCGGTGTTACCACCGGTACTACCGGTGGTCTTCTTGTCTGGAGCCCACGTGGCGCCTCTTCCCCTTAGCTGGTTCCCCAGGCACGGAGCTACGGGTGGGAACACCGGAGGTACCGCCCACCGGTATTACCGGTGAGCTCCGCCCTGGTCTCTGCCATATGGCACCCGAACACCATTTTAGCGGACCCACCACCGGTAGCTCCACCGGTGGCAGTCCGCATGCTGAGCGCCTATTGAGGGAGCGGAGGTAACGGTGGGGTCCGCCAACTGGTACTACCGGTGACCTCCGCTGCAGACTCCTCCATGTGCTAGCCAAAGGGAAATTTGGCGGAGGAACCACCGGTACCACCACCGGATGCCCCCGCCTGGGGTTGTGCTAGGAAGCACCTGGGAGCGGTACTACCGGTGGTTTCACCGGTACTACCGCTACCTGGAGAAACTGCTTCCCGGGCTTGGCTTTTCGAGCTATTTTCCTTTGGAGATTTATCGCGATGCCCTTAAGGATATTATGGAGAGTATCGGGCATATTGCGAGATATAAATAGACCCTGCATATACTTAAAACCAACATTAGTCCTTAAGTTACGTTGTCATCAATTATCAAAACGGAAGATGATCTTTCAGGTACGCCCTTCCCCGCTCCACCGCCGCGTCCTTCCTGCCAATTTTTTGTTGGGAGGCACTGGCAGCGGGATGTCGTAGTCGGTGAGCTACTCGTCACGACGATCACGAAAGAAAGCGCACCACCAGACGAGGTTCTAGTGGTGCTTGGCTGGCACGACGCACTGCTCCGGCGTCATGGTGGCGCGCGCGTCCTGGATCACCACCGCGAGCTCGTCCGGCTTCAATACGGGAGGCACAGGATATCCCGCCATGCTGATTCGCAATCTTCCGTGGACGTGGGTGTCCGGCTGCACGGGGTACCCCGCCTCGTATAGGAGGCGAAGCTCCTCCTCCTATAGCCAATGACGACCGAATCCGTTGGCCGCTGCGCCATCTCTGGGGAATTGTTCCGTCGTGGATCTCCGGCAAACAGATGCGGGGATGCGAGGGGGAGGAGAAAGGAGGTGTGCGGAGAGACGAGACGTGGTGGTGGCATTTTTATAGGCGACGAAGGAACGGGCGGGAGTGCGTGGCACCGTCATTACTGACCGGCCGCCGCCATTACACCGACACTATTTTCGGCCCAAACGGCGAATTTTGGGCTGCTGGGGGCAAGTGAGCGATTTTTCTTCCGCCAGTGCAAAAAAGGGCAGAACAAGTGGCCTAGGGGGGCGAGTGGAGATGCTCTAACTTTCGGTGCGTTCGGTGAAGACTAAAGACCGAAACGATTTCTCATGGAACCGAAGCCTTGGTTACCTCGACTAAAAATGACCGCGGTGTTTGTTTTGTCATGACCGAAATTTTGTAGCCACCGAAGTACCGAACCGAACGCCCACTCCTAAACTTCCTGGTTGCATTATTGCATGTAAGGGAAAACACATAAGTAGAAAATGATGGAGGATAAAGAAAGGCATTTTCTTAGTAGACCGACACAATAATGCCTCATATTTCTAGTGTCTCGGATTCAGTGCTGAAAAGAATAGCATTGTTCGGTGCTGACATGTTGGAAATTAGGAGTATAATCAAAATTCTAGACATAATAAAAATTCAGTGATGCAATCTAAAATTATTTAGGTTTGAAATTATTCAGAAAGCTGATGTATTTATCAACATGTCAATGCATTCTTGTCAGGTTTCGGTCTTTGCAAACTTATGAGGAATAGATAATTCTTTCTTGGATACTCTAAATAGATCAGGAGTGGATGTCAAATGTTGATTTAACTAGGAACAAATTGCTATAAACAGAAGATGTCATACTTATATGGTGACACTATTTATTGAGCAGAAATGCATACTTGTAGAAATAAAGAAGTTCCTCAAGAAATATTCCATTTAGGTTGTGACCTTGTCATTTACAGTGCAAACCCTTCGAGGTTCTAGGATTTTCATTAAAACCCCGACTTATGTAAATAACAATATAGTCCTAATAAGTACTATGGAAAACACTGGCAAGATACTATTATACATAGTCATGAGATGCATCATGAAATTCCCAAAATACCCCAAACTTCAGTGACCAAGCTTTGTCACTTTGATTTCATTAGGTTTGGAGATGTTTATTTACTTCTTGGTGATAACATTTATTACTTGTGGCTTTATAATAAGTTGGATCATAGAGTTTTATTGTTTTGAGATGATTTACTTATTTTTAAAGTCCTTTTACAAGGTTATGTCATAATGACTTAAGTAATTATTGCCTTTTTTATCTAAGTTATAAGATAAGGTTATTTGGGATAATGGTTTGGAATAAGGTAGGTTTTCTTTATAATTTTTTATTTGAGAAAATTTTAATTGAGGATAAATGTTATTATAAAAAATTGAGATACAAGATAAAGTTAATTTCTTTAAGAAAACTATTTATGTACCTTTACTATACTTAATTATTTGTTGGGTATACTTTAATATATTGTAAGGAATCAATTAAACAACTTTTAGTTACTTATTCCACTTCAACAATTTCTTTGTCAATAAAGACTTAATGAATTTTAGATAGTCTTAAAGGAGTAGTAAACATACACTAGAAATCATATTCACACTCCTCACATAAGTTAGTATTTTATTTGATTTTTATTTGTTTTATTTTAATTTATTGAGATAAAGAAATTTTGATTTGGTTAAGGAGAGAAAGATCAATATTTTTCTAGTCTAATGGGCTGAGCCCAACAAAATCCGGCCTACCAGGACCAACTCGGTTCAGTTGTGTTTGAACTACATCAAGTCGACTTCAGACTTACCATGGATGTGCATCGGAGATTTCAACGAGGTCCTTCACCAACATGAGCACGAAGGAGTAGGAGACCGTAACCTATCACAAATTGCTGGATTTTGGGAGATGGTAGACGTGTGCGAGCTATCAGACCTGGGCTACGAGGGAAATGGGTGGACGTTTGAAAAAAGGGTGAGCGCGGGATCCTTCACCCGTGTTCTTCTCGACAGGGCGCTGGCGACGGCACCGTGGTGTGCTTGTTTCCCGCTAGCGACTGTACGTAATTTGACAGGAGCATCCTCGGACCACTGTCCCATCCTCCTAAGTTGGAGGGAATCGGCTCGACAGAGGAGAAGAACTGAAGAGCAAATCTTCAGATATGAAATCATGTGGGAGTCTCATGAACGTTTTAAGCCACACATGGAGGAGTGTGGACTGACAAGGGGAAGGCGAGGACCATGGCAGAGTTAAAGGAGAAATCGAACCGAGTGTCAAGTTCGTTAGACGAATGGGGGAGAGGCACCTTCGGGAATGTGACAAGGGAGATACGCCAACTCACCGATCGGCTTACGGTGCTACGTGCTGAACCCATGAGACAAGGACCGTCATACGAGGAGAACAAGGTCTATCAAAGACTGGTTGATCTTTACGCGCGGGAAGAGGTAATGTGGCGGCAGCAGTCGCGCATCCAGTGGCTCACCGAGGGGATAAAAACACACGTTTCTTCCACCTTCGGGCTAGCCAGCGGAAAAAGAAGAACCAGGTGCTAAAACTAAAGAAATCGCATGGGACCTTCACGGAAGATGAAGAGGAGATGGCCGGTCTGACGAGTAGTTTCTATGAAACTCTCTACCGATCGGAAGGAGTAACAAATATGCATGAGGTAATTGATGTCATTCTAGTGAAAGTGACGGAGCAGATGAATAATGATTTACTAAAACCCTTTGGGGAGCGGGAGGTGAAGATAGCCTTGTTTCAAATGTTTCCAACAAAGGCACCAAGGCCAGATGGCTTCCTTACATCTTTTCCAAACCCATTGGGATATATGTGGCGATGAATTGACGGAGGCAGCACTGAGAGTGCTGCGAGGGGAGGATAGTTTGGAGGAGATCAATGAAACTTTTGTGGTTTTAATCCCAAAGGTGGCGACCCTGGAGGAGCTTGGCCAATTTCGACCAATAAGCCTCTCCAATATGATTTACAAAGTTGCGTCTAAGGTAATGTCTAATAGGTTGAAGGTGTGTCTCCTGGACATAATCTCAGAGGAGCAGTCGGCGTTCGTCCCAGGCAGGTTGATAACCGACAATATTATTACCGCATACAAGTGCCTCCATTTCATGAAGAGGAATAGATCAAACAAGAATCATTTCTGTGAATTGAAGTTAGACATGCGCAAGGCATATGACCGGCTTTAATGGTCGTGCTTGGGGGCGGCCATGCTTAAGCTGGGGTTTCATCGATTATGGGTGTGAACGGTGATGTGTTTGGTCACCACATTGTCCTTCCATGTGCTTTTTAATGGAGGGAAGTTACGACAATTTAAGCCCACCCGCGGGGTGAGGCAGGGGGATCCAATCTCCCCTTATCTTTTTTTGATAGCGGCATCGGGCCTTTCATGCCTTTTAAAACACCACCGTTTTTCATCAGAGCTAAACGGTTTGAAGGTCGCACCGTCGTCCCCGGCAGCGAATCACCTTCGTTTTTGCAGATGACAACATGTTACTATTCAAGGCGGATACAGGGAGTGCAGAGAAGGTCCAGACTTTGCTGGAATGATACTGTTTGGCATCAGTCCAACGGATAAATCGATACAGGAGCTCAATTTCCTTTAGTAAGAGATACCCTGCGGGGACAAAAGAGGGAGTCAAGGTTACTCTTGATGTGCACAATGAGACTCTAAATGAGAAATATCTAGGGATGCCTTCTGACGTGGGAAGATCAAGAGGTAGTGCATTCAAATATATCAAGGATCAAATTTGGGGACGGGTACAAGGATGGATGGAACGGGCTCTATCAGCCGGAGGTAAGGATGTCCTCATCAAGTCTGTTGCACAAGCAGTCTCGATTTTTTCGATGGCTTGCTTCCGGTTACCAAAGGGACTTTGCTCACACATTAATAGCATCCTACGGAAATTCTAGTGGGGAAGCAAGAACGCGGAGAGGAAGACATGTTGGATCTCCTGGAAGGATATATGTAGACCTAAATTTATGGGAGGTCTGGGTATCATAGACATTGAGCTTTTCAACCTATAGCTATTAGCAAGGTAGGGGTGGCGGGTATTACAACACCCTGGATCATTGATTGCCAGAGTGTTAAAGGCGGCATATTTCTCGGATACATCGCTATTGCAGGCAAGGCTGAGCCCGGCGCCATCTCAAGTGTGGGCGATCCACGAAGGCACACAGGTCTTGAAGCAAGGAATCATAAGGAGGATTGTTACGGGGAACACACAGACCCGTGGAATGAGCAGGGTATCCCTAGGGATGGCATCTTGCGCCCGGTTGCATGCTTGACGGACGAACCACCTGCCACAGTTTCGGCCTTCATAGAGCCTTCTACGGCAACATGGAGAGAGGATAAATTGCGGCAATGCTTATTTCCGATGGATGTCGACATCATCTTGCAAATACCACTTAGCCACCAGAGACAATATGAATTTTGGGTGTGGCACTATGATCGTAAGGATATTTTCTCCGTGCGATCGACATACAGAATGTTGTTGTGCACGAGGGAAAGGAGGGAAGCATGGCTCGAGGGAAGATCGTGTAGCTCGAACACTCAAGAAGAGGAGAGCAGCTGGACATCGCTATGGAAAACTAAAGTGCCAGCTAAGATACATGTGTTTTTGTGGAGATTGGCTAAACATTCTATGCAAACTAACAATGTACGCCATCACCGGAAAATGGCGGACAATGATACATGCCAACTTTGTGGTGCGAGCGACTCGTGGCGCCATGCGTTGCTTCAATGGACGATGTCACGGTGTGTTTGGGCACTACAGGATGTGGAGACTACTGAGCACTTATGCGGCTCAATGGAGGAGAATGCACGGCTATGGCTCGCGAACATGATGGAGACTTTGAAACAAGATGAACAGACTAAGGTGTTTGTAACTTTCTGGGCGATATGGCACGCACGGCGCAAGGCGATCCATGAGGGCGAGTTCCAGAGCCCTCTCTCAACTCACCTATTTGTGGAGAGGTTTATCCCGGACCTAGAGCAGGGAGGAGCACGAGAGGGAAGAACAACACCGGCTGCCCGGGCGCAATCTACCTCGTGTTGGCTAGCTCCTCCACTCGAACCCGCCTTGCATTGATATCACATGCTAGGGAATGGCCCCCGGCATGTGATACGTCCATTTTGCATCATCGTTTTATATTGTTATTTTCTGTTATTCATCGATATATTTCATGTTATGATGCATTACTTATGTTATTTTATCTTATTTTGCATGTTTTATCATTTTTGGAGAATAAACACCGGGACCAGTAATCTGATGAAAAAAGCACCATCGAGATACCATATTTCAGAAGATCAGAAGAAGAGGGGGGACACCGGAGGTGTCTTAGAATTTCAGAGGAGGACTCCAGCCAGAAGGGGGCCAGAGGAGGGCCACCAGGGGCCGACACCATGAGGTAGCGTGCCCCCTGGCCGCGCCGCAGGTGGTGTGGCCACCCTGGCCCACCTCTGGCTGACATCTTTCGCGTACTTGACTCTCAGGGAATGCTAAGCCCCATACCATCATCGAAGAATTATTCCGCAGCCGCCTCGGGGCGGAAAACACCCGAGAGAGAAAAGCTCTCTCGCAGGGAGAAATATGCCGGGGAAATTTCTCTCCGGGGAGGGGAAATCATCGCCATCGTCACCGTCATCACTCCGGGCTTCATTGGGATCATCGTCATCATCATCCTCATCACCAGCAACCATCACTCTTGTCATCCTGCTGAAACAATTAGGGTCCTCTATCGTTGTTTTACATTAGATCTCTCTCCCGGTGTGGATTACTTGTTAGTAGTTGATGCTTGTGAGATTTATCGGTGTTAGCACTTTATGACCAGATTGTTATTATCCATTATATCACCTCTAATTATGATCCATATGATGTCTTGTGAGTAGTTCGTTTAGTTCTTGAGAACATGGGAGAAGTCATGATGTTAGTAGTGAAGTTATATTGAAGTAATATCTCGTGGTTCGGTATTTAAGTTGTGGTGCTATTCTTCTAGTGGTGTCATGTGAACGTCGACTACATGTAACTTCACCTTTATGGTCCTAGGAGGATGCATTGTGTTTCTGTCTACTAATTGTGGGGTTGCCGGAGTGACAGAAACCTATACCCCGTTAGGAAACCAATGCACGAGGAAGCGTAGAATCCCGGAGTTTTAAGGCTGTGGTTAGTTTATCTTAATTACTTTCTTGTATTTGCGGGTGCTTACAAGGGGTATAATCACAAGTATGTATTAGTTCTAGTTGGGCGGTGCATTAGCATAAGTTCACCCACACAACACTTCACAAACTAATGGATATTAATCAACCGTAACGAAGCAGAAGCACTTGACGAAATTCCCATGTGTCCTCGAGAATGTTTGGTAGTCATAAGTAACACAATCGGCTTTTCCTTTGCTCTCAAAAGCATTGGGCCACTCGCTGCAGTATTATTTACTGCACTTTATTTATTCGCACTTTATTTATCTGCTATATCCAAAACAACCAAAAACCCGTTTGATAGTGTTTACAGTGAATTCTCCATCCAACCTGCTTGTCAACACCTTGTGCTCCTCGTTGGGTTCGACACTCTTATTTATCGAAAGTACTATGATACACCCCCTACACTTGTGGGTCATCAGCATGCCAAAGCCTCCAGTGTCTCCGGTGTCGTCGTCCCCGGGTAGACAACTGCCTAGGCGCGCATGAAGGCACCTGTTTCTAAGCACGCCACCACCTCTATTGTCCCTCTTCCTATCGTACGCACACATTGTGCGGGAGATAACGGAGGCACGGAGAAATTTCGCTGAAATCTTCTTCTTCCATGAACGGAGAAACCACAACAAGGAAGCTCATAGTCTAGCTTGAATTGTAGTTTTGGATGCTCTTGGCCGCCAAGTATGGCTGGTCGATCCGCTCGCTGGTTTGTATATTCCAATTTCTATATGAATAAAGACGGGTCTTTCCCCTAAAAACGAACTCTCTCTCTCTCTCTCTCTCTCTCTCTCTCTCTCTCTCTCTCTCTCGTCGCTCTCCTCTCTTTTTGTTCCCCTCTCTCCTGCGATGTGCCACCGCCGGCCTCTGATGACCCACAAGTATAGGGGATCGCAATGGGAAACTTGCACAACATCTTTTGTCCTACCAGCCCGTGGCAGCGGGGCCTCTAGGGAAACTACTAGTAATTAATGTGCTCCTTTTAATAAAGCACCGGAGCAAAGCATTAAAACGCCATGAACACACATGATCCTCACATCACAACCATTCCCTCTGGTTGTCCCAATTTCTGTCACTTTGGGGCCTCGGGTTCCGGACAATGACATGTGTAAAAAACTTGCAGATATTATCAAGAAACATAATTATACTCATGAAACAATAACATGTTCATAACTGAAATCATGGCACTCGGGTCCTAGTGACAAGCATTAAGCATAACAAGTTGCAACAATGATAGAAAACACTAACCATGGATACTAGGCACTATGCCCTAACAATCTGGCATTATTACATGATCAATCTCATCCAATCCCTTCCAACCCTCTCAGCCTACAGCGGTGTTTACTCACACATGGACGGGGAAATCATGGATGGTTGATGGAGAAGAGGTGGCGGTGTCGATGGCGATGATCTCTGATACGTCATAAACATATCCCTGATTTCTGATGTTCCATGTTGTTTTCATGTTGTTTCCCACATGTTTGCTATACACTTTATGTCATTTTTATCGATTTTACGGACTAACCTATTGACAAAATGCCACAGAGCCAAATCCTTGTTTTTTTTTTGTTTTCAGTTTCTGAAAAGTTGTTTTGGAGATATTCTCGGAATTCGAAAATTCGAAGCCCGAAAGTCTTAGAAATCCCGAAGATTCTACATAGTCCCGAAGAGACCCGGAGGGGGGCCTCAGGGGGCCCACACCATAGGGAGGCTCCCCCCTTGGCCGCGTTGGGGGTGGTGTGGGGCCCCCAGGCCTCCACCGCCTCTACCCTTTCGCCTATTTATTCCCCCAAAGGCAAAAACCTTAGAAATATATCACTTTTACCCGAGAAACACCCGAGGCCGCCGTCACCGTCATCTCGAGAACAGGAGGGTTCTGGAGCTTTCTCCGGCACCCTGCCGGGGGGGAATCATCACCGGAGGGGTCTACACCACCATGCCCTCCTCCGAAGTGATGCGTGAGTAGTTCATCCCTAGACTACGGGTCCATAGCAGTAGCTAGATGGTTGTTCTCTCCACTTTGTACCTCATGTTTAGATCTTATGAGTTGCCTAACATGATCAAGATCATCTTTATGTAATGCTACATGTTGTGTTTGCTGGGATCTGATGAATGTTGAATGATATGTATTTTGATTATCAATTGATCATGTTATCTTCATGCTTATGTTATTTATGATCTTGCATGCTCTCCGTTATTAGTAGATGCTCTGGCCAAGTAGATGCTAGTAACTCCAAGATGGGGTATTTAGGATCGATACTGGATTCATGCCTCCTTTGCATCTGTGCTCGAGTGACAGAAACGTGACGGATGGAGGATGTATTGTTTCAATTAAGGACAAAACAACAATGCTTTGTCTAAGGATGATGTTATTGTTTACATTACACACTTTGCTTACTGCAGTTATCATTTGCTTGCAACTTAATACCCAATGTTTGTTCGGATGATATTCGGAGGCTGGATTATTACATAGATGTAGTTGGATAACGGTCTATGTATCTTGTTGTAATGACCTCATGAATCACATACTAATCTTTATGTCTTGCATATGCACTACAGTGCAGCCTTTATTTCTGTCAATTGCCCAGCTGTAATTTTTTCACCACACATGTTATTTGTCTTTCAAGGAGAGACACCACTAGTAAATTGTTGACCCTGGTCCTTTTTCCTCATACTGATAAACACCTACTGCTCTCATACTGTTCCTGTTGTTTTCCTACAGTTTTCCACATCATACGTTTAACCTCTTTGTGTTCAGCAAAACCGGTGAGTTTGACAACCTCACTGCTTCATTGGGGAAAAGGGATTTGATTGTATTGTGTAGGTTCCACATTGCTTCTAAACCGGTAGTGCGCTCTGCCATCTCAGTTGCTTCACCTTCTGAAGTGACTTCTTCCTCCTACTGGTCGATTAAACCATTGTTTCTTTCTGAGGGAAAACTTGCTGCTGCACTCTTCATTCCTTCCTCTTGGGGTCTGCCAACGAACGTGTATTCACACGCATCAAGCATATTTCCTAGCGCCGTTGCCAGGGAGGAAGAGAATTTCTGCAAGGGGAGTCTCTCACTTCCAATCTCTTTACTTTGTTTCAGTTTTGCTTGTTTTATTTTATATTGTCTTGTCTGCTTATCTTTATCAAAAACACAAAAAAATTAGTTCTTATTCTAGTTGTTATTTTTTCACTTCGTTATTATTTTTCATCCTGTTGTTCCCTAAGTTTACCCTGAAAGATTCATCGGTAGGGAGCGGTTCTATACTTGGAAAGGACACTATTAAATAATTCTTGGATCATGTTAGTAAACATGATAATCTTGAGGAAAAATCCATAGTAGAACTTGCTCCCAATTATGAGACTGCTGCAACTTCTTTAGTTCACATGTTAGAAGCTAGTTTTGTTAATCTCCATCCCATATTACAACATATGTTTCTCAACTTGAATAACATTGAAAATGTTGAGAAAAGAAACTTCATCTTAGAAGCTATGCTTAAAGAATTTGGAGATGTTGCTATAGAAGCTAGAAAAGTCTTTGATTGTTTCAATATGGTTGGTTCATGTGTGGACATTGTTGGTGCTCTTGAAAAAACTGAATCTAATAACGAAAAGGAGGATAAAATACCAATCCCGTTTAAATTGATAGCACTGCATGAAGCCTAAGAAAAGAATTTTAATTGGATTGTTCCTGAGAATTTATTTGATGAAGATAGTAAGCCTAAAAGTTCTAAGAGAGGAGCCTCTGAAACTCACTTAGATAAAATTCAATGCATTATTAAGGAATTGTCAAATCTTGACATGGATGCTTCTTCACTCTAAAATACTTGATTCCATTTTCTGGGCCTAGCTAAAAGGCGTTAAAGAAAAGCACTTCTTGGGAGACAACCCATGGTTTTATTTTTGCTTTGTTTTTCTCTGTTTTCTTTGATTTAAGGGGTTGTATAGTTCTGTAGTAACTCCTTTGTATCTTTCTTTTTATGTTTTAGTAGTGCCAAGTAAGCTTTCTGACGAGAGTTGGAGTTGGTTTTCGGATTTTTGCGCAGGAAACAGATTTCTACTGTCCACCGTAAAAAATCGTATAACATCCTGGAAGATCAGAATGATCTGAAATTTTTTATGCTTATCCTTCAGCTAATTCCGCGACTTTTTTTGTTCTTTAAGTTTTTTTATTTGAGCAACGTAAGTGCCCCGAAATTTTTGTCTTTATAGACTGTTCTCGTTTTGACAGATTCTGCCTTTTTTCTTGCATTTCCTCTTTTAGATGTCAAGTGGATTTTTTTGCTTCACGAAACATCAGTGGCTGTAGCTAATGTTTAAAAGTATCAATAGCACTTGTTCCATACATAACCCATGGATTTTTATTTGTTGCACTAACCCTCTAATGCGAACTACTGTTTGAGTATGGTGTGAAGGAAGTTTTCAACTGTCAGAAGAGGTGATATATGTGATCAAGAAGAGTGCAAGGTCAAAGCTTGGGGATGCCCCTGTAGTTCATCCAAGCATATTTTTAGAAGACTCAAGCATCTAAGCTTGGGTATGCCCAAGCCATCCCCTTCGTCATCAACTATCTATCAGGTCACTCCTCGTGAGGCTATATTTTTAATCGGTCACATCATATGAAGTTTACTTGGAGCGTCTGTTTGTTTTTCTTTTGTTTTATTTGTTTTCCTTGCTTCAATAATATAATTGGACCTAGCATCCTTGTTTTGTAGAGAGACACACTCCGCTTTTTCATTTGATTACTTGCTATGCTAGTATTTTTAGTTTTTCTTCTAGTTGCTGCAAAAATTCCTTTTTAGCTCTTGTTTTCATTGCATCTCTTTTTCAGAGTTGTTAGTTTTAGTAGTGTTATGTGAGTAATCTCATGTTTTTTTGTTGTAGCATGTAGAGAATTTTTGTTAAAGCATGTTTCGTATGGTGTTTGATGGAAATAGAAAATGCTACATGTGGTAGATGGTCATATTCTTGTAGATCACTAAACTGTTTCACTTGATTATTTGTTGTTGTTTTGAGATATTAATATGCTTTGGTAAACTTTTTGGTTTAGTAAAGTAAAAACAATTAATGGTTGGTCTAGAATCTTGAAACGGTTCCACACTCAAATAACCAGTTTATAGAACTAGTAGTCGTGTACGTGCAATGCACGTATTGATTGATGGACGATCCGAAAATACATACCAAAACAACAACTATTTCTTATTCAATATCATCTTCTTGTTAGGAAACGGAAATTCAAGATGAATGAGAAGGATGATTAAGATTAAAGCTAGATTATGTGGGGCTTAACAGTAGTAGTAGTGTGGTGGTAGACTGCCATGGTACTGCACAGCTCTTGCAAACCATCTTCCTAAGTTAGTTGCTTCCCTAATGGACATCTTTACTTGAGACTGGTAATATGTATCGTCTCCCAATTGAATGGTTTGGCATTGTCCCTTTTATTCTGATTTTCTTGATCACCATTTGATAATTTAAAACTGCTTCGGTGGTCGAGTTTGTCTGTGATATATTCTTGTAGAAAAAGATTTGGATGTTGGGTCCTTGCCCGAACTTCACTGCTACCGTGAAATAACAAAAATGCAAATTCATGGTACTCTCCTTTTCCCAAGAGATGGCATGAAATGATAGTGTCATCACTCCGCACAAGAAAATTTTAAATATATTATTTCATACTTATATGCTGAGAGATTACATCGAGTCAATTCACTTAATTGTGCATTGCATAGTGGATTAGAAAGTAATACTGAAAGGTTTACTGTGGTGATGTGAGGTTGTGAGTGGAGCCGCTGAATTCAGGCGCAGGCACAGCGGTGTTGCTGGTCGTCATCAGGTAAGGTATCAGGTGTAGTCTGGAGCAAGCAAACAAACAAATACCTAAGCTGGCAATGATTCAAATAAATTAACCAAAAAACATAAGGTAAATGCAAACCACAAGCTAGCAAATTGTAGGATCGGACTATTGTTCAGTCATATAATTAGAAGACTCCCACGAATGAAGTCAGCACCCAGCAAGTGTTCGATTATATGTTAAGAATGTCCAAGAGGACATAAGGGAAAATGTTGAGAATCACCATGACCTATGCACGTGGTTTTAACCTGAACTCCTTCTCATAATTGGCTATCTTTTCGAATCTGAAATTGAAGCCACATCGATGAAGATATCCGCGTTCCAGTATGAAAGATATTTGTAACAATGGAAGTTGCAAAAACCAAACCTGCCGGACAATTTTTTTTAAAAAGGCAAAAACTTGGTCTGCTATATTGATAGAGAAGAAGGTTTGGCAAGATTACATAGCTAAAACAGAACGGCGGAGACAACCTGTGGCCTATGGGACACTCAGATGTCTACTTGACGATGGGCGACCAGGGCACCAAGGTCGACGACGCTGACGGGACCCTGACATCGGATATGACACATTCCAGCGATGAGGGTCAGTAGAAGGGAAACGATGAGGAGCAGGGGACGTCATGACCACCGGCCGCCGAGCGCCTGGTCGCGCGCTCGCTGCCACACCTCTTTTATCTCTACCTCACGATCTAGCGCCGCCATGCGGTATCACCCATGGACTGGTATCACCTTCGCCTGAGAGTGGCTCGTGGAGCGATTGGGTTGTCCGTGGAAGATGGAGGCATAGAGTAATGGGGCGCAGATCACGGGAATCGTTACCGCTTTGTTTGTGCCATTTTCCTTGTAGTGTTCCTCTCCCGTTGATTGTGGTCTTTCCTTTTTTTTACGTGGAGATGCGTACGCGGGATTGCAGAGTTTTCGTCCGTCCTTCATATTTGCTAAATGTACACAGGTTTGGGCTAGTTGAGATCTTTGACCGTTAGATCTGAATTAGTGGGCTTAATCCTATGGCTATTTTCCTCTTTTCAGGAAAATGAATTATTATTGTCTATATATAAGGTTGACTATCTCAACTTGGCTTTTAAGGTCCCACTCACTTGAGTGGTATACACCAGTAAGCACAAGCACCAACCTTTCTGGTGTTAAAGAATCATATTTAATGTTATCCATGTCGAAATTTGTTGAATTATTTTTACCTTCCTGCAAGAGCCCTGTGTTGTGTCGCTCCTTCGTGCTTCACCTATCTCTGCAATTCAGAATCAACAGCTCAATAATGCATTTTCACAATCACTAATCACAAATCTAAAAATTAGCACAAAAAAAGGAAGCGTGGTGATCCCTTCCTCTGTAGTAAAAAGAAATAAATATTTAAGCATGAAAGCTGATTGAAATGCATCCAAAAAAATAGCTTAAAAAAGGAAACTTGGTGATCAATTACTCTTTAGTAAAAGGAAAAAATCTTTCACATTGATTTTCGAATATGAATATTTTTCCTTTGCATGTTCCAAAGAACTATCCTTTGCTGCACCTTACTCATTTACATGGAAGCAATATTTAATCTCATGTCAGATAATCATTAATGGATGGCAGCAAAAAATAGTAGAGTTCATAATGAAGGGGAGATGCTTTTGAGCACCTACTAAAATTGGGCTTGTAAATTCTTAAAAATAAGATCGGTTGTTCTACCATGTAGTAAGCATATGGAAATATAGCATTTCAACGGATTATTTAAAAACTAATACCGAAAGAAATGCAAAGCACGTGAAATGAGCAGTAAATCTTAGACAAAGAAAAATAACATAGAGTTGAAATGTCAATTTAGTTTGAAGGCACAGGGTTGCCATTATCGTGCATTCCGCAATCTTGATATATGAGCGACAGGATCTGAAAACAAGACTGCATGCATTCAATAGCAGATAAGCACTATTTTCTGGTGCATTGATATACACATTGCAAATCTCCACTCAGAATTTAGCCTTCGCGCTGGACCAGGAACATATGTCAGGAGTAGTCTATTCTGCCGTATTCAGCGACCATCCGGTGAAAAGACATCAGTTGAGTAAACAGAAAGGCTACGACACAGAATGCCCGAGATGACAAAAAGATTCAACCAATAATTAGAAGACTCCCACGAATGAAGTCAGCACCCAGCAAGTGTTCGATTATATGTTAAGAATGTCCAAGAGGACATAAGGGAAAATGTTGAGAATCACCATGACCTATGCACGTGGTTTTAACCTGAACTCCTTCTCATAATTGGCTATCTTTTCGAATCTGAAATTGAATCCACATCGATGAAGATATCCGCGTTCCAGTATGAAAGATATTTGTAACAATGGAAGTTGCAAAAACCAAACCTGCCGGAATTTTTTTTTAAAAGGCAAAAACTTGGTCTGCTATATTGATAGAGAAGAAGGTTTGGCAAGATTACATAGCTAAAACAGAACGGCGGAGACAACCTGTGGCCTATGGGACACTCGTATGTCTACTTGACGATGGGCGACCAGGGCACCAAGGTCGACGACGCTGACGGGACCCTGACATCGGATATGACACGTTCCAGCGATGAGGGTCAGTAGAAGGGAAACGATGAGGAGCAGGGGACGGCATGACCACCGGCCGCCGAGCGCCTGGTCGCGCGCTCGCTGCCACACCTCTTTTATCTCTACCTCACGATCTAGCGCCGCCATGCGGTATCATCCATGGACTGGTATCACCTTCGCCAGAGAGTGGCTCGTGGAGCAATTAGGTTGTCTGTGGAAGATGGAGGCACAGAGTAATGGGGCGCAGATCGCGGGAATCGTTACCGCTTTGATTGTGCCATTTTTCTTGTAGCGTTCCTCTCCCGTTGATCGTGGTCTTTCCTTTTTTTTACGTGGAGATGCATACGCGGGATTGCAGAGTTTTCGTCCGTCCTTCATATTTGCTAAATGTACACAGGTTTGGGTTAGTTGAGATCTTTGACCGTTAGATCTGAATTAGTGGGCTTAATCCTATGGCTATTTTCCTCTTTACAGGAAAATGAAGTATTATTGTCTATATATAAGGTTGACTATCTCAACTTGGCTTTTAAGGTCCCTCTCACTTGAGTGGTATACACCAGTAACCACAAGCACCAACCTTTCTGGTGTTAAAGAATCATATTTAATGTTATCCATGTCGAAATTTGTTGAATTATTTTTACCTTCCTGCAAGAGCCCTGTGTTGTGTCGCTCCTTCGTGCTTCACCTATCTCTGCAATTCAGAATCAACAGCTCAATAATGCATTTTCACAATCACTAATCACAAATCTAAAAATTAGCACAAAAAAAGGAAGTGTGGTGATCCCTTCCTCTGTAGTAAAAATAAATAAATATTTAAGCATGAAAGCTGATTGAAATGCATCCAAAAAATAGCTTAAAAAAGGAAACTTGGTGATCCATTACTCTTTAGTAAAAGGAAAAAATCTTTCACATTGATTTTCGAATATGAATTTTTTTCCTTTGCATGTTCCAAAGAACAATCCTTTGCTGCACCTTACTCATTTACATGGAAGCAATATTTAATCTCATGTCAGATAATCATTAATGGATGGCAGCAAAAAATAGTAGAGTTCGTAATGAAGGGGAGATGCTTTTGAGCACCTACTAAAATTGGGATTGTAAATTCTTAAAAATAAGATCGGTTGTTCTAACATGTAGTAAGCATATGGAAATATAGCATTTCAACGGATTATATAAAAACTAATACCGAAAGAAATGCAAAGGACGTGAAATGAGAAATAAATCTTAGACAAAGAAAAATAACATAGAGTTGAAATGTCAATTTAGTTTGAAGGCACAGGGTTGCCATTATCGTGCATTCCGCAATCTTGATATATGAGCGGCAGGATCTGAAAACAAGACTGCATGCATTCAACAGCAAAGAAGCACTATTTTCCGGTGCATTGATATACACATTGCAAATCTCCACTCAGAATTTAGCCTTCGCGCTGGACCAGGAACATATGTCAGGAGTAGTCTGTTCTGTTGTATTCAGCGACCATCCGGTGAAAAGACATCAATTGAGTAAACAGAAAGGCTACGACACAGAATGCCCGAGATGACGAAAAGATTCGACCAATAATTAGAAGACTCCCACGAATGAAGTCAGCACCCAACAAGTGTTCGATTATATGTTAAGAATGTCCAAGAGGACATAAGGGAAAATGTTGAGAATCACCATGACCTATGCATGTGGTTTTAACCTGAACTCCTTCTCATAATTGGCTATCTTTTCGAATCTGAAATTGAAGCCACATCGATGAAGATATCCGCGTTCCAGTATGAAAGATATTTGTAACAATGGAAGTTGCAAAAACCAAACCTGCCAGACAATTTTTTTTAAAAAGGCAAAAACTTGGTCTGCTATATTGATAGAGAAGAAGGTTTGGCAAGATTACATAGCTAAAACAGAACGGCGGAGACAACCTGTGGCCTATGGGACACTCGGATGTCTACTTGACGATGGGCGACCAGGGCACCAAGGTCGACGATGCTGACGGGACCCTGACATCGGATATGACACGTTCCAGCGATGAGGGTCAGTAGAAGGGAAACGATGAGGAGTAGGGGACGGCATGACCACCGGCCGCCGAGCGCCTGGTCGCGCGCTCGCTGCCACACCTCTTTTATCTCTACCTCACGATCTAGCGCCGCCATGCGGTATCACCCATGGACTGGTATCACCTTCGCCTGAGAGTGGCTCGTGGAGCGATTGGGTTGTCTGTGGAAGATGGAGGCACAGAGTCATGGGGCGCAGATCGCGGGAATCGTTACCGCTTTGATTGTGCCATTTTCCTTGTAGCGTTCCTCTCCCGTTGATTGTGGTCTTTCCTTTTTTTTACGTGGAGATGCGTACGCGGGATTGCAGAGTTTTCGTCCGTCCTTCATATTTGCTAAATGTACACAGGTTTGGGTTAGTTGAGATCTTTGACCGTTAGATCTGAATTAGTGGGCTTAATCCTATGGCTATTTTCCTCTTTTCTAGAAAATGAAGTATTATTGTCTATATATAAGGTTGACTATGTCAACTTGGCTTTTAAGGTCCCTCTCACTTGAGTGGTATACACCAGTAACCACAAGCACCAACCTTTCTGGTGTTAAAGAATCATATTTAATGTTATCCATGTCGAAATTTGTTGAATTATTTTTACCTTCCTGCAAGAGCCCTGTGTTGTGTCGCTCCTTCGTGCTTCACCTATCTCTGCAATTCAGAATCAACAGCTCAATAATGCATTTTCACAATCACTAATCACAAATCTAAAAATTAGCACCAAAAAAGGAAGCGCGGTGATCCCTTCCTCTGTAGTAAAAATAAATAAATATTTAAGCATGAAAGCTGATTGAAATGCATCCAAAAAAATAGCTTAAAAAAGGAAACTTGGTGATCCATTACGCTTTAGTAAAAGGAAAAAATCTTTCACATTGATTTTCGAATATGAACTTTTTTCCTTTGCATGTTCCAAAGAACAATCCTTTGCTGCACCTTACTCGTTTACATGGAAGCAATATTTAATCTCATGTCAGATAATCATTAATGGATGGCAGAAAAAATAGTAGAGTTCGTAATGAAGGGGAGATGCTTTTGAGCGCCTACTAAAATTGGGCTTGTAAATTCTTAAAAATAAGATCAGTTGTTCTACCATGTAGTAAGCATATGGAAAAATAGTATTTCAACGGATTATATAAAAACTAATACCGAAAGAAATGCAAAGCACGTGAAATGAGCAGTAAATCTTAGACAAAGAAAAATAACATAGAGTTGAAATGTCAATTTAGTTTGAAGGCACAGGGTTGCCATTATCGTGCATTCCGCAATCTTGATATATGAGCGGCAGGATCTGAAAACAAGACTGCATGCATTCAACAACAAAGAAGCACTATTTTCCGGTGCATTGATATACACATTGCAAATCTCCACTCAGAATTTAGCCTTCGCGCTGGACCAGGAACATATGTCAGGAGTAGTCTATTCTGTTGTATTCAGCGACCATCCGGTGAAAAGACATCAGTTGAGTAAACAGAAAGGCTACGACACAGAATGCCCAAGATGACGAAAAGATTCGACCAATAATTAGAAGACTCCCACGAATGAAGTCAGCACCCAGCAAGTGTTCGATTATATGTTAAGAATGTCCAAGAGGACATAAGGGAAAATGTTGAGAATCACCATGACCTATGCACGTGGTTTTAACCTGAACTCCTTCTCATAATTGGCTATCTTTTCGAATCTGAAATTGAAGCCACATCCATGAAGATATCCGCGTTCCAGTATGAAAGATATTTGTAACAATGGAAGTTGCAAAAACCAAACCTGCCGGACAATTTTTTTAAAAAAGGCAAAAACTTGGTCTGCTATATTGATAGAGAAGAAGGTTTGGCAAGATTACATAGCTAAAACAGAACGGCGGAGACAACCTGTGGCCTATGGGACACTCGGATGTCTACTTGACGATGGGCGACCAGGGCACCAAGGTCGACGACGCTGACGGGACCCTGACATCGGATATGACACGTTCCAACGATGAGGGTCAGTAGAAGGGAAACGATGAGGAGCAGGGGACGACATGACCACCGGCCGCGGAGCGCCTGGTCGCGCGCTCGCTGCCACACCTCTTTTATCTCTACCTCACGATCTAGCGCCGCCATGCGGTATCACCCATGGACTGGTATCACCTTCGCCTGAGAGTGGCTCGTGGAGCGATTGGGTTGTCTGTGGAAGATGGAGGCACAGAGTAATGGGGCGCAGATTGCGGGAATCGTTACCGTTTTGATTGTGCCATTTTCCTTGTAGGGTTCCTCTCCCGTTGATTGTGGTCTTTCCTTTTTTTACGTGGACATGCGTACGTGGGATTGCAGAGTTTTCGTCCGTCCTTCATATTTGCTAAATGTACACAGGTTTGGGTTAGTTGAGATCTTTGACCGTTAGATCTGAATTAGTGGGCTTAATCCTATGGCTATTTTCCTCTTTTCAGGAAAATGAAGTATTATTGTCTATATATAAGGTTGACTATCTCAACTTGGCTTTTAAGGTCCCTCTCACTTGAGTGGTATACACCAGTAACCACAAGCACCAACCTTTCTGGTGTTAAAGAATCATATTTAATGTTATCCATGTCGAAATTTGTTGAACTATTTTTACCTTCCTGCAAGAGCCCTGTGTTGTGTCGCTCCTTCGTGCTTCACCTATCTCTGCAATTCAGAATCAACAGCTCAATAATGCATTTTCACAATCACTAATCACAAATCTAAAAATTAGCACCAAAAAAGGAAGCGTGGTGATCCCTTCCTCTGTAGTAAAAATAAATAAATATTTAAGCATGAAAGCTGATTGAAATGCATCCAAAAAAATAGCTTAAAAAAGGAAACTTGGTGATCCATTACTCTTTAGTAAAAGGAAAAAATCTTTCACATTGATTTGCGAATATGAATTTT
The DNA here is from genome assembly GCA_028641055.1 of Alopecurus myosuroides. Classification (NCBI taxonomy): domain Eukaryota; kingdom Viridiplantae; phylum Streptophyta; class Magnoliopsida; order Poales; family Poaceae; genus Alopecurus; species Alopecurus myosuroides. Next base: position 154,131,165 of record CM054063.1, read on the forward strand.
TTTCCTTTGCATGTTCCAAAGAACAATCCTTTGCTGCACCTTACTCATTTACATGGAAGCAATATTTAATCTCATGTCAGATAATCATTAATGGATGGCAGCAAAAAATAGTAGAGTTCGTAATGAAGGGGAGATGCTTTTGAGCACCTACTAAAATTGGGCTTGTAAATTCTTAAAAAAAAGATCGGTTGTTCTACCATGTAGTAAGCATATGGAAAAATAGCATTTCAACGGATTATATAAAAACTAATACCGAAAGAAATGCAAAGCACGTGAAATGAGCAGTAAATCTTAGACAAAGAAAAACAACATAGAGTTGAAATGTCAATTTAGTTTGAAGGCACAGGGTTGCCATTATCGTGCATTCCGCAATCTTGATATATGAGCGGCAGGATCTGAAAACAAGACTGCATGCATTCAACAGCAAAGAAGCACTATTTTCCGGTGCATTGATATACACATTGCAAATCTCCACTCAGAATTTAGCCTTCGCGCTGGACCAGGAACATATGTCAGGAGTAGTCTATTCTGCTGTATTCAGCGACCATCCGGTGAAAAGACATCAGTTGAGTAAACAGAAAGACTACGACACAGAATGCCCGAGATGACGAAAAGATTCGACCAATAATTAGAAGACTCCCACGAATGAAGTCAACACCCAACAAGTGTTCGATTATATGTTAAGAATGTCCAAGAGGACATAAGGGAAAATGTTGAGAATCACCATGACCTATGCACGTGGTTTTAACCTGAACTCCTTCTCATAATTGGCTATCTTTTCGAATCTGAAATTGAAGCCACATCGATGAAGATATCCGCGTTCCAGTATGAAAGATATTTGTAACAATGGAAGTTGCAAAAACCAAACCTGCCGGACAATTTTTTTTAAAAAGGCAAAAACTTGGTCTGCTATATTGATAGAGAAGAAGGTTTGGCAAGATTACATAGCTAAAACAGAACGGCGGAGACAACCTGTGGCCTATGGGACACTCGGATGTCTACTTGACGATGGGCGACCAGGGCACCAAGGTCGACGACGCTGACGGGACCCTGACATCGGATATGACACGTTCCAGCGATGAGGGTCAGTAGAAGGGAAACGATGAGGAGCAGGGGATGGCATGACCACCGGCCGCCGAGCGCCTGGTCGCGCGCTCGCTGCCACACCTCTTTTATCTCTACCTCACGATCTAGCGCTGCCATGCGGTATCACCCATGGACTGGGATCACCTTCGCCTGAGAGTGGCTCGTGGAGCGATTGGGTTGTCTGTGGAAGATGGAGGCACAGAGTAATGGGGCGCAGATCGCAGGAATCGTTACCGCTTTGATTGTGCCATTTTCCTTGTAGCGTTCCTCTCCCGTTGATTGTGGTCTTTCCTTTTTTTACGTGGAGATGCGTACGCGGGATTGCAGAGTTTTCGTCCGTCCTTCATATTTGCTAAATGTACACAGGTTTGGGTTAGTTGAGATCTTTGACCGTTAGATCTGAATTAGTGGGCTTAATCCTGTGGCTATTTTCCTCTTTTCAGGAAAATGAAGTATTATTGTCTATATATAAGGTTGACTATCTCAACTTGGCTTTTAAGGTCCCTCTCATTTGAGTGGTATACACCAGTAACCACAAGCACCAACCTTTCTGGTGTTAAAGAATCATATTTAATGTTATCCATGTCGAAATTTGTTGAATTATTTTTACCTTCCTGCAAGAGCCCTGTGTTGTGTCGCTCCTTCGTGCTTCACCTATCTCTGTAATTCAGAATCAACAGCTCAATAATACATTTTCACAATCACTAATCACAAATCTAAAAATTAGCACAAAAAAAGGAAGCGTGGTGATCCCTTCCTCTGTAGTAAAAATAAATAAATATTTAAACATGAAAGCTGATTGAAATGCATCCAAACAAATAGCTTAAAAAAGGAAACTTGGTGATCCAATACTCTTTAGTAAAAGGAAAAAATCTTTCACATTGATTTTCGAATATGAATTTTTTTCCTTTGCATGTTTCAAAGAACAATCCTTTGCTGCACCTTACTCATTTACATGGAAGCAATATTTAATCTCATGTCAGATAATCATTAATGGATGGCAGCAAAAAATAGTAGAGTTCGTAATGAAGGGGAGATGCTCTTGAGCACCTACTAAAATTGGCCTTGTAAATTCTTAAAAATAAGATCGGCTGTTCTATCATGTAGTAAGCATATGGAAATATAGCATTTCAACGGATTATATAAAAACTAATACCGAAAGAAATGCAAAGCACGTGAAATGACCAGTAAATCTTAGACAAAGAAAAATAACAAAGAGTTGAAATGTCAATTTAGTTTGAAGGCACAGGGTTGCCATTATCGTGCATTCCGCAATCTTGATATATGAGCGGCAGGATCTGAAAACAAGACTGCATGCATTCAACAGCAAAGAAGCACTATTTTCCGGTGCATTGATATACACATTGCAAATCTCCACTCAGAATTTAGCCTTCGCGCTGGACCAGGAACATATGTCAGGAGTAGTCTATTCTGCTGTATTCAGCGACCATCCGGTGAAAAGACATCAGTTGAGTAAACAGAAAGACTACGACACAGAATGCCCGAGATGATGAAAAGATTCGACCAATAATTAGAAGACTCCCACGAATGAAGTCAACACCCAACAAGTGTTCGATTATATGTTAAGAATGTCCAAGAGGACATAAGGGAAAATGTTGAGAATCACCATGACCTATGCACGTGGTTTTAACCTGAACTCCTTCTCATAATTGGCTATCTTTTCGAATCTGAAATTGAAGCCACATCGATGAAGATATCCGCGTTCCAGTATGAAAGATAATTGTAACAATGGAAGTTGCAAAAACCAAACCTGCCGGACATCTTTTTTAAAAAAGGCAAAAACTTGGTCTGCTATATTGATAGAGAAGAAGGTTTGGCAAGATTACATAGCTAAAACAGAACGGCGGAGACAACCTGTGGCCTATGGGACACTCGGATGTCTACTTGACGATGGGCGACCAGGGCACCAAGGTCGACGACGCTGACGGGACCCTGACATCGGATATGACACGTTCCAGCGATGAGGGTCAGTAGAAGGGAAACGATGAGGAGCAGGGGACGGCATGACCACCGGCCGCCGAGCGCCTGGTCGCGCGCTCGCTGCCACACCTCTTTTATCTCTACCTCACGATCTAGCGCCGCCATGCGGTATCACCCATGGACTGGTATCACCTTCGCCTGAGAGTGGCTCGTGGAGCGATTGGGTTGTCTGTGGAAGATGGAGGCACAGAGTAATGGGGCGCAGATCGCAGGAATCGTTACCGCTTTGATTGTGCCATTTTCCTTGTAGCGTTCCTCTCCCGTTGATTGTGGTCTTTCCTTTTTTTACGTGGAGATGCGTACGCGGGATTGCAGAGTTTTCGTCCGTCCTTCATATTTGCTAAATGTACACAGGTTTGGGTTAGTTGAGATCTTTGACCGTTAGATCTGAATTAGTGGGCTTAATCCTATGGCTATTTTCCTCTTTTTAGGAAAATGAAGTATTATTGTCTATATATAAGGTTGACTATCTCAACTTGGCTTTTAAGGTCCCTCTCACTTGAGTGGTATACACCAGTAACCACAAGCACCAACCTTTCTGGTGTTAAAGAATCATATTTAATGTTATCCATGTCGAAATTTGTTGAATTATTTTTACCTTCATGCAAGAGCCCTGTGTTGTGTCGCTCCTTCGTGCTTCACCTATCTCTGCAATTCAGAATCAACAGCTCAATAATACATTTTCACAATCACTAATCACAAATCTAAAAATTAGCACAAAAAAAGGAAGCGTGGTGATCCCTTCCTCTGTAGTAAAAATAAATAAATATTTAAACATGAAAGCTGATTGAAATGCATCCAAACAAATAGCTTAAAAAAGGAAACTTGGTGATCCATTACTCTTTAGTAAAAGGAAAAAATCTTTCACATTGATTTTCGAATATGAATTTTTTTTCCTTTGCATGTTCCAAAGAACAATCCTTTGCTGCACCTTACTCATTTACATGGAAGCAATATTTAATCTCATGTCAGATAATCATTAATGGATGGCAGCAAAAAATAGTAGAGTTCGTAATGAAGGGGAGATGCTCTTGAGCACCTACTAAAATTGGGCTTGTAAATTCTTAAAAATAAGATCGGCTGTTCTATCATGTAGTAAGCATATGGAAATATAGCATTTCAACGGATTATATAAAAACTAATACCGAAAGAAATGCAAAGCACGTGAAATGAGCAGTAAATCTTAGACAAAGAAAAATAACAAAGAGTTGAAATGTCAATTTAGTTTGAAGGCACAGGGTTGCCATTATCGTGCATTCCGCAATCTTGATATATGAGCGGCAGGATCCGAAAACAAGACTGCATGCATTCAACAGCAAAGAAGCACTATTTTCCGGTGCATTGATATACACATTGCAAATCTCCACTCAGAATTTAGCCTTCGCGCTGGACCAGGAACATATGTCAGGAGTAGTCTATTCTGCTGTATTCAGCGACCATCCGGTGAAAAGACATCAGTTGAGTAAACAGAAAGACTACGACACAGAATGCCCGAGATGACGAAAAGATTCGACCAATAATTAGAAGACTCCCACGAATGAAGTCAACACCCAACAAGTGTTCGATTATATGTTAAGAATGTCCAAGAGGACATAAGGGAAAATGTTGAGAATCACCATGACCTATGCACGTGGTTTTAACCTGAACTCCTTCTCATAATTGGCTATCTTTTCGAATCTGAAATTGAAGCCACATCGATGAAGATATCCGCGTTCCAGTATGAAAGATATTTGTAACAATGGAAGTTGCAAAAACCAAACCTGCCGGACATTTTTTTTTTAAAAGGCAAAAACTTGGTCTGCTATATTGATAGAGAAGAAGGTTTGGCAAGATTACATAGCTAAAACAGAACGGCGGAGACAACCTGTGGCCTATGGGACACTCGGATGTCTACTTGACGATGGGCGACCAGGGCACCAAGGTCGACGACGCTGACGGGACCCTAACATCGGATATGACACGTTCCAGCGATGAGGGTCAGTAGAAGGGAAACGATGAGGAGCAGGGGACGGCATGACCACCGGCCGCCGAGTGCCTGGTCGCGCGCTCGCTGCCACACCTCTTTTATCTCTACCTCACGATCTAGCGCCGCCATGCGGTATCACCCATGGACTGGTATCACCTTCGCCTGAGAGTGGCTCGTGGAGCGATTGGGTTGTCTGTGGAAGATGGAGGCACAGAGTAATGGGGCGCAGATCGCAGGAATCGTTACCGCTTTGATTGTGCCATTTTCCTTGTAGCGTTCCTCTCCCGTTGATTGTGGTCTTTCCTTTTTTTACGTGGAGATGCGTACGCGGGATTGCAGAGTTTTCGTCCGTCCTTCATATTTGCTAAATGTACACATGTTTGGGTTAGTTGAGATCTTTGACCGTTAGATCTGAATTAGTGGGCTTAATCCTATGGCTATTTTCCTCTTTTCAGGAAAATGAAGTATTATTGTCTATATATAAGGTTGACTATCTCAACTTCGCTTTTAAGGTCCCTCTCACTTGAGTGGTATACACCAGTAACCACAAGCACCAACCTTTCTGGTGTTAAAGAATCATATTTAATGTTATCCATGTCGAAATTTGTTGAATTATTTTTACCTTCCTGCAAGAGCCCTGTGTTGTGTCGCTCCTTCGTGCTTCACCTATCTCTGCAATTCAGAATCAACAGCTCAATAATACATTTTCACAATCACTAATCACAAATCTAAAAATTAGCACAAAAAAAGGAAGCGTGGTGATCCCTTCCTCTGTAGTAAAAATAAATAAATATTTAAACATGAAAGCTGATTGAAATGCATCCAAACAAATAGCTTAAAAAAGGAAACTTGGTGATCCATTACTCTTTAGTAAAAGGAAAAAATCTTTCACATTGATTTTCGAATATGAATTTTTTCCTTTGCATGTTCCAAAGAACAATCCTTTGCTGCACCTTACTCATTTACATGGAAGCAATATTTAATCTCATGTCAGATAATCATTAATGGATGGCAGCAAAAAATAGTAGAGTTCGTAATGAAGGGGAGATGCTCTTGAGCACCTACTAAAATTGGGCTTGTAAATTCTTAAAAATAAGATCGGCTGTTCTATCATGTAGTAAGCATATGGAAATATAGCATTTCAACGGATTATATAAAAACTAATACCGAAAGAAATGCAAAGCACGTGAAATGAGCAGTAAATCTTAGACAAAGAAAAATAACAAAGAGTTGAAATGTCAATTTAGTTTGAAGGCACAGGGTTGCCATTATCGTGCATTCCGCAATCTTGATATATGAGCGGCAGGATCTGAAAACAAGACTGCATGCATTCAACAGCAAAGAAGCACTATTTTCCGGTGCATTGATATACACATTGCAAATCTCCACTCAGAATTTAGCCTTCGCGCTGGACCAGGAACATATGTCAGGAGTAGTCTATTCTGCTGTATTCAGCGACCATCCGGTGAAAAGACATCAGTTGAGTAAACAGAAAGACTACGACACAGAATGCCCGAGATGACGAAAAGATTCGACCAATAATTAGAAGACTCCCACGAATGAAGTCAACACCCAGCAAGTGTTCGATTATATGTTAAGAATGTCCAAGAGGACATAAGGGAAAATGTTGAGAATCACCATGACCTATGCACGTGGTTTTAACCTGAACTCCTTCTCATAATTGGCTATCTTTTCGAATCTGAAATTGAAGCCACATCGATGAAGATATCCGCGTTCCAGTATGAAAGATATTTGTAACAATGGAAGTTGCAAAAACCAAACCTGCCGGATAATTTTTTTTAAAAAGGCAAAAACTTGGTCTGCTATATTGATAGAGAAGAAGGTTTGGCAAGATTACATAGGTAAAACTGAACGGCGGAGACAACCTGTGGCCTATGGGACTCTCGGATGTCTACTTGACGATGGGCGACCAGGGCACCAAGGTCGACGACGCTGACGGGACCCTGACATCGGATATGACACGTTCCAGCGATGAGGGTCAGTAGAAGGGAAACGATGAGGAGCAGGGGACGGCATGACCACCGGCCGCCGAGCGCCTGGTCGCGCGCTCGCTGCCACACCTCTTTTATCTCTACCTCACGATCTAGCGCCGCCATGCGGTATCACCCATGGACTGGTATCACCTTCGCCTGAGAGTGGCTCGTGGAGCGATTGGGTTGTCTGTGGAAGATGGAGGCACAGAGTAATGGGGCGCAGATCGCAGGAATCGTTACCGCTTTGATTGTGCCATTTTCCTTGTAGCGTTCCTCTCCCGTTGATTGTGGTCTTTCCTTTTTTTTACGTGGAGATGCGTACGCGGGATTGCAGAGTTTTCGTCCGTCCTTCATATTTGCTAAATGTACACAGGTTTGGGTTAGTTGAGATCTTTGACCGTTAGATCTGAATTAGTGGGTTTAATCCTATGGCTATTTTCCTCTTTTCAGGAAAATGAAGTATTATTGTCTATATATAAGGTTGACTATCTCAACTTGGCTTTTAAGGTCCCTCTCACTTGAGTGGTATACACCAGTAACCACAAGCACCAACCTTTCTGGTGTTAAAGAATCATATTTAATGTTATCCATGTCGAAATTTGTTGAATTATTTTTACCTTCCTGCAAGAGCCCTGTGTTGTGTCGCTCCTTCGTGCTTCACCTATCTCTGCAATTCAGAATCAACAGCTCAATAATGCATTTTCACAATCACTAATCACAAATCTAAAAATTAGCACAATAAAAGGAAGCGTGGTGATCCCTTCCTCTGTAGTAAAAAGAAATAAATATTTAAGCATGAAAGCTGATTGAAATGCATCAAAAAAAATAGCTTAAAAAAGGAAACTTGGTGATCCATTACTCTTTAGTAAAAGGAAAAAATCTTTCACATTGATTTTCGAATATGAATTTTTTTCCTTTGCATGTTCCAAAGAACAATCCTTTGCTGCACCTTACTCATTTACATGGAAGCAATATTTAATCTCATGTCAGATAATCATTAATGGATGGCAGCAAAAAATAGTAGAGTTCGTAATGAAGGGGAGATGCTCTTGAGCACCTACTAAAATTGGGCTTGTAAATTCTTAAAAATAAGATCGGTTGTTCTACCATGTAGTAAGCATATGGAAATATAGCATTTCAACGGATTATATAAAAACTAATACCGAAAGAAATGCAAAGCACGTGAAATGAGCAGTAAATCTTAGACAAAGAAAAATAACATAGAGTTGAAATGTCAATTTAGTTTGAAGGCACAGGGTTGCCATTATCGTGTATTTCGCAATCTTGATATATGAGCGGCAGGATCTGAAAACAAGACTGCATGCATTCAACAGCAAAGAAGCAATATTTTCCGGTGCATTGATATACACATTGCAAATCTCCACTCAGAATTTAGCCTTCGCGCTGGACCAGAAACATATGTCAGGAGTAGTCTATTCTGCTGTATTCAGCGACCATCCGGTGAAAAGACATCAGTTGAGTAAACAGAAAGGCTACGACACAGAATGCCCGAGATGACGAAAAGATTCGACCAATAATTAGAAGACTCCCACGAATGAAGTCAGCACCCAGCAAGTGTTCGATTATATGTTAAGAATGTCCAAGAGGACATAAGGGAAAATGTTGAGAATCACCATGACCTATGCACGTGGTTTTAACCTGAACACCTTCTCATAATTGGTTATCTTTTCGAATCTGAAATTGAAGCCACATCGATGAAGATATCCGCGTTCCAGTATGAAAGATATTTGTAACAATGGAAGTTGCAAAAACCAAACCTGCCGGACAATTTTTTTTTAAAAAGGCAAAAACTTGGTCTACTATATTGATAGAGAAGAAGGTTTGGCAAGATTACATAGCTAAAACAGAACGGCGGAGACAACCTGTGGCCTATGGGACACTCGGATGTCTACTTGACGATGGGCGACCAGGGCACCAAGGTCGACGACGCTGACGGGACCCTGACATCGGATATGACACGTTCCAGCGATGAGGGTCAGTAGAAGGGAAACGATGAGGAGCAGGGGACGACATGACCACCGGCCGCCGAGCGCCTGGTCGCGCGCTTGCTGCCACACCTCTTTTATCTCTACCTCACGATCTAGCGCTGCCATGCGGTATCACCCATGGACTGGTATCACCTTCGCCTGAGAGTGGCTCGTGGAGCGATTGGGTTGTCTGTGGAAGATGGAGGCACAGAGTAATGGGGCGCAGATCGCGGGAATTGTTACCGCTTTGATTGTGCCATTTTCCTTGTAGTGTTCCTCTCCCGTTGATTGTGGTCTTCCCTTTTTTTACGTGGAGATGCGTATGCGGGATTGCAGAGTTTTCGTCCGTCCTTCATATTTGCTAAATGTACACAGGTTTGGGTTAGTTGAGATCTTTGACCGTTAGATCTGGATTAGTGGGCTTAATCCTATGGCTATTTTTGGCTGACGTTGTTGTGTGTACGTTAGGTGGTGTGGTCATAGAGAAGAACATGTTTGCTCTTTTAATAGTATTAGAGATAATGGTATATGACTTTCTTTGCTGATAGCAATTATGATAGCTTTTTGTTACGCGCTACGGTCGGGGTACCTAACAGTGACTTGTCACTGCCACGGACCCTCTTGGAGTGATTTTCATTATGCCTTGTGATATCATGATTTTATTTGGAATCTTTTAACTTGTGAGTTCTATGTTGCGGTTTTCTGGCACTTCCACCATCCATATTCGCTAGCCTCTTCGGTACTGTGCATTGCTCATTCTCATATTGAGAGTGGGTGCAAACTTCGCCAGTACATCCAAACCCCGTGGCAGAACTTTGTTCTTCTACACATAAGCCAAAAATTATCTTCCTCAAAACAGCCACCATACCTACCTACCATGACATTTCCATGGTCATTCCGAGATATATTGCCATACGACATTCATCATCATTATGTTACTTGTCATGCTTCATTGTTATTTTTGCATACTGCTACACTGGCAGGAGCATTTAGTTTTATTGACATCAGAGATATTTCAGTTTGAGTTATGAGTACTAAAAGTGTGATGATTCATTGTAAAATAGAGTGTTGCCCCTACCAGTGAGGTTATGAATAAAAAAAGCCAAAAATAAAAAAAAAAGGAAAAAGAGAGAGGGGGCAGCACTACTATTATTTATTCAAAACTTGTGCTTTGTTAGCATCATTACTTCAGTTTGGATAGAGTTTTCATATTATGACTTACATAACTATGTGGGGAACTTACATTATAGAACTTGGCTTGTATATTTGTCGGGGAGTTACCCCCGAGTAGGGTAAAGGCAAGTGCTAAAGGCAAGATCAGAAGGGGTGTTTGGCCGAGTAGCCGGCTACCTGGTACTCGCTACCCGGTCGACTGCTACCCGTTCTCACACCTAGACAGCCAGAAGAATGAATAAAGAGAGTTATGCTCCTCTGAATAGAAGAGCTGGTCCGAGTAGAAATGGCGGGAACCTACTCGGGCCAGAAGTCAAAGGAGCCGTTCTGACACTGAATCCCGCGTATCCCGGGTCCGTACTTGGCACTGTTCACAGCACTGTTCATCTGGGGACGGCGTGCCTGACAGCGACAGTCTCTCAACAGGGCGTCGCAGGATAGGGGGGACCTACTCTGTGTTCGCACAGTGATAACAGACTGGTTACTTGGTTTTGCCCAATGACTTTCCGCATCAGGACAAGCTTAGAAGCCAAAGCTGTCAGCGGGAACTCGGAAGAAGAACGGTGTGCACACAATGTCGACACTTGTTTGTATTTGGCTGTATCCGGCTGGGCACCGAGTATATAAGGTGCCCCGCCGCCTCCTGCGCGAGGGACGATGCGGTGATCCTGCGGATTCTTGACCTAGTTCTTCCCGTAGAGAGAAGGGTGGCTACTCGGTAGCAAGAACCATTGTACTGTGGCTACTCGGTGAGACATCAGAATACATAAAGAAAGGCAGGAGTAGGGGTTTTACCTCCTCACGAGGGCCCTGAACCTGGGTAGATCATGTTGTTTGCAGTGCTAGTTTCATCCTTCACGCGTCTACTCGTCACGTGATCCCTCCCCAAGCGCCTCCAGCGTCCTTTGTCCCCACAACTTTAGCCATCCTATGGCATCTGCCGTGACACCACCACGACAATATTCCAATGATGAGCCTCCTCAAAAGAGCTCTAAGGTCTTCGTGAGCAAGCAGGATGGATGCACCCCCACTAGTTCCATTGGAGAGCTTTTGTACACTTATAGCTCTACGTGCATCCGTTGTGTGGCAATCACTACTCCTTGCATAACTTCGATTATAAGATTTCCTCTTGTCTAATGATCACTTTCAGTTGTGTGAGACTTTCTTCCATTGACCATCCAAACCCCCCATAATGTTCTTTTAGCCATAACATCCTGGTCCCAGGAACCAATACAAAATGCTTGCTTGTTTCAAGTGCACAATTATTTGAATGATTTTCCTACGTGCATATTGTTGTCACTTGCCTTGACCTAACATGAGTTATTGTGAGAGTTTGATGCCTTGGATGATTATATTGTTGTTCTTGAAGCTTAAATCATCTTTAATATACTTTGCATAGTGGATTGTCTTTTAGTATTTATTCATTGAAAAGTTTTACTTTGTTATTCTTAATGGTTTGTACATTATTCTATTTGATATCAACTATAAACCACAACCTTTATTATTTTGATCCTAGTTTACATGCTTTACATTACTATGATGATGAAGTTTACGTTGGTAGCATGTCACCTCAGAAATTATTGTGTTTTTATCGTTTACCTACTAGAGGACGAGTAGGAACTAAGCTTGGGGATGTTGATACGTCATAAACGTATCCCTAGTTTCTGATGTTCATGTTGTTTTCATGTTGTTTCCCACATGTTTGCTATACACTTTATGTCATTTTTATCGATTTTGCGGACTAATCTATTGACAAGATGCCACAGAGCCAGTACCCTGTTTTGTGTTGTTTTTAGTTTCGGAAAAGTCGTTCTAGAAATATTCTCGGAATTGGAAAATTCGAAGGCCGGAAGTCTTAGAAATCCCGAAGGTTCCACGGGGTCCCGAAGAGACCCGGAGGGGGGCCTCAGGGGGCCCACACCATAGGGCGGAGCACCCCCCCTTGGCCGCACCGGGGGTGGTGTGGGGCCCCCAGGCCTCCACCGCCTCTTTCCTTTCGACTATTTATTCCCCCGGAGGCGAAAACCCTAGAAATATATCACTTTTACCCGATAAACACCTGAGGCCGCCGTCACCGCTATCCCGAGATCGGGAGGGTTCTGGAGCTCTCCCTGGTACCCTGTCGGAGGGGGAAATCATCACCGAAGGGGTCTACACCACCATGGCCTCCTCCGAAGTGATGCGCGAGTAGTTCATCCCTGGACTACGGGTCCATAGCAGTAGATAGATGGTTGTTATCTCCACTTTGTACCTCATGTTTAGATCTTGTGTAACATCCCAAGTATGAAAAACATCCATTAGAATGTTTGCTCTTTGTTATTTTATGTTTTGCATCATGGCATCTTAAGTTTTGCATTTGTTTTCCAATTGTTTTCCTCTGTTTTCCTTTGTTTTCCCTTGTTTTTCTATTTGAATTTCAAACCAAAATTCAAATATTTCTGTTTCATACTTGTGCTGTTACAATTTCCAAATGAATATTCAAATCAAAGCAATTATTTGTTTCCATTAAAGTTGTAATTTCAAAACTATTGATTTGTTTCTATCAATAATTCATTTGATACCAAAAAAATTTCAAATTCAATTAATTTTCCAAACAGCAACCCTTTTGAAATTTATGAAAATTACAAAACACTCCTTTGTTTCAAATTAGCTTGAAATCAAAAACTTTTAAATTGCTTAAGTCACCATTATTCATCTAATATCAAAATTACTTAAATTCAATTAAATTTACAAACAGCAACAAGTTTGAAATGTTTGAGAAAACAAAAGTTGGCATTTTGGTGCTGTTACAAAAACTAAACTACACAAAATTTTCCCTATTTTTCTAACCCTAAAAACTAACCCTTTTCTTTCCTTATTCAAATCTGCAAAAAAAAAGGAGAGAAAGAAAGAAAAAATTAAAAACAGAACAGAGGGAGAGGGGGCAGGCCAGCCTTTTGGGCCAGCCCACCAGTCCCTACCGGCCTGGTACCCCCTCCCTCGTCTTCTACCTGTACGGCATGCATCTGAACCTGTACACGTCGACAGCAGCAGCAGCAGACGGCCAGCAGCAGCTCGACCCCCTCCTCTTAAACCCTAGGCCGCGAGCTCTCTCCCTGCCCTAGCCTAGACCTCCACCTCTCCCTCGAGCGCCGCCGATTTTCTTCTCTCTCTCCGCTCGCTGCTCCTCTCTGAACCCCACCGAACCACCACCTCTTCCCCTCCGGCGATCGCCGACGGCATGGCCTCCCTCCGCGTAGGATAGGCACGGGAATCGATTCCCCGTGCCCTCCTCGTCCTCCTCGACACCGCAGCCAGGCACGAGCCGTCCCGGATTGTCGCCGCCGTCCTCATCTCGCCGCCGGCCACCACCACTGCAGCTGCCCGAGCACCTCCTCCGTTTCCCTCACGGTGAGCACGGCCACCTTTCCTCCCTCCTCCTCTCTGCATTCGGTAGCCCTTGCGCATGCACACGACCACCACAGCAACCACACGCAGCACCACGAGTCGTAGCGACGATCCCCGCCGGCGGCCGTCCTCTCTGTCGAAAATTCAGTTGACTGGATTTCAATTCAGTTAAACACACGGAACTGAACCTCAAACCCCCCTCCCCCAAGCCCTTACCTGACAAGAAACGCAGCGTACTGCAGTGGCTACCGCACTGCGCTCTCACCCGCGAGGCCAGGGTTCGAGTCCCCCTCCCGCAGATCAAAACCACACTTTTAATTTCTTTTTTTAGATACAGAAACTTGTCAGATTCACAGACCAGTCCCTGTTAGTATTCTTCTAGATCCCTATAAATACTTTCTAAGTCCCTGGCTACTAAATAAATGGCAGAATAATACCTAAACTCTAAAAATGCATAAATAATTCATTCCAACTTCAAATTCAACATTTTAAATATGTTTTCCACTCCAAATTAAATTCTCTACCTAAATATAAATTTTGTGTACTGTTTTGAATATTTTAAATTGGTGAAATATTTGAATCCTTGTTTAATTCATTTAATTTTGCAAAATTCATAACTTGGGCATAAAAATTCCAAATTCAACAAACTAAATATGTTTTCCATTCCATTTTTCATGTACTTTGCAAATATCAACTTTGTGTTATGTTTTAAATAAATTAAATTGCTGAAAACAACTGTTTCTTAATTAATGCATTTAAAATTGTCAAATTAATAACTTGCTCATTTTAAATTCATTTTCAACAAATAAAATATGTTTTCCATGCTAAATTAAACCACCTTTCCAAATATAAACTTTGTTTCATGTTTTGAATAATTAAAATTGGTTAAATAATTTAAACCTTGTTTAAATCATTTAAAATTGCTAAATTCATAACTTGGTCAAATTAAATTCTTTTTGAACATATAAAATATGTTTTCAAACCAGAAAAGTATAAACTTTTCAAATATGAATTTGGTTTAATGTTTGGAACAAATAAAAATTCAAATAATTTCATACTTGAATTAAATCCTTTTAAATCTTGTTTAAACTTGTTTAATTCATAATTAATTCATCTTAATTCCTTTTTCAATATTTGAAACATGTTTTCCACCTAAAACCTTGTGTTCTTTTCAAATATGAACTTTTTTATCTACTTTGAACAATTTAAATTGGTGAAAACAAAAAATGCCTGTGTAACTACTTTAAGGAGCCAAAATCTCTTAACTTGATAAATAAAATTCCAAACTTGGTAAACTTCATTTCAAATTGTTTCTATTGTTGTTTTCTTTTTGTTTTCCTCATCGATGAATCATGCTAATTCACTTTCACATGATGGTTAGTTGTAGATCATTTAATCCAACCATAATTCATGGGCTTTCCATATGCAATCCAAATTGCATGTGGGTCCATTTAATTATGTTATGTTACCATGTCAACTAGCTTATTCTGATGCATCAATTAAATTGACATGCATCATCCCATGTTTGTGCATTATGCCATGTTATTGATTGTTTGTCTCTCTGTGTTGTTTGTTTGCTTCTTCTCGAATAGACGACGACGTTGAGACAGACGAGACTTACGACACCCCTTCTGAGGATCTAGCTCAGTACCAGGCTGCTGAGCTTGCAGGCAAGTATTCACTCACATGAACCATTGTGTTCCTTTCCACATTGGATACCGATACTTTCCGTTGTCTATTCTGCTAGCCCTATGAATCGTTGCTTGTGTTCCGATCCTATCACATGTTATCCTTTAACCCTGATATAGCCTCACCGCCACACCTATAACCTTTTTGCTTGCTGCCCGTGTCTTACTAGCATGCTTAGGGTTGTTTTGCTCGATTCTGTTGTCCGTTACTTTCTATTACTATATTTCATTATGTTCTGGGGCTCGATGTTAAACAACAACCTGTTAATGTTATGGTTAATAATAATTTGATGATAAGGCACCGGCAGGAGACCCGGCGTGGTTTTGAGGCCTGCTAGTGTTGACCCTAATTAGGAAAAGGGTCTTGTCTACTGATCCATGATGAGCGCACTAACCGCATGTGGGAAGCGTGTATGGGCGCCCCCCTCAATTTGATTCGATTCGCATCTCGTCCAAATCGCCACACTTAGTTCGGGCTTTCTATTTGATGCATGCATGTGCAGGTGCGAACCCTTGGCGCCAGGGTGGAACTTTTGTAGTCGGCATTTAGGGCGGCGTGGTCTTAGAGTGCTATGAGGGTCCCCCTTTTCTTCGTAGGGGCTCGATTAGCCGCGCACGCACAGCATGTGGTTCTTTGGGCTTGATGCGAAGAAGAGTTGAGTTGTGTTGAGTGCCCCGCTTGGTGGAAGGGCCATTCCATCTGGCGGGTTATTCTTACGTGTACGGCCAAATTGGTGCACCCCTGCAGGGTTAAATCTTCTCGAGAAGCCGTGTTTTCCGCGGTTATGGATGACTTGGTGAAAGTACTGGCTAACAAGTACTCAGAACAACTTACACCTAACTAATGATAACTTGACTAGTAATAGTCTTATTGACACAATAACTTGAACCATCACTAATCCAATTGTGTGAGTTATCCTCGGATTGCTTCTTTGGATAAGGGGCGAGATCCAGGATGGGTTTGTTTGAGGTTAGTTGGTAGGTTGGTTACGATACGCTATCTTATCTCCTTTCTGTTAGCCGGAAGTGGTAGTAAGTATCTGTAGTTGGTTAGTGCAGCCCGCTGCCGCATCTTTTATATCACCTATTCTTCCGTTGAACCCAAAGCATCTGTGTTTGGTGTTGACGGGTACACTTTGGTATCTTGTGAGTCTTGCTTGCCAGTACGTTTATGTACTGACCCCTTTGGGGCTGTGGTTTCCGCAGACTACGTTTCCGAGGATCCCCGTGATGGCTACTACGTGGAGTATGACGAGGCTGCTGACGAGTAGATAGCGGACCCGGGCAGGATCCGAGACTTCGTGGATGGGCTCCGTTTTTTTCTGTTTCCGGCCTCTTAGGCCTATTTGGATCTTGTCTGTACTCAGACATTTTGGATGCTTCCGCTGTGTTGTAATGATGAATTGTTGGGACATGTGTCCTCTGGATGATTGTATTTGCTATCTCTGCTCTTGTGAGAGCTATTTGCAACTTATTTCAATCTTTTGTGTCTTAGAGATATGTTGTGATATCAGTTGTTCTAATGCCGTTGACGTACCATGTGTGTATGTTATGAAGTACGTCAACGGAAGTGTCCTGATTTCTAGGGGATGGTTTATGCAGACGATGGATAGTAGAGAATGGTTGTCACACGTTTACGTGTTGGCCTGCTCATATTGAGATGCGGGTGCCGGTATGCCCCGTAAGCCATTTGTTCTACTGTTTAGCGGACTGTGAGTATCCTCTAGAAGTCCGGGTGCGACATCTTGTGAGCTGCCTAACATGATAAAGATCATCTTTATGTAATGCTACATGTTGTGTTTGTTGGGATCTGATGAATGTTGAATGCTATGTCTTTTGATTATCCATGTATCATGTTATGTTCATGCTTGTGTTATTTATGATCTTGCATGCTCTCCGTTATTAGTAGATGCTCTGGCCAAGTAGATGCTACTAACTCCAAGAGGGAGTATTTATGCTCGATAGTGGGTTCATGCCTCTTTTGCATCTGTGCTCGAGTGACAGAAACGTGACGGATGGAGGATGTGTTGTTGCCATTAGGGAGAAAACAACAATGCTTTGTCTAAGGATGATGTTATTGTTTACATTACGCACTATGCTTACTGCGATTATGTGTTTCTTGTAACTTAATACCCAACGTTTGTTCGGATGATATTCGGAGGGTGGATTATTAGTCATAGATGCAGTTGGATAACTGTCTATGTATCTTGTTGTAATGCCCGCATGAATCACATAGTAATCTTTATTTCTTGCATATGCACTACAGTGTAGCCTTCACCCCTGTCAATTGCCCAGCTGTAATTTGTTCACCACACATGTTATTTATGTTTCACGGAGAGACACTACTAGTGAACTATGGACCCCGGTCCTTTTTCCTCATACTGATAAAGACCTACTTCTTTCATACTGCTCTTATATTGTTCCTACTGTTTTTCACACCATACATTTAACCTCTTTGTGTTCAGCAAAACCGGTGAGATTGACAACCTCACTGCTTTGTTGGGGGCAAAGTGATTTGATTGTGTTGTGGAGGTTCCACGTTTCTTCAGAACCAATAGTGCGCCCTGCCATCTCAGCTCCTTCACCTTTTTAAGTGACTCGTTCCTCCTACTGGTCGATTAAATCTTGGTTTCTTTCTGAGGGAAATTTTGCTTATGCACTCTTCATACCTTCCTCTTGGGGTCTCCCAACAAACGTGTATGCACACGCATCAATCTCCTTAGAATCCCCATCCCGGCAGGGCACCAGAACAGGAACTTCTGATCCCCGAATCGAGTTTCGAGGTGGCGGTGGCGCTCTACTGTGTTTCTATGGAATATGACGAACCCCCCTCGGTTTTTAGGTTACGGGGCATATGTAGTCGAAAGGGGGTCCGAGGGGTGAGGGAGTGGCCCTCACCACCTGGCGACACGGCCAAGGGGGGCGCCAGGGGGTGGTGTGGAACCTCCTGGGCCCTCTCCTGGCCTCCTTCTGGCTTCCGGGGTCTTCTGGTGTTTTAGGACCAATGGGATCTTTTCTGGGCAATTTCCTGAAAGTTGTTTTTTTTGCACAAAAACGAGACACCAAGGTAATTCTGCTGATAACAACGTTAGTCCGTGTTAGTGGTATCCAAAACTCATAAGTTTAGAAGAAAACAATAAGAAAAGTGTTTGGAAAAGGAGATACGTTTTGGACGTATCAACTCCCCCAAGCTTAGCTTATTGCTTGTCCTCAAGCAATTCAATGACAACTAAGTGCGATAAAAGACTTTTACGAACACATTTGTTTCATATGATGTAAATATACTCACTACATTATCAAGTGCTGAGGAAATTCATAATAAGATGTATGGGAAATAAAAGTCACCCAACAATTATGCAACCCATGAAAAGATGCCAACAAACTAATAATAGACAACATGAAGTATATCAATCTGCAGGATTGCAATGCTCATAATAGGGTATGATAAAGTGTACTCGCTTGCCCTTAATAGTGGAGCAAAACATAAAGGCTAGGGCACCTCTGAAGTTAAAATGAAGACTAGAAATAAAGATATCAAAGATACAAGCATCAAAGTTATACCACTACCAACCGTTTTCTGGGAAAAGCACATTTCACTAAGAATAAAAACCATGCTCTCAAGAAGGTGCATAAAGTGAGAAGGTGAAGACTCAACAGAAAATTAAAAGAATGTCCCTTCATAGAGGGAAGCATGGATCACTCATGTGCTAGAGCTTTTATTTTATTAAACAGAGGTATTGAAAATATTTTTTGCAGAGGTGTATGCTTATGTCAACGAATGGTAAACAGAAAATATAGTGCGTCACAAGCCAACTAGACTTCACAAGAGCGGCTCCCATTGAAGGACGCAACTGGGTAGAAGGTCATCCCTCTTTCTCTTTTGTTTACACAATTATGCTTTGACTTATAAATCAGTGGCAAAAATAGTGAAGAGAATTTGTTGTATTAATTTGGAGCTGGACACCCCGCTGCCAGCTCTTCTATCAGTTGGATAAGCGGATGAAGCCACTAGTCCAGGGTGTGAAATCCAATCAACAAGTGAGATAAAGATTCTCTATTTACGTTCTCATGAGCTAAAACAGGGGCTCAAAACAGGAATAATTTTTAGAAGGTTTTAAAGGTAGCATATGAGCAATTTACTTGGAGTGGCGGTTAATTACCACATATATAGGTAGGTATGGTGGACATATTTGGCATACTTTGGTTTTTTGGAGTTGGATTGCACGAGTAGAGCTCATACTCAGTACAGGTGAAGGCTAGCAATAGACGGGGAGCGACAATCAAGAGAGCAATAGCTGTTATAATCATGCTTGCGACAAAACAAAATTAACAGGGCATAAATGTGATACAAATACTCTGAGGCAAAATAAATCATCGAGGCTTAATTGACCTTTTGTTTTCAATCTTATGCTTGCGCGAGCATGTGCCAAGTCGATTCAAGCAAAACAAACAGAGGGAGATACCACAATGTTATACCCTTGTATGAAGAAAACAATGCAAGCAAACATTCATACGGCATGCTATCTTATATTAATAAGTTGGAACTAACACGTGAGAGCACGAACTACTAAGCATTAATTAAATAACATACACCTTAAATGAACGTACTAAGCATGTTCATACGGATGAGTATATGTACAAAAATAAATCAAATAGAGTTCATACCAGCCTCTCACCATAACTTGGATTGTCGTAAATCATCATTACCGCTCTTCACTTGTGTGGATCGAATAATATATAATGATAATCAAACTCCAACAGAGACACGGAAGTCCGGTGAACTCTTCAACAAACTTTACAAAACCAAAGAAGAACAACAAATATTTTTGGGTTTTCGAATTAAAACAAGAACAGAAAGAACAAGCAAACAAAGAAAAATATTTTTGGATTTTTGAATACTAAACCGAAACGAGAAAAGAAAGCAAACCAACAAAAGAAACTAAAGAAGCAAACAAAGAGAAACAACAAAAATATTTTTTTGGTCTTTTTGTGTTTTGGAAAACAAGAACAAAACGGTAAAACAAAGAGAAACAAAAGAAGTGAAAGAAACCGAAAACAAACGAAAGAAACAAAAATATGGATATACAAAGAACCGACCGAACATGATATAAAAATGAGTGTGATGTCGGTATAACTCCCCCCAATCTTAGGCTTTTGGCCTAAGTGGAGATCAATCATCGCGCGAAAAGTATCCCCACTGTGGTGGGTCATCCCTCGCATGGTCGTACTCGGGCGCCCAAGAAGAAGATGAAGCAGCAGGCGCATAGTCATAACTGGAGTGCTGGTACGAGATCCCGTGGTTTCTAAGGGTTGGACGAATTCACTATCGTCCCCCTCCCCGACATCCTCCCCTTGCTGGGGGTGGTGCTCAATGTATGCGTCCATCTCACTCTAAAAAAGCATCCATCCTTGCCTGTCATTAAGATTGAACAAAAGAGGTGCATGCAAAAGTACTTTTCTAACAGTTTTAGTCACTCTCCACCTGGATTGTTTGGAGAAAGTTATTTCGAAAGATAAATTGTTCAAGTGAGCATGGGTAGAAAGAAACTTATGTTGAACCATGGAAACAAGGTCTAGACTCTCTAAAGAAAACTGCAGGTCTAGAGGGTGTGGCTCCAAACCATGCAAAGCTAGCAAGCGTGAGGCAATAAGATCTCCACAAATTCTGCCCTTCTCACGGTTAAGCGAGAGACGGTAAGCAATTAAATCACCAAAGTTATAAGACCTATCACGTCTTAAGGCAGCTGAAATAAATGCCAAATCATAAATAGATAGCTTGTTGGCAGTTTTTCTAGCTAACACACATTTAGAAATGAAATAAGAAAATTATCGAATGCTAGGGAGTTGAATTTCTCGTATTTTACCACTTTCCCCTATGAAGCTTCTGCCTTGGCAAATCTCCTCATATAATTCCAGCAGTGGTTTAGGCTGCCCTCTTATCTTCTCACAAGAACCCCACTCTGGTACCTTGATAGCTGCAAAAAAATCACTGAAAGGAAAATCTATAGCTTTATTGAAAATTTTATAATGGACCATAGGGTTAGTTGAAGACCATCTAAAGTGGAAATCCTGCACCACAGACATACTTACTTTAACATGTTGGATAGGTTCATCCTCAATGAAACGGTCCAAGCATGCATCATGCACAAGGGTATTGAAATCCTGCAGAATTCCCGTAATCCGCATAAATTCCGGGCATGGATAGATCGATGGAAACACTCTTTATTCACGGTGCACGAGCATGACCTCATGCAACTCCAACTCATGCCTCAAATTTTTCAACAATCATCACAAAATTTGATTTCAAGCCACTATAAGGTAGAAACAACCATAGAGACTTATAGGAGAGCTAAACATGCATCAAAACTACATTATTTCTACTCAAATCAAGCATGCAAACATAAGTTGTCACCTACATTACCAAAATACTTCACCAAACAAAATTCTACTTGGATAATCGGAGGAGTCACATACCGGAGAGCAAATGCACCAAATTTTAGCACAAATGATGGGTTGAACAAAGAGATCGAAAAATCTCAAGGAAGAATAGCAAGAACTCGGGTTCCGGGAAATGTGTTTGAGTCTGGGAGGTGAGAGAAGGAACTTTGGCAGGGGAGAGAGTTAGTGGGGGGCTAGGGGGGCCCACACCATGTGATGGCGCCACCAGGGGTTAGGCCGCGCCACCCCATAGTGTGCCTAACTGGTGGGTCCTCTGGGCCGCCTAGGTGGCTCGCTGCCTCATTTGTTACGTAAAAATTTGTTATAATTTTCTGGAATTTTTCGAGAAACTTTATTTTTGAGGTATTTCCAGAATTTGAATAATTAATAAAGACCAGAAAAACAAAAGTGAAAAGGTGGAAAACAAACCAAAACCAGAACTATAGAGGTTCTATGACACTCCAATAGAAAAATAACCAAGGAAAACAAAGGTGAAGGTGGTGAAAACAAAATTATGGGCGATGAAAACATGCATAACCACAGTAATCAAGATGAAAACATGAATATGGATGATGGAAAACATGATTTTATATAAGTAGCAAGGTGATAACATAAGTAAACATGGTAAAAACATAACAGGGAAGGTTGTCGCACCCGGACTTCTAAAGGATACTCGCCGTTCCGTTGAACAGTAGTAGATTGGATTACGGGGCTTACCGGCACTCGCGTCCTCTTACGAGTAGGCCAACACACGTATGTGTGACAACCAACCCCTATCTGTTCAGCGTCGACGTAAACTATCCCATAGAAATCAGGACACTTCCATTGACGTACTTCAAACCATACACACATGGTACGTCAACGGCGTTGAACAACTGATATCACAACAGATCTCTACGACACAAAAGATTGAAATAAGTTGCAAATGGCTCTCATTAGAGCAGAGGTAGCAAATACAATCATTCAGAGGACACATGTCCCAACATATCATCATTACATCACAGCGGAAGCATTCAACATGTCTGAGTACAGACAAGAACCAAATAGGCCTAAGAGGCCGGAAACGAAAAGACAGAGCCCATCCACGAAGTCTCGGATCCTGCCCGGGTCCGCTACCTACTCGTCAGCAGTCTCATCATACTCCACGTAGTAGCCACCATGTAGATCCTCGAAACGTAGGTATGCGGAAACCACAGCCCCAAAGGGGTCAGTACATAAACGTACTGGCAAGCAAGACTCACAGTTCACCAAAGTGTAACCCGTCAACACCAAGCACAGATGCCTTGGGTTCAACGGAAGAGAGGGGATATAAAAGATGCTGCACCTGGCTGCACTAACCAACTACAGAGATTCTACCACTTCCGGCTAACAGAAAGGAGATAAGATCGAGTATTGTAACCAACTGAAAGATAACTTCAAACAAACCCATCCTGGATCTCGCCCCTTATCCAAAGAAGCAATCCGAGGATAACTCACACAGTTGAGTTAATGATGGTTCATATTAGTGTGTCAATAAGCCTATTACTAGTCAAGTTGTTAATCATTGGGTGTAAGGTTGTTAATCATTAGGTTTAAGTTGTCCTGAGTACTTGTTAGCCAGTACTTTCAACAAGTAATCCATAACCGCGGAAAACACGGCTTCTCGAGAAGATTATCCCTGCAGGGTTGCACCAATTTGGTCGTACACGCATGAATAACCCGCCAGATGGAAAGGCCCTTCCACCAAGCGGGGCACTCAACACACCTCAACTCTTCTTCGCATCAAGCCCAAAGAACCTTGGGCGCACGGCTAATCGAGCCCCGAAGAAAAGGGACCCTCATAGCACTCTAAGACCGTGTCCCCCTATATGCCGACTACGAAAGTTCCACCCGGGATCCAAGGGCTCGCAAGATCATGCATGCAGCAAATGGAAAACCCGAACTAAATGAGGCGATTTGGACGAGATGCGAATCGAGTCAAGTTGAGGGGGGCGCCCATACTCGCTTCCCACATGCGGTTAGTGCGCTCATCATGGATCAGTAGACAAGACCCTTTTCCTATTAGGGTCGACACTAGCAGGCCTCAAAACCACAAAGGGCCTCCTGCCGGTGCCTTATCATCAAATTATTATTAATACTAACATTAGCATGATTGATTGATTAAACATCGAGCCCCCAGAACATAATGAAATAGTAACAGAAAGTAACGGGTAACAGACTCGAGCAAAACAACCTAAGCATGCTAGTAAGACACGGGCTCAAACAAAAGGTTATAGGTATGGAGGTGAGGCAATATCAGGGTTAAGGGATTCATGTGATAGGTTCGTAACAGAAACAACTACTACTATGGCTAGCAGGATAGACAACGGAAAGTATCGGTAACCAATATTGAAAGGAACACAATGGTTCATGTGAGTGATAACTTGCCTGCAAACCCAGTAGCCTGGTACTGAGCTAAATCCTTAGAAGGGGTGTCGTAAGTATCGTCGGTCTCAACGTCGTCGTGTATCCGAGAAGAAGCAAACAAACAATGCAGAAAGATAAACAATCAATATCAGGGCATAGTGCACAAACATGGGATGATGCATGACCATTTAATTGATGCATCAAAATAAACTAGTTGACAAGATAACAACATGATTAAATGGACCCACATGCAATTGGATTGCATATGAAAAAGCCCATGAATTATGGTTGAATTAATTGTTTTACAACTAACCAACCTGTGTAAGTGAATTAGCATGATGCATGGATGAGGAAAACAGCAAAATAACAACAATAGAAACAATTTGAAATAAGGTTTAACAAGTTTGGAAATTCATTTATTAAGTTTTGGAATTTTGGTTACTTAAAGGTGTCACACAAGCATTTGTTGTTTTCACCACTTTTAATTGTTTAAAATAGATAACAAAATTCATATTTGGAAAGTACATCAAATTTTAGATGGATTACATGTTTCACTTATTGAAAAAGGATTTCAAATAAATTATTTAGGAATTAAACAAGTTTAAGCAAGAATTAAATGAATTTAATTCAAACATGAACTTATTTGAATTTTTATTTGTTCAAAACATTAAACCAAATTCATATTTCAAAAGTTTATACTTTTATGGTTGGAAAACATATTTTATATGTCCCAAAAGGTTTTAATTTGATCAAGTTATGAATTTAGCAATATTAAATGATTTAAACAAGGTTTAAATCATTTAACCAATTTTAATTATTCAAAACATGAAACAAATTTTATATTTTGAAAGGTGGTTTAATTTTGCATGGAAAACATATTTCATTTGTTGAAATTGGATTTAAAATGAACAAGTTATTATTTTGGCAATTTTAAATGCATTAATTAAGAAACAGTTGTTTTCAGCAATTTAAATTATTCAAAACAGCAAACAAAATTTATATTTGGAAAGTACATGAAAAATGGATTGGAAAACATATTAAGTTTGTTGGATTTGGAATTTTTATGCCCAAGTTATGAATTTTGCAAGTTTAAGTGAATTTGACAAGTTTTCAAATATTGCACCAATTTAAAATATTCAAAACAGTAAACAAATTTTATATTTGGGTAGAACATTTAATTTGGTACAGAAAAAATATTAAAAATGTTGAATTTGGAGTTGGGATGAATTAATTATGCATTTTACAAATTTGGGGTGCAATCTGCCATTTTTTTATGAACTAGGGCTTGGAAATAAATTTACAGGGGTTTAGAAATATTTGTCAGGGGTCTAGATATTATTACCAGGGGCATGGATGTGATTACAGGGACTGTGATGTACCAGAACAATTAGAAGCAAAAAGTTTGGGTTAAAAGAGGGAGGGGGACTCGAACCCAAGCCCTCTGCCTCCTGCGCCCCAGGGAACAACCAGATGGGCTGCGCTGCGGTTGTTGAAAGGAAGGGAATCGGGGGTGGTTATGGATTCAGCAATCGGTACTGCACTCAAATCGGTAAATAAGCAGCAAAAAGGGTGGGGTGCTGGGACTCGATCCCAGGACCTGAGGGTTCGCTGCGCGCAAGGTTCGCTGCCAGTAGGGTGCTAATCGGTTTGTGTTAGGGGATACAGCGGGGGGAGGTTAAGGTGTTGGTGCGCTGTAACTGAATTTCCAATCGGATCTTCGCAACAGGGACGGAGATCGATGGCATGGACGGCATGGACGCCCACCCGCGACAGGCTGCGCTCGAGCGCGGGCCGGGGAGTTGCTCCAGGGTGCAGTGGGCAGCGCGGGATTAGGAGGAGGGTGCTGGCGCGGTGGGATCGAGCGGAGACCCGTGCGTGGTTCTGCAGCTCGTCCATGGCGTTGGCAACATGGACGCGACGGCGGAAGCAGAGCGAGGGGAACGAGGGGTGCTCACCGGGGGCTGCTGCAGCGAGGAGGACGACGAAGAGGCAAGGGTTCCATTCCCGTTGGTGGCTCGTCTCGAGGATCACCGACGAGACGGGGAATTGACGTGGAAGGCGACGGTCGCGGTGCTCCCGCGGTCAGAGAGCGTCGAGGTCGACGAGCTCGATGGGGACGCTCCTTGGCGTCTCACCTCGAGACCTTGCGTCTCCAGGGTGTAGTCGACGACGGCGCACCCCCTGGACACGGTGGCTGGCCTTGGAACGGCGTGTACACATGGGGACGACGACGGCGGCCACCCTCGGGGCCCTAGAGCGCGCGGTTTGGCATGGAGGTGTTGCAGCGAGGAGGGAGAGATGGGTGGCGGCGCTGTGGAAGGAATATGAGAGGGGAATTAGGGCTACCCACCGGACATGGATATAGGAGGAGAGGGGGGCAGGGAGGCCGTACATCGCATCCACTGTGAACGTGGCCACCGATGGCTGCGTTCGTACAGTGATGACGGTAGCAGGAAGAAGACGACAAGGGGGAAAGGTACTGGGCCAGAAAAATAGGTGGGCTGGGGGAGAATAGAAAGAAAAGGGTTGGGCTGCCTCTCTCCTCACCCCTCTATTTTTTTGTTTGGTTATTATTATTTTTTTTTGCAGAAATAAAAAATAGAAGCAAAAGATAGGTTTTGATTTGATAAAAAATTTGGAAAAATTCATGTGGGTTTGTTATTCCAACACCTACCACTTGGCCACTTAAGTTTTTGAAATTCAAATTTATTTGCTGTTTTTGCACATTGGTTTGAATTGGAATAATTTGCAAGTTAATTGATGAATATTTGAAAACAACAAGTTTAATAGGGTGAACCCTATTATTTAATGTGATTAAGTGATTATAATTGTTTGGTGATTTTCATTCATTCAAGTTGGGTGCTGATTTGGGAATTTGATTTGAATTTGAAGGTGATTTGGAAACAAAAGATTGATTTAAAACCAACAATTTAACAAGTGATCATTATGGAATTATTTGGAAACAAAAGAGGTTTTTGATTTGCATTTCTTTATTTGAAAAAGGTTGTAACATGACAAGTATGAAAACAAAGTTGAATATTGTTTGGATGTCATTATGAAAGCAAATAAAAACAGGTGCAAACAAATAGTAAACAAATGCAAACAAGGGAGTAAAATGATGACATGATGCAATACTTGAATTAAACAAGAAACAAAACATTCTAGGGGGTAGTTTTCATGCTTGGGATGTTACAAAGGTGAAAACATAGTGAAAACATTGTCCTCTTCATTCAAAATCATTTTGTTAACAAGGGTGATCAAGTCTTGTTACCATAACAATTTTCATATGAAGCATAACTTTGCTGATCACTAAATAATTATGTTACCTCAACCTTGTTAGACATAGTCCCAATCATAATAATTTCATATTATTTTGGCGGTACTGGAATGGGACAATGAAATTCTCCAATCTTGATGGTCTCAATATTTTCAATTGAATTTAAACCATATCTTCTATCAATCTTCTTGGGAATATAAATAGTATGCTCTTTATCAATACCATGAAAAGTTACTTTTCCTTGATTGCAATCAATAACAGCCCCTGCAGTATTAAGAAAATGTCTCCCAAGAATAATAGACATATTATCATCTTTAGGCATTTCCAACACAACAAAGTCAG
Source organism: Alopecurus myosuroides (assembly GCA_028641055.1). Taxonomy (NCBI): domain Eukaryota; kingdom Viridiplantae; phylum Streptophyta; class Magnoliopsida; order Poales; family Poaceae; genus Alopecurus; species Alopecurus myosuroides. The sequence continues at coordinate 154,158,890 of CM054063.1, forward strand.
TTAATACCAAAAAAATAGTAGCAACTTCAACAGGAACATTCTCACATATACCAACAGGAATAGCAGTAGATTTATCATCCATTTGCAAAGGTATATCAGTGTGTATTAATTTTTCAAGAGAGAGTCTCTTATAAAGAGAGAAAGGCATAACACTAACTCCAGCTCCCAAGTCACATAAAGCAGTTCTAACATAATTATTTTTAATAGAACAAGGGATAGTAGGAATACCCGGATCTCCAAGCTTCTTTGGAACCTTGCCATTGAAAGAGTAATTAGCAAGCATAGTGGAAATTTCCTCATTAGGAATCTTCCTTTTGTTAGAGACAATATCTTTCATATATTTAGAATAAGGAGGAAGTTTAATAGCACCAGTCAAAGGGATTTGCAAAAATAGAGGTTTCATCCACTCACAAAACTTTTCATAATGTTCTTCTTCCTTTGATGTGTGTTTCTTATTAGGAAAAGGCATTGCTTTTTGTACCCAATGCACTCTTTCATTACCATGTTTGTTATCAATGAAATCCTCCCTCGTATACTTTGCAAATTTTAGTTTGCTTTTCAGGTTCAGCTACTGTTTCTTCTTTATCAGAAGCATCACCTTTATCATTACCACTTTCAGTTTCAGCATCAGAAATAGATATACTATTAGGATCTTTAGCAGGTTCGGGAGATTCTACAACATTTTCATGTCTCTTCTTCTTTTTCTTAGAAGGAGAACTAATGTTTTTAGGTTGCTGAGAATCTTGTTCTATTCTTCTAGGATGTTCTTCAGGATACAAGGGGTCCTGAGTAGAAACACCACTTCTAGTAATTATCTCACAAACATGTTTATCTCTAGAAGCATTAGCTAGCATATCTTTTTGCACTTTAGTAAGTTGATCAATTTGAGTTTGAACAATTTGAAAATTTTTAACAAGCATTTTAGCATCATTCGAGGTTCTTTCAATAATACCATGCAAATTATCAATAGCTCTAGAGTTTTTCATAAGGTGATTTTCCACTCTCCTATTAAAGTTGTCTTGCTTAAGAACATAATTATCAAATTCATCTGGGCATTTATTAGGTGGTTTAGAGTAGGGAATATCTCTATTATCAAAGTATTGGAGAGATTTTACCTCAACAGTTGATGGATGAGGAATAGGCTTACATAATTCTTCTATAGGAGGTAAATTCTAAACATCTTCAGTTTTAATACCCCTCTCTTTAAGAGATTTCTTGGCTTCCTTCCTCACTTCATCATTTAATTCAATCATCCCTCTCTTCTTGGGTGTTGGTATTGGTGTTGGCTCTGGTGTAGGTGTAGGCTCCGTTATATTCCAATCATCATTAATTTTTTGGCTATTTTAGCCATTTATTCCTCGGCTTCTTCTGGAGTTCTTTTCCTGAAAACACAACCAGCACAACTATCCAGGTATGTCCTAGATTCAACAGTTACTCCATTATTAAATATATCTAGGAGCTCATTTTTAGGTAGTGGATATCCATGGCAAGCTCTTATTAAAGAAAAAAACCTTGTCCGAGATTCAGGTAATTTTTCTCCTTTAATTTGCTCAAATTTAAAGATCTCTTGCACAACAGCATGTTGAGCACTAGCAAGAAAATACTTTTGAAAGAAAGCATTAATCAAATCCATAGGACTAGTAATAGATCCAGGTGACAGATTTTTAAACCAAGTTTTAGCTTCATATTTTAATGAAAAAGGAAAAATCTTGGTAACAAAATAAGTACGCAACTTAGTATCATCGGAAAATAAACTACTCATAGTTGAAAGCTCATTTATGTGTTCCATAGCACTTTTACTTCTAGTTCCACAAAAAGGTTCATTTTCAACAATGGATATGTAAGATAAATCTAGAGAGAATCATAATCCTTGTCTCTAATGTGTATGGGAGATGTAGCCAATTTAGCATCAAGAGAAGATTTATATTTAACAGCATGTCTTGCAACAAGACTCTTAAGAGCACTTGCACCAGTAGTAGCTTGAGCCTCTTCAATAAAGTCATCATTAAGTTCAATATAGTTTCCATCAAGATCATCAATAAAATCAGTTGAATTAACAGGTGTACCAATATTTTCAACAGAAATTTCAGCATTTTTAATTTTTTTGGATTTAGCAATAGTAGTATCTAGTAAAGGACCTTGAGAACCAGTATCATCAAGCACAGTAGAAGCATCATCAAAAGAATCAGAAACATTCTCAGACTCAGCAGAAGTAACAGTATCATGTGGTGGAGTAAGAAGCTTACTCATAATAGATGGTGAACCAAAAGCAACAGAGGTGTTCAGGGTTGTACCTCTTCTTGTAGTGGATGTTAATATAGGAAATTTTCCATCAGAGTCTTGCCCATAATGAATGGCATGCATCAAACAATATCACGATCAAGTGAGCAAATAAAAAAAGCTATGCTCCCCGGCAACGGCGCCAGAAAATAGTCTTGATGACCCACAAGTATAGGGGATCGCAACAGTCTTCGAGGAAAGTAAAACCCAAAGTTATTGATTCGACACAAGGGGAGCCAAAGAATATTTATATGCCTTAACAACTGAGTTGTCAATTCAGCTGCACCTCAAAATACACTTGCTCGCAACAATTTATCAGTGGTAACAGTTTTATAGCAGAAGTAGAAATAAAATAACAGCAGTAGTAAAATAGTAACAACAGTAGCAATCGCGGAAAACAGCAGGATGGGAGTACCGTAGGCATAGAGCGAATGGATGGACGGGAGTTGCATGGATAACATAGGTCATGTAATACTCTAACATGGGCATTGCAGATAATAATAATAAATCAGCAAACATTTAGGAAAACCATAGGCATGTGTTCCAATATAGTCATACGTGCTCGCAATCAGAAACTTGCACAACATGTTTTGTCCTACCAGCCCGTGGCAGCGGGGCCTCTAGGGAAACTACTAGTAATTAAGGTGCTCCTTTTAATAAAGCACCGGAGCAAAGCATTAACACTCCATGAACACACGTGATCCTCACATCACAACCATCCCCTCCAGTTGTCCCAATTTCTGTCACTTTGGAGCCTCGGGTTCCGGACAATGACATGCGTAAACAATTTGCAGATATTATCAAGAAACATAATTATACTCATGAAACAATAACATGTTCAGATCTGAAATCATGACACTCGGCCCTAGTGTCAAGCATTAAGCATAAAAAGTTGCAACAATGGTAGAAACAGTAACAATAGCTGGCACTATGCCCTAACAATCTGGCATCATTACATGATCAATCTCATCCAATCCCTTCCATCCCTCTCAGCCTACATCGGTGTTTACTCACACATGGACCGGGAAATCATGGATGGTTGATGGAGAAGAGGTGGCGGTGTCGATGGCGATGATCTCCTTCGAATCCCCGTCCTGGTAGGGCGCCAGAACATGAACTTCTGGTCCCCGAATCGAGTTTCGAGGTGGCGGCGACGCTTTATTGTGTTTCTGTGGAATATGATGAACCCCCATCGGTTTTTAGGTTCCGGGGCATATGTAGTCGAAAGGGGAGTCCGAGTGGGTGAGGGAGTGGCACACACCACCTCGCGGCGCGGCCAGGGGGCGCCAGGGGGTGGTGTGGCCCCTCCTGGCCTCCTTCTGGCTTCTAGGGTCTTCTGGTGTTTTAGGACCAATGAGATCTTTTCTGGGCAATTTCCCGAAAGTTGATTTTTCTGCACAAAAACGAGGCACCAAAGTAATTATTCTGAAAACCGTTAGTTCGTATTAGTGGTATCCAAAACTCACAAGTTTGAAAGAAAATATTAAGAAAATTGTTCGAAAAAGGATATACGTTTTGGACTGCTGCCTCGCTACTGAATTCCGTAGAAGTTGATCCGCCTCCATAACTTTTTGCGATTCCCCGCCGTTTTACCGCTGGATTCACCCCCGTGTGCTCCCAATCAAGTCTACCGCAGAACCTTAACCCTAGTTCGACTGGGTTTGGGTCGCCGGCAGACTCCAGCTCCCGCGCCTCCGGTTGTCGCCTCGTTGACTCGTGCCTCTGCTTCTCCTCCTCCAAGTCGACCACGAGCTTTCGGGCTATGCCGTGTCACAATCGACGCCCATGGGACGACTGTACCGCGACTGCAACCTCGGTATCGCCTTCTTGACCACCGGCGGAAGCTAACCGGGAGCTCGCGGCCTTAACGGTGGAGGGTAAGCAGGAGCAGGTGGCGACCGCGGCGGGGGTGCAGGCCATGGCGGTCAGCGTGGTGCGGGACGTCGAGACAGGCCCCGAAGCCACCACCAGCGGCTCCGTGGAGGAGAAGCCTTCGTGGTTCACCCCTAAGAGGTACTACTCTGCTATACTAACTCGGAGCATAGCGTGCTTCAGCAGCATCATCATTGTTGTACTAGCAATTGCAATCAATTCCATTTCTATAAGAGGAAGCCTATTTTCCGTTGCTTGCCTGCTTTATACTACAGTAGTTCATACCTCTGCAGTGGAAGAACGAGATGATGTGACAGCTCATAGCATGTGGCTGTGGGCCTAGTTTTTCATGGTTGTGGTACTTGTGTGGTCGGACAGAGTTGGAAACACACATTGGGAAACGTCCTTGCTGCCTATCACAGGAGTGCAAATCTTGCTGAGCCCTACCAGGTGGTATTGGTGTTTGCTTGTGGCTAAGTTGGTACACGCTTCCTGGGACTAGGTCAGAAAGTTGTTCAAGCATATGCACTTGAATTCCAAGCGTGCCTATGCTCATTTATGTACCTCTCTGAATACTTGCTTCCACTCACGACATTATGCATGTGGCGTGTTTATTTTTGGTGCAACAAATATTGCTAGGCATTAGAGAACTATTGGTTGATCATGGTTTAAAATTTGTTGACTACATTTATGAAACAATATAATGCTATGCTTGCTTCATAACACTTGATAGCTCTGCAATGGAAGAACGGGATGATGTGACATCTCATAGTATGTGAGGCCTAGTTGTTCATGGTTGTGGTGCGTGTGTAGTCTAACGGAGTTGGAAATACATATATTGGGGGGATGTCCTTGCTGCCCATCAGAGTGCAAATCTTTCTTGAGTCCTACCAGGTAGTATTGGTGTTTGCTTGTGGCTAAATTGGAACCCGCTTACCTGGGCTATATCTGAAAGTTGTTCTAGCATATGCACTTATTTAAATTTGAAGCATGCATTTGCCCATCTATTTACTTCTGTGAATAATTGATTCCACTCATGACATTGTGCATGTGGTCTGTTTATTTCTGGTGCAAATGTTGCTATGTAACAATCATCTTTGGCACTGATGTTACAACCCCCACCTGGAGAGGACTCTGCATCATCTATTGCTGCTGTTAGTTTGTTTGTTTCCATAACTTATAGTTTCTCAATTCATTTTTTTGTCTGTGATTTGATCTTTGAAACATAATGTTCATTATGGACATCCCTGTTGTATATATTGCAACACAATTTTATTCACTTGTCGTTATTTTGCTGAACTTTATGTAGGTGGTGGCATCGATGGATTGGCCAGAGATCACCAAGTACAGAGGTCTTGTCTCTGCTCAACCACACAGGCAGGAGATAATAGAAGATCTCTTTAGGGTCACCAAATATCCACAGAGGGGTACTACTGTTAACGGTGGCATGATCAGGTGAGCTTTGTGATTAGTCGGAGAAGATCACTGTCAATTGCCCCATGGATCAACGGGGAGCCTGACATGATTCTTTTTTCTCTGCAAGGAGTTACTTATTGCCTTCCGCAGAAAGACAGGCCGGAGGCCTGAGAGGATAATTTTCTACAGGTATGTACACAAATTTATGGTACTCTTTTCATCCTGTCCAATCAGTGAAACTGGCTGACTGATCTTTCTCCTATGTAGAGATGGGTTAAGTGAAGCTCAATTTAGTCATGTTCTGCTTCATGAGATGGATGCACTCCGGAAGGTAAGCCTAAGCCAGCAACATGATTACATGTCATCTTCTTTGGTTATCCTTGGCCCTTGTCATTCTGATGGTTTTTACTCATCTATTGCAAGGCCTGGGCCTCTTTGGAGGAGAGGTACCTACCGCCAGTCACATTTGTGGTTGTCTAGAAAAGGAATCACACCAGGCTATTCTCTGAGGTTCACGGGAAGCGTGAGATTACTGATAAGAGTGGAAACATTCTTCCTGGTTAGTAATATATTTGGTACTTGTATGTCACTGCTAATAAGTATCGACTATGTCTTGAAGCATTACCGACTCTGACTGGGTGCAATTCTATTTCTATTGTGCTGCAGGAACTGTTGTTGACCTCATGATTTGCCACCCCCACAAAGTTTGATTTCTACTCTGATTGGATGCAGTACTTGTGTAGCCATGCTGGCATTTAGGTAGCTACCTGTCCTTTTTGCATGCATTTTCCTGTTCAACGTCGAGATATTTGTTTCCTCAGGTTTGTGTTTCCTTGAGGAAGCCTCTTTATATTTGTTTCATGTAGATCAGTGGTTTCGAAAAGAGAGGATGTGAGGTGTATATGAAACTTCAAGTATGGGGAAATTTTTACTTGGCATGATTTCACTTTACAACGAGTTTACACATTGTTGGTCATTGTTATTCTGTCGTCCAATACATAAGTACCGCTCATTGCTACAAAGGCTAGAACCGGGGAAGCACTTTAGGCTGTATGCAAATGCATTGATTGTTCTTAGGACTACTAGGATTTAGGGATCATTGTGTGGCATGGCCTTTATTTGGAAGCTGTTTTCAGGTTGCGTTGATACTTGTTGGCCTTGAGTGGCATTTATTAGTTTTTTATTTAACCAGAAATGAACATGCCTTTCATCTAATGCTATCTAATATGCAGGTTATTGAAGATAAGGACTATGATGGTGCACCTGCAGACCTGTGGGGTAATTATTTTTGTGATGCTTGCTGGATTTCTTACTTTTGAGGATGAAAATGTCGCATCCCTTTTATAATACGGTAACAAAGGAGGAATACGTACATGAATAAATGCAAGTATTATTGGTTGTATATTTTCATTTACTCATTTCTCTCGACAGATCTCTGGAGCTCAATTTAATTGTCCCTCTTGGTTTTCTGACGGAGCTAAGAAGCTGATTGCCAAAATTTTGGATCCTAATCCTTCTATTGTAAGTTTTTTTTTATTTTTTCATGTCTAGAACCAAGCTTCTGTGTGAAAACCAAGTCGTCTACTGATTGAACTACTAACTGCTAAACTTCGCGAGCTAATTATGGTGTTGTCTGATTTTATTTGTCACTCACTCATACGAGTTTAGCCACAATTATTTCACATATTTACTAGGCAGCAAGATCAGATTGGATAGAAAAAACTCCCCTTCTTTCTTATTTTTTATGAATGTATACCGCTCGCTGGTCCGTCATAACTAATTGTCTTGCTGCGTGCATGCATACAGCAAGATTAGATTGGATAGTTGTAGTGATTTACTCCATCCATACCCCAAGTCATCAACTCATCATGCACGTTACTTGGGATTCACAACAGGAAACTTTAGTTTGTAAATATCATTTATTTCTCGTTTATTTGTTTTATGTATGCGGACCGTGCTGGGCTGATGGGCGCATTGTATCATATTGATTTTTCTTGATGGTACCATTTATCACATTGTATGGTCTCTTTTCTGTCTAGGGATAGTTATTTACCAACCTTGTGAATGTATGGTATGCTGTTATAAGAAACAAACTAATTTGTCTCACTTAGTTGACCAGGGCATGGTTTCTAATTCCTATGAAGCTAATCCGGACCTCTTATTTGCAGGTCTTTGAGGATTCTGTCATGGATGATTGGCGCCAATCTTTATGTGACAATGGATCTTATCATCACATTGAATGGGCTGTTGGGACATATGAAGGACAATGGGATGTCTTTGGCTTTGAAAATGTTGGGATGAAGACCCAAGTCCAACTAAGGGTGGTTCTACTCTACTGGCTGCTCAAAGTTTCAGAGACGGGCAAAATGGCAGATTCAGAATGTATCATCTCGAATGACTCTGATGATCTATATCCAAAGCAGTTCAGGTGTTGGAAAAGTTGAGGTGAGGTCCAAACACACATCGAGTTATCGCCTTGACCATTCTGGATGGCATTAAGGTGTTCTTCCTAGGGTTGATCTTGAGTTGATTACTGGTCATCGTAGGGTAGTTTTAGTCCTAGGGTTGTTGTGCTCATTTACACTTGTGTATGTACTACCGTTTGACAACAAGTGTTGTTTTTTCTAGCTGGACATTATTTCAAGATGATTTTCCAATTATATTTGACAGCAAGTGAAGTTTTTTGACTAACTATAGTGCCATGTCCTGAGACAAAGCCTTTGTTGCGTTGATTGTTGGTCGTGCTGGTAGTAAAGGTGTATGTATTTCCCTTGTGTAATCCGAGGCATGGATGTACTCTTGACACGGTATTATGTATGTATATTTTCCCTTGTTACTAGATGCATGTATGGGGGCTGTAACATCGCTAGTTTGTTAACAAAGGGTAGTGGTGTTGTGTTCATGGCATAGCATGCATGAAAAAAATTTAACCAAGTTTTAATTTGAATTTATATGAAACTTGCATAAAAATCACTTAAAGTGAGCACCCCAAAATTTGAATTCAAAACATTTTCAAAGTTGGAAACAAAATGATGGTGACATTGGAATTTTGACAAGGATTCCAAAAACTATTTTTGCCAATTTTTCTGTTTGCAAAAAGGCCCTCAAAACAGGGTTTTCAGTCATGTTTTAAAACAGAGAAGGACCTATTTGTGATTTCCGGAAGTTCCTGGGGGTTTTCAAACAATGGTCTTTTGTCTCTTCCATCTCCGGCCAGTAGACGAGAAGGTCGCCGCTGAAGCTTTGCCACCTCCTGCTTCGCCTCCTGGGAGTGGATAGGATGCGAGGAGGCGTCCCGATCGAAACCTCCTCCCTCACACCCCCCCTTCGCGACCCTCCTCTTCCTCCCTGTTCCTCACAGCGAGCACGAGAAACTTAACCCTAGCTCGCCCACGGCCGCCGCCGATTGCCGCCATCTCCGGCTGCCCCCGGACGAATTGATTGGGCAGGAAGCTCCGCCGTGGTTCCCTCTCCCTCCTCCACAACTCCTGTGAACTGATAAGGCTGACATCACCGGAACCGGGGCTTCCTCCTCCTCTCCGGCCGGCAGCTCCCCGAGCTCGCCGCCGTCGTTTCCGGCACCGCCCCGCCTCCCCGTCTATCATGGCGTGATCCCGGTGAGCTCACGGTCGCAATGGACCCTTCCCCTCCTCCCCTAACCCAATGGTTCCTTTCCCCGTCGAAGGTCACCGTCGGCCGCCGCTCCGCCTCGTCGCCGGCGAGGTTCCCGCCAACCATTTGGTCACCCACGCCGCTCGTTAGACTCCCCACGAGCTCCTCTAGGCCATGGTATAGCTTAATTTTTGAATCGCGCGCGAGATCCTCCGATTTGAGTTCAGCTGTGAAGATCCAGGAGTGGTGACGTCATCATCGCGTCATGCTGACGTCATAACTCCTCTGTTTATATAATTCCAGAAAAATGATTATTTCTAATAAATTAATAACTATTGTTTTATACCTCAGAAAAATAAAAGTAAGGTATAGAAATGTTCAGAAAAATGTACTGTATCTGAATATACCATTTTCAATCATGTTTGAGAAAGTTGATTTTTGAACATTATTTGAATTTGTTTAATTCATTTAAAAATGGAAAAATAAGTTTTTATCCAATAAAATTAGAAAATTAAAAGTTATATATCAAATTGCTCAAAATGACAGATGCAATCTAGTTATGATGTTTTGAAACCTATTTGAGCACTTTAACTTGTACTTACTTTCTTAATCCCCCGAAACCCCCTCTGAGGTCTATTTCGGGACCTTTTCAGTAAAACTTCTTAACTGACATACGAACCCTAGCAACCCATCGTACATGTTTAGGGATTTTATTTCGGTGCATTAACTTGCTCATGCATACATGTTGCGCATTGCATTGATGCCATGTGTTGATTGTTGTTTTTCTTGTTTCGGTGTTTGTTCCCCCTCGGTAGAACGTGACTCCGAAGAGAAGGCCAACAACTCCAATGGTGAATACTTGATCCTAACCGACAAGTCAAGCACTTATTCCTGAAGACTTTATCTGGTTTTCTTATAACCAAGGCAAGCATAACCTCTTATCTGCCCATATATGATTTCGAAAGACTTTTGAATCTCGTACATTGCATTCGATTCCAATGTATTTTGTGTCGGTAGTTAGAGTTCTCCTATACCATGCATCGCCTACTTATCCCGATCCACTACTCCTAGCAGCCATAGGTTTGATTGTGTTCATCGCCAAAGCCTTAAATATGTTGTGCTTAGTCATACATGCTTGTTATCTCTGCTCCATCTGGTTGATGAATCAGAGTTACGAAAGAATCTAGTATGATAGGATGTTGTGGAAAGTTAAGATAACTTGGTTAACATGACTTCAAGGTGTGGATGACGAGACCACAGAGGGTCTGTGGTGGTTGTCTCGTTCATGCCCCTAGGAGCGAGTTCTCGTCTTCGAGCCAAGACTGAGCGTGCATCCACACGGGGATTGGATTCCCCTCGGTCTCAACTTGCCTAGTTTGTTCCATGAGTTGCCTAGTTCGGGCTTTCCATTTGGATTTGCGGGGATATCAAAACAATTTCAAAACTAGGATGTGGGGATGTATCGGCGCTCTGTGGGTAGGTAACCGTCGAGCAACGCGCACAACGATAGAGACCCGGCAGGAGATGGCCACTCCCTATTGGCGGTCCATCTCTACTCGGAGCGACTCATGGAATAGACGAAGCAAGGGAAAGCTCGTGGTCAACCTCCCTCTGCCGGCACTTCCCGAACTAGTGCTACCACCGGTGGCATTAAGAGTTGGTTGGTACGTGTGGTTAAAGTTGTACACCCCTGCAGGGTTAAATCTTTTCAAAAAGCCGTGTCCGCGGTTAAGGACGACTTGGTGATGGATTCTGTGATCATAGACAACTTGAACGGAATGACTAAAACTTGCTGATAATGAATGAAGGATGCCTCCTCGGAGAAGCCGAGAGGGGTTACCTTGTAGCATAAATTACCGGAACAACTTGAGGTGGTGATCTTTGAAGCACGAGGTGTTGAAATGATATTGGTGGATTAAACAGATGATGATATCAGTAGTTGAGTAGTTTTCTCATCTGTTTTCAAAATACTCCATGAGACGTGCTATTCCTCCCTCAACTTGCAAAACAAAGATTGCTTTACGCAAATCAGCCTTCATAAAACCCTTTCTGGAAATAGCAGATATATAATAGGTTAATTAAGTCTTGTTGAGTACCTCCCGTACTCAGGTTTGCTTAATTTGGTTCAGGTGAAGATCTCACATCGGTGGTGTTTCAGCGTGGACATCGACGAGTAGTTTGGGGTTCCCAGGCAGCAGCCTGGAATCTATGGGCTGGAACGTCGCCTTATGTTGCGGCCTCTTAGGCCTTTTTGGTTCTTGTTGATTAGCAACATAATTTTCCTTCCTTGTCTGATGTAATGTTGGGTCATGTGACCTCTGCTTGTAAAGCTATACTCTAGTAACACTTGTTTAATACAACTTTCATGTCTAGAGTGCTGCTTTGATCGGTTGTTGGTTTCGAGCCCGTTGTTATACAGTTTTGGCTATGCCTGCATAGTTGTCGCAGTGGAGGGGTTGTGGAGCCGATGATCCATGTCCGAGCCCGCCTGCCGATGTGATTCGGCCTGGGGCGAGGTAACCCCAGTAACCCTCGATTGTTGTTGCACTTTCTGGACACATAGCATCTCTATATAACTTTGGTCCCGTTCCTTCAGTTTCATCCGACTCGTGGACGCTTGGGTATGCATAATTGGTTATGACTAGCATGGATACAAGGAGTAGTAGACCGGGAATCCGGACTACGTGCCGATGAATCCGGTCTGTCTGCCGTTGCTTGTTGCGGCCGGGGCTGGTAACCGTGAAGCCCCTGTGAGTCCATGGCTAGGAGCACATAACAGTATGTATATCTCTGGGTCCGGGGTCTGACAAGTCATGGTATCAGAGCAGGACTGCCTGTCGGAAAACGTTACTGCTTGGTCGATGTTGAGTCTAGAGTTTGTGAAAACTATTTTGAAAACTTCAAATGAATTGTGAAAACCTTCCTTAGGATTCTTTTTACTCCTTACCTGGTATCGCTCTAACTCTGGGTCATCTTACCTGTTTTGATTTGAATTTTTTTTGCAATCTCTTCCATTCAATCAAAACTTAGGTGCCTTCTTTGGCAATGACGTCTTTTACCCAAGTTGACCTAGTGTTGAGTTTCTAGAGTCGTGTGTGTTCCATATTCCGTTATCTCTTAACTGGGAGATTTCCTTTCCGTCCTAATCTCTCATGTCCGTGTGGGTTCCACATACTCATGTTCCAAAGTCCAAAATCTTGAACCTCGAGATTTGCTTTCCATCTCGAATGTATCCGTTATCCTTTGCTCAAATACTTCCAGAGCTATGTTTGTCCTCTTGGAAAGATACTCCGTGATTGCTACTTGTAGTGTCCTTTGTGGCACACATATAGTAGTTACTCCTTTCGTTGTATTTTAACCCTTGGACTTGAACCAAAGGTCCCGGAATGTGCTGAATTGCGGTGAGTTGAGTCATGTGGTTTCTTAACCATGTCACGCTCATGCCATCAGTACAGGATGCTTACCTTTAACCCAAGTCTCGTTATGTTGACCCTGAGGAACATCTTCTACCTCAGGATGGCTAGGTAATCTCAGCTCCAATAGCCATAGGTTTTCTCTAGGAATCAAAAGGATCACAACAAGAGTGTTCTTTATGATTCTCATATCCTTGTTCTTGACTCTGCTATACCAATCTTTGGCATGGGTTCTACACATGAGTATTACCCCGTGCATCCAACGTGATCTCAGGATTTTCCAGAGCACGTTCCTACTCTTTAGTTTCTTTCCAAACCTCATCTACAGTTTGGAATACAAGTTGCATATGTGTGTTGGATTCTTCCAATGAATTTGCTCTTGTTTTCCGTCAAAACATTCCACCTTTGGAATGTCAGGAGAAACAAACTCCAGTACCTCGTTCATCTCTAGGACCATGTCAAAGTTTTGTAGTTCGCAGGTTAAAGAAGTTTCATCAGCTTCTACTCTGTTCCACCTTCGAGTATCACACTCCTTTATATCCAGAGGTTGTGTTAAGTTTCATGACTCTATTGTTGAAGTTATGCTCATACATGTCTTCACTCCCGTTCCTCCAAGTTTGAATGCTTGAAAATGATGAGTCTGCTCATAGACATGTGTATCAGATATTCCTAGCAATTCTTATTGCTTTGAAAAATTTAAGAAACATTTGTATCATTTTTAGCACTACTGGTCACCCAGCCTCTTTTTGAAGTTGACTGTGTCACCAAATCCGTTTATTTCGGTGCACATTCCTCATCAGAGAGTTCGGTTCATGCCGAAGCTCTCAAGATCATATTAGTTGCTCTGAAAAGCAAGCCTCCTTTCAAATTCCTAGACCTAACGGTAGGTTGTGATATTCTGGTTGTCTTTCTAGAAGTATCACCAGGTTTTACCTGACCGTGATGTCTAAACCAGGAGTAATTTGAACCACTCCTTTCTCCAAGAAACTACGCTAGACACCCTGGACTAGTTGGTTGAGCTTAAACAACAACTTGGAGAGTTAAAAGACACAAACTCATCCAAACTTGATCCTTTGCTAAGGAATGTCTAGTTCCCTTGTGTTGAAGCAGGATAGTAACTCCCTAGTGGACATGCTATCATCCTAACCTTTGATTCGATTTGGGCTATAGTCAAACCAAGGCCAGATCCAAGGACTATCTTGATGGTGGTTTCACTCCTGGTGTTTTACCGATTACACCTTCATGTCCTATGGTCTCACCGATACCTTGCCTTGTTCATATATCATATGAACCCCTCTGCCTGGAGTATCTGGATAAGCGTGTTGTCGAGCCCAACGATGACATACCTATTTATCCAAGTTGAAAGAGGTTCAAGTTGAACACTTGGCACTAATATTGGAAACTTTTGAGAACCATCTTTGTGCCATCACGAAGCTGTGTTCTGGATGTTCGAAGTAACTTACCCGGTTCATGTGCTTACGGTGAAAGTTGTCGCCATGGATCCGAGTAAAGTTTTCTTGTTTTCCCGGGAATAACCTCCAGTCGGTCATGTATGTGTGGACTATTCTTGAGATGGTAGGTTGTTACCTCCATTTATTTGAAGAAGTTTGCATCCACACCAAGCCACTGATTGACTATTCGTGAAAGAGAAGAAGTCCAAGAACTTTGTTATCTTCGCAATCGTCTTTCCAACAAGGACTCCGATAAGTTTTGTTGCAAGTAAACCATGTAGGTGCAACCGTCATTCGCAAGTTGCTAATACACGAGTTCCGCAATCTCTCTCATCTTTTTGAGTTGACATCGTAGTCCATATCTTGAGAATCTAGTAAATGTACCTCATTGGTAACCGGTGCATTCTCTTTGCTCAAACATACCGAGTCTGAGCTATAAATCCACTAACCAGAGCTGAATCTCAAGCAGCAACGACGTTTGGTGTTTCCTCAAGAATATTGAATTAGGTTCATTTGAAAATCCGGCATGGTTGATGTTGTGGTTGACCTAATTAGCCCGAAGGCCTAATGTCATATCTCTTTGAATCCGTAAGAACAACCACTCTCCGTGAGAATTCTTGTGTGGCTCATTCTGAGAAGTTTTCCTCCCCGTTCTTCCAAACCGGAGGTTTACTTTCACTTGATAACCTATAGAAGGCTTGTCATGAGCATGCTATCGGTATCTATAACATCCAAGAGAACTCAGAAGTTGCTTGCCCAATATCTTTCCGTTGAATCTCCCAAATCTTTGTTCTCGTGAAAACAAGTTCATCATGAGAACCATCTCTTGGTGTTTTGTAACCGCAAATGACCAGTTCCCTTTTCAAGTTGTTGGTACTTGAAGTTCTAATGATCTCACACATTGTGTGAATTTGTCAGTCACTTCAGCCGTGGATTCTTAACCATGTGGTAAACGTATTGCTATGGATAAACCACAATACAAAAGAGACTCATCATTCTTTCCGGTGTTTCAATCCCCATTGGTTATCCATCCGTATGATGTGATCAAGAATTCCTCCCTAATTACGGTGTTACAACATCCTTTGGTTACTCATCTTCTGTTGTGAAGTAACATCATGAACTTTGACAAAGATCTCAACAAACTTTGACGGAATGAAAGTTCCGTTATCTTCTGTGTACACTCCCAAGAGTGAACATGATCATGTATCAAATTTTCTCTAACACACACGAATTACAGTGTTTTCTCGTGTTTTCCCTTGTCTACGGATATTATATTGTGGTATCCAAGACCATCCTCTCCATCTTGGTTTTCCGTTTGAAGAAACCTCGATGTCATAATTTGTTCCACCTTTCTTTTTCAAAGGGATTTAAAGTCTTGTGCAAAGCTCATATTCTAAATCCTTTCAAGAGCCATCGTCCACAAACTTGAAAACTTCTCCTATTTCCTCCGTTACCTTGATGTGTTTCATGCACATTAACTCAAAAAGTTCTTTACGAACATTTCTGTCATGAGTTACCCATGAGATACTCGATCTTCGTGAAGATCAAATCCTACGAGTATTCCCTCTTACCTAAGGTGTAGCCGCTGGATATCTTCGCAAGTGCTACGGATCAACCTCTTCGAGAAGAGAACCGTAAGGTTCGAGAAGATCGTTCAAAACCGGTGTTCCTTCTTACTTCTCCTTCGGGAATCTCGGGACGAGATTCTTGTAAGGGGGGTAGATTTGTAACATCGCTAGTTTGTTAACAAAGGGTAGTGGTGTTGTGTTCATCGCATAGCATGCATGAAAAAAAATTAACCAAGTTTTAATTTGAATTTATATGAAACTTGCATAAAAATCACTTAAAGTGAGCACCCCAAAATTTGAATTCAAAACATTTTCAAAGTTGGAAACAAAATGATGGTTACATTGGAATTTTGACAAGGATTCCAAAAACTATTTTTGCCAATTTTTCTGTTTGGAAAAGGCCCTCAAAACAGGGTTTTCAGTCATGTTTTAAAACAGAGAAGGACCTATTTGTGATTTCCGGAAGTTTCTGGGGGTTTTCAAAAAATGGTCTTTTGTCTCTTCCATCTCCGGCCAGTAGACGAGAAGGTCGCCGCTGAAGCTTTGCCACCTCCTGTTTCGCCTCCTGGGAGTGGATAGGACGCGAGGAGGCGTCCCGATCGAAACCTCCTCCCTCAGAACCCCCCCCTTCGCGACCCTCCTCTTCCTCCCTGTTCCTCACAGCGAGCACGAGAAACTTAACCCTAGCTTGCCCACGGACGCCGCCGATAGCTGCCATCTCCGGCTGCCCCCGGACGAATTGATTGCGCAGGAAGCTCCGCCGTGGTTCCCTCTCCCTCCTCCACAACTCCTGTGAACTGAGGAGGCTGACATCACCGGAATCGGGGCTTCCTCCTCCTCTCCGGCCGACGGCTCCCCGAGCTCGCCGCCGTCGTTTCCGGCACCGCCCCGCCTCCCCGTCTATCATGGCGTGATCCCGGTGAGCTCACGGTCGCAATGGACACCTCCCCTCCTCCCCTAACCCAATGGTTCCTTTCCCCGTCGAAGGTCACCGTCGGCCGCCGCTCCGCCTCGTCGCCGGCGAGGTTCCCGGCAACCATTTGGTCACCCACGCCGCTCGTTAGACTCCCCACGAGCTCCTCTAGGCCGTGGTATAGCTTAATTTCTGAATCGCGCGCGAGATCCTCCGATTTGAGTTCAGCTGTGAAGATCCAGGAGTGGTGACGTCATCATCGCGTCATGCTGACGTCATAACTCCTTTGTTTATATAATTCCAGAAAAATGATTATTTCTAATAAATTAATAACTATTGTTTTATACCTCAGAAAAATAAAAGTAAGGTATAGAAATGTTCAGAAAAATGTACTGTATTTGAATATACCATTTTCAATCATGTTTGAGAAAGTTGATTTTTGAACATTATTTGAATTTGTTTAATTCATTTAAAAATGGAAAAATAAGTTTTTATTCAATAAAATTGGAAAATTAAAAGTTATATATCAAATTGCTCAAAATGACAAATGCAATCTAGTTATGATGTTTTCAAACCTATTTGAGCACTTTAACTTGTACTTACTTTATTAATCGCCCGAAACCCCCTCCGAGGTCTATTTCGGGACTTTTTCAGTAAAACTTCTTAACTGACATACGAAACCTAGCAACCCATCGTACATGTTTAGGGATTTTATTTCGGTGCATTAACTTGCTCATGCATACATGTTGCGCATTGCATTGATGCCATGTGTTGACTGTTGTTTTTCTTGTTTCGGTGTTTGTTCCCCCTCGGTAGAACGTGACTCCGAAGAGAAGGTCAACAACTCCAATGGTGAATACTTGATCCTAACCGACAATTCAAGCACTTATTCCTGAAGACTTTATCTGGTTTTCTTATAACCAAGGCAAGCATAACCTCTTATCTGCCCATATATGATTTAGAAAGACTTTTGAATCTCATACATTGCATTCGATTCCAATGTATTTTGTGTCGGTAGTTAGAGTTCTCCTATACCATGCATAGCCTACTTATCCCGATCCACTACTCCTAGCAGCCATAGGTTTGATTGTGTTCATCGCCAAAGCCTTAAATATGTTGTGCTTAGTCATACATGCTTGTTATCTCTGCTCCATCCGGTTGATGAATCAGAGTTACGAAAGAATCTAGTATGATAGGATGTTGTGGAAAGTTAAGATAACTTGGTTAACATGACTTAAAGGTGTGGATGACGAGACCACAGAGGGTCTGTGGTGGTTGTCTCATTCATGCCCCTAGGAGCGAGTTCTCGTCTTCGAGCCAAAACTGAGCGTGCATCCACACGAGGATTGGATTCCCCTCAGTCTCAACTTGCCTAGTTTGTTCCATGAGTTGCCTAGTTCGGGCTTTCCATTTGGATTTGCGGGGATATCAAAACAATTTTAAAACTAGGATGTGGGGATGTATCGGCGCTTTGCGGGTAGGTAACCGTCGAGCATCGCGCACAACGATAGAGACCCGGCAGGAGATGGCCACTCCCTATTGGCGGTCCATCTCTACTCGGAGCGACTCATGGAATAGGCGATGCAAGGGAAAGGTCGTGGTCAACCTCCCTCTGTCGGCACTTCCCGGACTAGTGCTACCACCGGTGGCATTAAGAGTTGGTTGGTACGTGTGGTTAAAGTTGTACACCCCTGCAGGGTTAAATCTTTTCGAAAAGCCGTGCCCGCGGTTAAGGACGACTTGGTGATGGATTCTGTGATCATAGACAACTTGAACGGAATGACTAAAACTTGCTGATAATGAATGAAGGATGCCTCCTCGGAGAAGCCGAGAGGGGTTACCTTGTAGCATAAGTTACCGGAACAACTTGAGGTGGTGATCTTTGAAGCACGAGGTGCTGAAATGATATTGGTGGATTAAACAGATGATGATATCAGTAGTTGAGTAGCTTTCTCATCTGTTTTCAAAATACTCCATGAGACGTGCTATTCCTCCCTCAACTTGCAAAACAAAGATTGCTTTACGCAAATCAGCCTTCATAAAACCCTTTCTGGAAATAGCAGATATATAATAGGTTAATTAAGTCTTGTTGAGTACCTCCCGTACTCAGGTTTGCTTAATTTGGTTCAGGTGAAGATCTCACATCGGTGGTGTTTCAGCGTGGACATCGACGAGTAGTTTGGGGTTCCCAGGCAGCAGCCTGGAATCTATGGGCTGGAACGTCGCCTTATGTTGCGGCCTCTTAGGCCTTTTTGGTTCTTGTTGATTAGCGACTAATTTTCCTTCCTTGTCTGATGTAATGTTGGGTCATGTGACCTCTGCTTGTAAAGCTATACTCTAGTAACACTTGTTTAATACAACTTTCATGTCTAGAGTGCTGCTTTGATCGGTTGTTGGTTTCGAGCCTGTTGTTATACAGTTTTGGGTATGCCTGCATAGTTGTCACAGTCGAGGGGTTGTGGAGCCGATGATCCATGTCCGAGCCCGCCTGCCGATGTGATTCGGCCTGGGGCGAGGTAACCCCAGTAACCCTCGATTGTTGTTGCACTTTCTGGACACATAGCATCTCTGTATAGCTTTGGTCCCGTTCCTTCAGTTTCATCCGACTCGTGGACGCTTGGGTATGCATAATTGGTTATGACTAGCATGGATAGAAGGAGTAGTAGACCGGGGATCCGGACTACGTGCCGATGAATCCGGTCTGCCTGCCGTTGTTTGTTGCGGCCGGGGCTGGTAACCCTAAAGCCCTTGTGAGTCCATGGCTAGGAGCACATAACAGTATGTATATCTCTGGGTCCGGGGTCTGACAGGGGCATTTTGCCAAAGTGCCACTAATTCAATCGGGGCACTTTGCCAATGTGCCACTAATTGAAATGGGGACACTTTGCCAAAGTGCTAATACTGAAATGGGGCGTTTTGCCAAATTGCATGTAGTAGTTTTAGTGACACTTTAGCGAAGTGCCACTAAAAGGTTTAGTGGCACTTTGGAAAGTGCCACTATAGATAGACTAAAGGTTTTAGAGACACGATCAACCGGGGCACTTAAAGCGCCCCTAAAACTTTTTTCAAGTGCCCCTAAATATCTACCGTGTGTGTGTAAGTGCCCCTAAATATCTGTCGTGTTGTAGTGCGACCTTCCCGATGTCGCCGGCCACCATATCTGTCTCCTTGTTACAGTCTTCACCGACGCCCGGATCCGAAAATGGAGTAGAAGAGTGGGAAGGAGAGGGAGAGGAAGGGGGGGTTGACGTTTGGACGGAAGAACTATGGCTCCCCGAGCTGGAGGAGAAGCAACAGTCATGGTGGAGCTAGCCGGCGGCTCCTCTGTCCGCGCCTAACTTCTATAGGCCTTTGGATGGTTGAAATTGGAGGGCTATTATTCATTTGAGGGTACCGTATAACAGCTCTTCTAGTCGAAAGATCTCAAACTGCAACCATTCCACACCTTGAAGTCACGATGCAAGTGGACAGCCCGCCGGCCCGTCCGCTTCATCTGCCTCGTCCGCAAACATAAAGTGCACTATTAGCATCGCCCGCGTCCACAAATTTGACTTGCCGCTATGCCCGGCAGACAGAGCGGATTAGCCGTCGCCGCTAGCAGTTAGCTTTTTTACGTCTGCTGCAATGCGCTAGCTATGTAAATCTATGCAGCCGGATACAGTCATATAACTTGTCAAGTGAATATCAATTATAAGAAGCAGCACATGAATATCAACGCTATTTTTATTAAAATAATACACTTTTTTATTGTAAATTCGAGAAATAACACACAAATTTTATTTTTTCACAAATAATACATAATCGCACTGGACGACTGCTGCGACTGGGTCATAGCTACACTCGCGGCGCGCGCTGAATGGCCAGACCACGTAGACGTGGGCAGTCGCGGTTGACCGGGGAATGCGACTAGCTACTACCCGCAGTGCGCGACTGCTTTATATACACATGCACCCAAGGTTAGCTTGTGTTTTCTTGTCACCTAACGTAAGTGGCGGATCTAGGATTTCTTCATTGGGTATGCCATATATAAAATTATTTATCATATCCATAATATGTATTTCACTTTCATAAATAATTTTACTATACAAGTAATAAATAATATGTAGCTAAGTTATTAATTATCAAAGTTGCATAAACAACCCTACAAAAGCCAAATATCCATCCGATACGAGTAGGATGAAATATGCGTAAAATAAAATTACTAGCAGTTTAATACGACTCTTTCCGACTGGAAATTCAGACAACATCCAAACCTTATACATAATATGAATAAAAAAAGACTAGCAGATTAGCTGGACGGTAGAAGTCAATAACAATTTTATGCCATCGTTGACAGGATTGTCAGGGGATAGTCGGGACAAGTCGGCTATCTTCAGGGCAATCAGATGAACCGAGGGCCGAGGCACAATCAATTCGCCAGCTTAGGCGCAGACAGTGGCAGACTCAATTCGCCAGTGAAGATCGTGTCGTTGTGGCCTAGATGGCTAGATCGGCAGCGGGGTTGCTACAGGGAGGTTCAGAGATTCGATTTAGTCGATGGCCGAACGGAGCACGCCGAGGAGGAGCAGGCGAGAACAGCCGTGGTGCATCCCAGCGCGGACACGTCACGTCCTGCTCAGGCAGGCCCTAAGATCCGACGACCGCGCATCACTGCTGGCTGCCTCTACAACAGAGACGACAAGGTGCGAGCTTCCTGTCTCGCTTCTCTGATTCATGGAGTAAGTGTTGCTTCACTGATTAATTGAGTAAGTATTGCTGCAGCTGGCACTTTCGGTGCATACAGATACAACTTGATTCCTGAGCCAGTTCTTTTTAAGCACGTGATCCAGAGTTCCGCTTGGTATTGTCTTTTGCGGGAGTAGTTGGAGTAGGAACTTGCTTGTACTGATATTGCTTGCAGTAGGAACTGTCAATTGCTAATGCGTGTATTCCACTTGAGTAAATCTTGCAGTACATTTTGGAGTACACTGCATTTGTCAACTCTGTCAAAAAAACTGGAGTAGCAAGCTTAGTATTGTTTGTGGAAAATTAATTTTGTTTGCTTGTTTGTGCAAGCTTAACTGAATATTAATTGAATAAAATTGATACACTTGCTTGAACAATTGCAAACTTGTAATTTTTGCTTGAATATGGAGTAGGAGTGTTCATGCTTGAACAAATGTTTCTGTACATATCTTTCTGGAGATAGATGGTCCATTTGTTTTATTTTCTGATACACTTATCCTGGACATAGATGGTCCATTTGTTTTTTTGTCCTTTCATTGCATATTAAAGTAATATGCAGTGCTATTTTTCCTTGTGATGTGTATTCTTTTTTTCAAATGACGGAGCATGTACTGAAGTGAAAAATTAGTAGTATGTCTTATAGAAATTCCAAATTAGGACTCAGATTGTATGCTTGCTAGCAAATAAAATTCAGTTTAGTGTAGTGCTTAACTAAACCTTTCTGGTTTCTGGTTTATATACATGTCCTTGGTTCATGAACTTTTGCCATTCTTAGGTAAAGCTGCATGTTGATTGAAGTGGACTGCTATATCTAGAAACAACTGATATACTCCAGGATAACTGGAAAATACCTCATTTATCTCTAAATTATCCTCTCAAGTTGATTGTGTTATCTGAATACTTTTATAGGGTTTGATTTTGTGTGCACTGGTTTCAGCTACAACTAGAGGTAAGAACTAAGAAGTTCTTGTCTACTAGTTGTTTCACTTTTATTTCTATTTGGAAATGTAGGTAGCAAGTTTTAATTCAATGCCTTGTCAAGTCGATGAACTTTTCGACTTCACTCATGCAGGTTCCAAATAAGCTGCATGTACATGCTTCCACCTAAAGTAGTATGTTTCAGGTAACACGTTCAAAAAAATTCTTTTCAACCTATTCTTTTTTTTTTTTAACTTGTAAAAATTGTACCGTGTTATTTTGGAAGAATATTTTTTGACGTAAAACAGCTAGCGCTGATTTCATTAGCTTAAGAGAAAACCACATACAAGAGAATTACAAAGTATGGATCCAGAAAGGAGTGGAGCAGGAAGTAGTTACAAGTTGGTGAAAAGAGACAGAGGCCTAAATGATCAGGATGCAGCGCTCAGGTAACAGCAGTCCACTTTGCTCGCCACACAGCAAACTCAGTGCTGTAACTGGACACAATCAGTGGCGGATCCAAGTTCACCCTTGGGGGTGCACATGACACCGGGTACAAAACATTTTCCTAGTTAAATGACTACTTTTCACCCTATGTGACACCCCTAAAACGAGATTTTTTGCACTTCGAGCACCACCATGCACCCCTCTCGGCGGTTCTCTAGCTCCGCCACTGGACACAATAATTCCTTCAATCATTTGCAAGTAACTGGACAGTACATATATATGCTTATGATTAGTTTCCGGAAGGTAAGACTAAGTAGCTAACTCAGACCATCAAGAACCAATATCCAAATTTTAGTTACTCAAACAGTCGACACATCTGAGAACATTGTGGCAACGGTGGACTGACTGAACATTGTGCTCACTGTTATTTTGCTTCATGTTGAAATACATCAAGTCTGAATGTCTGATCTCTGATATGCACGATAGCATTGCCTGTCAGAAGAATGGAATGCATGCAGAGATTCAGACCGAAAAAGTTCAAGGCTTGAACTTAGATAAAACAGGAAAAAAAAAACCCATCACGCTCATGGTTCCCAGCCAGAAAGTAATAAACCACACAATGACACAAACAGCCATTTCACTCCATGCTACAGAAAGATCTGCTATGAAGAAATATAACAGAGTCTCAATCCCACTTGAAACAGTTAAGCAAAGGAGCATCCCTCCAAATTGCAATACTCCTTTGGAGTTACTGTTTCTCCAAAGCAACAAAACATAACACGCTCTACTAGTACACACATAATCAGAAAGCAAATTCCCTATTACACGCACAGTTTACGCACCACAAGTACATATCACAGTTTGAGAATCACACCAAACGAATGGTAGAACACGAATGTGACGGTAGCCCAAAATGCCAAGAAAAATGAAACAGCGGTGATGATGCAGAGGATTGGGTCAGAATCACCAGATGCATTTCCTGCTGAACCATTTGGTGCCACGGGACCTGAGCGGGGTCGACATGATCTAAGGTTCTCGTTCCCTCTGTAGCTGTCATTACCAAATGTGTCAAACTGGGCAGAGTCTGGTATGCATCCCGATAGGTTGTTGTATGCCACAGAGAACACCGCTAGCGATGACAGCCGGGTTAAATCCCACGGTATTGATCCATTCAGCCTGTTTTCTGATAGGTCTAAGCTTTCGATCTCGCTCAAGTTTGCAAAGGCTGCAGGAATCGATCCAGTAAAGAAATTTCTCGACAGATTGAGAGACTTGATATGGCTCAGATTCCCTATCTCCTGTGGAATCTCACCTGACAGCATGTTTGCAGATAAGTCAATGCCAGACATTGACATGAAGAAGTTTTGGCCGTATATGTATGTGCTCCCTTTAGTTCTGAAGGTGAAGCCTTGGAGCTCATACCCACTGTTATAGAAGGAATATGTAATACCATATGTTCTAGGCCAATTATATTCGTCAGCATCAAATGGAATGCCGCCAATACAAGATGGTATGGAACCCCAAAGTATATTGTGTGAGATGTCAATGATACTCAAGTATGGGAGATGACACAGATTTGGAGATATCTGTCCCCCAAACTTATTCCTGCTTAACAAAAGGACACTTATTCTAAAAAGATACCGTGTCCACTCAAGGTTACCTGTGAACTGATTATGGCTGAGATCAAGAGCCGTAATGCAGCAGGAGTCGAAAAAGGCACTCGGGGAGCCTGACAGTGAATTCCTAGATACACTCAGAGACTTGAGCTGTAATTTACTGCTACAGTTTGGTATACGCCCTGTAAAGTAGTTGTCCGATAGATCTAACAGCTGAATATTAGTTAAATTACAGATCCCTGGATGAATGTCACCAGTTAAATCATTATTGGCAACGCTGAAAGCTTCCAGACTAGGAAGATTCCATAATGAACTGTCAAGTTCCCCAGAAATCTTGTTACCATGTAAATCCATGACTTGCATATTACCATCACTAGACAGATTTCTAGGAAGAGTCCCTTCAAATTTGTTGTTGTCTAGGTATATTGCCCACAGATATGACAAGTGACTAACCCCAGCAAGTATGTTACCCCCGAGACTATTGTTTGAGAGCTTCAATACATTCAGCATAGAAGAATCAGTGAACAAGCAAGATGGTACGTCACCTCTAAATTTGTTATTTGACAAGTCCATAAATCGTATGCTGTCAATGTTGCACAGTGATGATGGTATTGTTCCAGAAATAATATTGTGGGAAACATCAAGAATCATTAGATTAGGAAACATCGCGCTGATATTGGTTGGCAGCTGTCCTTCAACAAGGTTCAGAGATATGTTCACATGTTCAAGATTAGTTTGGTGTTGCCATATCGAATGCAAAGATCCGACTAGTAAGTTATCTGAAAGATCCAGGGATACTAGTGCCGTTTCATTTGTGAAAAGCCAATTGGGCATGCTTTCCCGCAAATTATTGTTGGACAAATCAAGCAACTGCAAATGACGCTGTGTACGTAGGAAATGTGGCTCTGTGATGAGACTCCTATCAAGGTTGCACGAAGAGAGCCTTAGTGCTTTCAATTGAAATTTAGGTACCCATCTGTGCAGTTTCACTTGAACAACCAAATCAGTATTCCCAGAAAGATCTATCCATTCGAGCTTCATGCATTTTCTTAGCCAGAAAAGGTCAAATTTACCGCTTAGCTTGTTCTCAGATAACATAATAGTTTGAAGTAATGAGGAACATTTCCAAGATGAGTTTATAGATATATGTCCTTGCAAGAGGTTTTCTGAAAGATCCACATATTCAAGACCTGGAAGTGTAAACAGGGACGCTGGGAGGGTACCGTTCAATTGATTGGATCTGAAATGCAGTTCTCGCGGATTCCAAGATGAGTTTATAGGTATATGTCCTTGCAAGTGGTTCACTGAAAGATCCAGGTACTCAAGGCACGGAAGTGCAAACAAGGATGCTGGGAGGCTACCACTCAATTGATTGAAACTCAAATCCAGCTCTCGCAGGTTTGAAGTTGAGTTTATAGGTATGTGTCCTTGCAAGCTGTTCTGTGAAAGATCCAGGTACTCAAGGCACGGAAGTGCGAACAAGGATGCTGGGAGGCCTCTCAGGTGATTGAAACTCAAATACAGCTCTCGCAGGTTCGAAGATGAGTTTATATGTATATGTCCTTCAAAGTGGTTTTCCGAAAGATCCAGGTACTCAAGGAATGGAAGTGCAAATATGGATGCAGGTAGGCTGTTAGCGATAATCTTGCGGGAGTAGTATGCTAAGTAGCATGCATGTCTTGCTTCGCTAGCGATGCATGTTTATGGTCCTAGTACTAGTTCAAGTAGGAGTACGTGTACGTGGGACTTGGTATGTCCGGCCGGCTTGTATGCTGGTGAGTCGTGTCATAGTAGTAGAACACTAGGATTTGTCCGTGTCCTAGTATACTCCAAGTTAAGTAAGTTTAGGTAAGAGCCCGAGTCAAGTCCTATTAGGTTTTAGTCATAGGTCGGTTGCTCCTGTGTACATATATACACAGATTCTGTACCACAAGTAACACCGTGAGAAGAGAACTTGTACCGAGAGTTTTAGAGGAATAAAGAGGAAAAATACGGGTGCGACACGCGCCCTTGGCAAAAGGATTTTTTGTGTGCGTGTCCGACTAATTTGATGTGATCGATCCTGTGGGGAATCCCAACAATTGGTATCAGAGCGAGGTCGAAGATTTGAGGGCAAGCTTGCCCCGGGGAGGCGACCCGTACTAGCGCCTCGGGGCGGGCGATCGTCGTTCGATGGAGCGACACGGAGGAGACGGCGGGGAGCTGTCGTCGGCAAGGCGGTGGAGGTGGATGATTGTTGATGCGACGGTGGTGCCGAGGTGTGGTGCCCGAAGTTTCGTCAAGATCGTCAATCGGGTGTTAGATGAGTCGAAGTGTGTGCATGGTTGCATGTGTGGTCGGCGTCGTGTCAGTAAGTCGTCGTTGTTTCCAAGTGCTCGTCTCTGTGAGGATCCGTTGCAGTTGAAGCGCGTCACAGTTGAGGTGTGCACGGTGTATTCCGTGAGTTGTGTCCATGTCCTCGTGGAGCGTCCTGGTTGCGGCCAGTGTTATTCGGTGCGATGCCGAAGACGGACGGTGGTAAGAAGAGCTACCGTAAAGCGAGGAGGTGTGCGACCAGTAGAAGGCTACTGGAAGCAAGTACAGAGAAGTATGGTGCGAACCGAGTGCGAGGATGCCTAGCAATGGCGGTGGCACAAGAGGTGCGAACCGAGTGCATGGCAGGGGCCAAGCGATGGCGGTGGCAAAGCATAGCAGGGCGAGGTGCACTGCATGTTTCCTGTGTGGTCATACTTAATGTACGGACATGACGGTGAAAGGTGTATCTCCAAGGAGCGAAGACGTGAGACATCATAGTCGAGGAACTCCAGTGAGTTGTCACCGAGGACGAGGGACGTGCGCGCAGACGAAGGAGTCTCGGCGAGAGGAATCGTCGTGAAGCTGACAGGAGCCAAGATCAGAACGAGTACGAGAAGATGACGAGTCAAGATTAGGGGGAGATTGTTAGCGATAATCTTGCGGGAGTAGTATGCTAAGTAGCATGCATGTCTTGCTTCGCTAGCGATGCATGTTTATGGTCCTAGTACTAGTTCAAGTAGGAGTACGTGTACGTGGGACTTGGTATGTCCGGCCGGCTTGTATGCTGGTGAGTCGTGTCATAGTAGTAGAACACTAGGATTTGTCCGTGTCCTAGTATACTCCAAGTTAAGTAAGTTTAGGTAAGAGCCCGAGTCAAGTCCTATTAGGTTTTAGTCATAGGTCGGTTGCTCCTGTGTACATATATACACAGATTCTGTACCACAAGTAACACCGTGAGAAGAGAACTTGTACCGAGAGTTTTAGAGGAATAAAGAGGAAAAATACGGGTGCGACACGCGCCCTTGGCAAAAGGATTTTTTGTGTGCGTGTCCGACTAATTTGATGTGATCGATCCTGTGGGGAATCCCAACATAGGCTGCCACTCAAATCATTTTTATTCAAATACAACTCTCGCAGGTTCGAAGATGAGTTTATAGGTATAGGTCCTTCAAAGTAGTTTCCGGAAAGATCCAGGTACTCAAGGTATGGAAGTGCAAATATGGATGCAGGTAGCCTGCCAGTCAATTGATTGGATCCCAAATGTATTTCACGCAGGTTACGCATTTTATGGAGATTTTGGAAACCTGACACATATACATGCCTTATATATTAAATAAAAATAAAGTGTACCAACTGAAAGAGAATATTAAATTAATCCTTTAAATACCTGAATTGTGAAGAGCCGTGCCAAAGTTAGTTATATTAAGATTTATGACTTCTAGAGAAACCAATTCTGCCACAGATCCTGGGATACTGCTTCTGAAAGAGTTGTCACTGAGGTCGAGATACTTGAGCTTACTCAATCGTCGAAGACCTGCGGAAGTTTTTTGCTTCTAAGATGATCTGTAATAAGCTTATCGGCAGAATAAGAGTAGAATTGCATACAACACAACAGGAGTCACATACCCTCAAAGTCTTGTAAACAAGCCTGATTGCTAGAAAAATCCAGTAGCTGAAGCTCCCGAAACGGGGAAAATATCGCCAAGCTCAAGTTCCAGCATCTAATTTCCTCGCCAGTATGGATTGGTTGGTAGATTGCGGAAAGTTTGAGACGCGATATTCGACGCGTGCCATTGTCGCACGTGATCCTTTCCCATGAGCAGCATTCATCACTGCGTCCCCACGAAACGGGAACCTGGGACTGCGCGCTCATGAACAAAGAGCGAATATCCATGAGGGCCGCCCTCTCCTCCATCAAGCAGCCTGAACAACTCAGTAACATGGATTGCGCCAAGAACAGGACCATGAACACACATCCCCATGACAAGCAGCAGGCCATTGGGAAAGAGAGAAAACGGTTTAGTTTAGGCTGTACTAGGTTTGAGAGTGTGGCACGTACTAGGTTTGAAAACGGTTTAGTTTAGGCTGTACTAGGTTTGAGAGAGGCCATTGTGGAGTACTAGTGCTTACAGCTACAATAAAACTTGGATATTAAAGACTGTTTGGAGCTCGGTCAAGGAAGGTACCTGGACGGCAACTTTAACTACTGGCATTGCCGTCCTGTTCAGAAGATTTTTGTTAAAGAATAAAAGTCTTTTTTATAAAGAATGTATATTAATATCGCGGGGATACAAATTACATCCAGCCTTCGCAACAGCGCAATAAGCAGAGTCATTACGGATGCACACAGCCGAAAGACAATAAGAAGAAATTTAAATAAAAGCCCTGCTACATAGTTTCATTCCTTGCAGCAGCCGCACAACCACCACCAAAACAACACATGATGTTCAGATCTTCAAAAACAACATCTTTAAGAAGAACAGTGTCAGACACAACCAATTAAAGCCAGACATTAAATTCCACCCTGAAGATAATCCTCGCTCTCAAAACAATGTCTCCAACAAGATCACTGGCAGGCACAACCAATTAAGGCCAGCCATTGGATTTTTCCCCCTCTTACATGCCGCTGCTCCAAGTCATGAAATACCAAGCCAATTCCTCATCGCCAGAAAGATTCGCGCTACCATTGCCAGTCCTCAGACCTCGCTTTCCGTGTCATTCTCCGCCAGCACCATGGAACGAGAACATACTCCATGATGATAGCCAGCAGAGCTTTGAAGCGCTCCCTCTGAAACCAAACGGTCAGAAACGGGTGCGCATGATCGAATACCATCCGATCCAGCAATCTCCAGGCTTGATTCGCTCTATGGAGTTCGCCGGCGGAGCCTTCCGAAATACGACCATCCAGCAAGATCAATGGGGACCAACATCCAGTAGGTCTTCATCTCGCCGCGAATAAGAACCTAGGACGCCACCATTATTTGAGCGTAGCAGCAAGCCCCCACGCTGCCGATCGAAGCAGCAAAGGAGTCGGTCTTCCGCCTCCAACTCGCCACCTCGGCTACGCCCACCAATAGGACGGCAATAGAGAAGATGCCACGGTGCACTACCGAGAGCAGCATCTGCCCAAATTGGGTTCAGATCGGATCACCAGATCGTAATCCAACTGCCCCACCGTAGGCGGCCGCCGGCGGCGCGCTGTTGTCCCCTCACCGTCCTCCTGCTGGACTACCTCAGGCCCCGGGCGGCCAGCCGTCCGCGCCGCCCTTGTCCCCCGCTTGCGCCACACCTCCTCCCATTAAGCACCGCCGTGAACAACCGCCTGCCCTCCCTCCAGCCGACGAGACGGGCGCCGCCACCACCGCCGACGCGATCGATGGCAGCAACGACAGCCAGAGATCTCGGTGGGGGGGTGCGGCTTTGGTTGGGGAGTGGAGGCGGCCTCCGGAACCGCTCGAGAGGTTTTCTCGGAGTTTATTTCGTTCCGTATGGCGTTGGCCATTCGACCAGTGGATGATGAAGCATCAATCATTAATCTTGGGCAGAACATGACTACGCCATCAAGCATTAATCTTGGGGGATAAATAAAAATATTGCTCTATACACTTAGCGAACTTGGGAACCAAAACTCTTGGACAACCGTCATCTCTGGTTTGACAATCAAAAAAGGAAAAAGTAACTCTCTGTTTGCCTAGGGTTAGATTCAATCTTTGAGGCGCTCCTGCGCGTGCGATCTCTCTCTCTCGTGCCCTCCCCTCCCCTGGTGTGCCCTAACCTCCCTCACCCTCTCTGCGCCGACTCGGGGCGATCAAGGGGCTCTCGTTGTATTGCTGCCCGCCCTTGGTTGGCTGCGTGATCGGGACGGCGAGGATGACGGACAACACAGGGTCGAGTGGCGGGGCCAAGGCGGTGGTATCGGCTCCTGGAGCTGATGGAACTTCGGTGGGTGGATTGGCTGCTCCCCCATCCGACGCGGGGGCGATCGGATCCGAGGACGTCTCGGAGATGATGGGGCGTCTTCGGCTTACAGCGGCGGAGGCGGCGGCGGTGGTAGTTGATGATGCAGATGATGATGTCCCGGTCCACTCGAGATGGGCACTGGTGGGTAAGGTGCTGTCACCGAACAAATTGCACATCAGTACGATCGCAGCCGCGTTGAGGCCAGCGTGGGGCAACCCGTGTGGCCTGTTCTTAAACTCGGCGGGCGATAATCTTTTTGTGGCGGAGTTCGGATCGAAAGCGGACAAGACTCGCGTGCTGGATGGACCGCCATGGGTGGTTGGAAAGCATGATGTTCTCCTCCAGGAGTTCAATCCGGACCTGAGGCCGAAGGATATGGTTTTCAATGGTATGAAAATATGGGCTAGGATTATTGATCTCCCATTCGGATACATGCACAGGAAATATGGTGCTACGATTACTGGTTCCATCGGCATTGAAGGAAGTACCCCTGTAGTGGATTGCGATGCCACTGGGCGTTGTTGGGGAAGCTACATGCGTGTCCGGGTGGAGGTTAACGTCGACAAACCGCTTCTGTGGGGAGTTACGGTGATCTCTAAGCGCCGGAATGCAACAGACTGGTTTGTTGTTCAATATGAACATTTGCCTCATTATTGTTTCTCCTGCGGAATCATTGGCCATTCTTCCATGGAGTGCAAGAAACCGGGGGACCGGGATGAGGAAGGGAAGTGTTGGGAATATGCCCTAGAGGCAATCATGTATGATGTAATTCCCACTGTATTCATAAAGTTATTAAGTTGTCCTTGTTTTGAACATCTGATATATGTCATTGAATATGTGATTCGATTGTGGAACTATATATTCATGTTGTTCATACTAGATTGTCCTTGGTCATTTAGGTTGTGCTGGACACACACCCTAGACTAATGTGAGTGTTGGCTGATGACACGGTTCCACTTGTCATGGGCATGGTGATGTCATTCCAACGTTCACGGACTTGGCTAAAGAGTTTAGCAAGTCGGACTGACCCACATTGAGATGCAACGATCAAGTCGTCATTTGTATGTCTCAATCAATGTAATCCTTAGACCTGAGGTTGTCGCACAATCCGAGTTGTGGATCACCGACTTAGGTTCTGTCAAACGTTGTTCTGTGACAAGGCAACTATAAAGGCAGAGTTCGGATCGAATGAGAAGCAATCTGCGTGATGTGGGTAATCAAGATGGGATTTTGCCCCTCCGAATGGAGAGATATTCTCTCGGCCCTCTCGAGTGATATGATTCAGGAAGCATGGCCATGCGCGACTCAGTTAAGTGTTAACTGTGTCGGTTGACTAAGAGTTAGTCAGATGAATCACATGTCACAGATCGAGAAGAGAGTTGAACTATTTAAGGGATGACGATAAATCGCCTATAGTTCGACAAGGTATATCGTGAGGCAAAAGGGACTAAGATGAATATCACATTGAAAGGTATGTCGTCATGACTCAATGGTACTTGGGAGTCGGCACGTTCTGCTAGGAGCCGCTACCGATTGATCGATTGGGAGTTGGACTCCAATCGTGTCCAAGTCACCATGAGCCTGCAGGGTCGCACACTTAAGAGCGGGAGCAAGTATTGGTCGGGTTGGACCCGAACCGGAAATGGACTGGTTTTGTGAGTCGGACTCGCAGAGGGAATGGGCCACAAGTGTTGTGAAGCCCATTACCATACGCTATATAAAGAGGGGCGCAGGTTGCCCAGCGGGCACATTAGTCCACTCCCATGCGTTGGGAACCCTAGCCCCACTCAGTCCAGCCGTCGCACCGGACCTAGCAGTCCGCCGTCGGAGCTCTTCCTCGTACGTGTGGATACCGGCAGAGGTGTTGTACGTTCAGCACTCCGACGTTCGAGGGATCGGATCGGCTGGATCGGATCGTGGGACTGCACTGCCCCGACGCGCTTCATCGATAATCCGCAACCGCGCGTCTAGTGGTAATCATCGTGGCCTTCTACCTCGGCTAGATCTTGGAAGTACCGCGTAGGGAAAAGTTTTCGTTTATCTCTACGCGTTCCAACAGGAAGCTACCCTACGCTGCGGATCGACTGTGTGCACCTGACGAGAGGAAGAAGAAGAATCAGGGGACATGGTCCTCTAGTGATTCCTTTTCGGCTGACCAGGGAAGATCCTCCACGCACTTTTCACATGATGGGGCTGGTCAGTCCACACACAGAGGTGCAGCGAAAATGCCGCAGAAGCAAAAGGAGGACCTTGTGGAGGTATCCTCGCCTGTGAAAAATCCACAACAACGGCCTCGTGCTAATAAGGCTAGGCCTAGCAAGGGCCTAGGCAAGGCCTCCAAAGGAGGGGGTGAGGGACTCACGGTGGGACAGAAATGTAAATCCATCCAAGTGTACCGTGAGAAGTCCCCAACTGCACCTGCTGAAAATGATGATACGTCCCTGGCATTGGTTGTGCATCCTAGTGCGAAGGGCAGTGATCATCAGCTGGCACGCTCGGAGGATGATGGGAGCTGTGACTCAAACAAGAAGTTAAAGAAGGTGAATGAAGAACGATCGGCGGATCAGGCGGGTTCTGTGGTGCAGGCCCGCCGTACGCAATGATCATGTTATGCTGGAACTGTCGCGGTCTTGGGACAGACGCGACGGTTGGCGAGCTTCGCTGGTTAGTGAAGTTCTACCGTCCTGCCCTCCTCATTTTGTCAGAAACAAAGATGAGGGATTCCAGAGTTAAAAATTTCATGTGGTCCCTTGGGTACTCTGGATGTTTTGTTGTGAGAAGTGTGGGGCTAAGAGGTGGCTTAGGCCTCTTTTGGTCGTCGTCTTTCTCGGTCTCGGTCCAGGGTTTTAATAACAGGTGTATCGATACTCTTATCACACCGGAGGGAGGAAAGACTTGGCGTACAACTTTCGTCTATGGGGAGCCTAGACGTGATCTTCGTCACGAGTTCTGGGATCTCCTCCGTTCGATGAGTCCGTCTTGGACGGGCCCGTGGGTTTGCTGCGGAGATTTCAACGAGGTCCTCTCCCAGGATGAACATCTAGGACCTAGGGAGCGAACAGAGTCGCAGATTGAAGCTTTCCGTGACTGTTTGCAGGACTGTGGTCTTATTGACTTTGGCTACGATGGGCCGAAGTTTACGTGGACTAATAAACAAGATGCAGAGACTCATGTCAAGGTGAGGCTAGACAGAGATGTGGCTAACACCGAATTCTCACAGGTTTTCGAGGACTGCAACCGTGAGTAATATCATCACCACCACCTCGGATCACTACGCCATCTTGGTCTCTCTGTCCAAGGACTCAAATGGTGGGCACCCTGCCCCTGTCTCGTACAGCTTCCGATACGAGGCGATGTGGCGCCACGCACCTGACTACAAGGAGGTGCTCGAGGGAGCATGGGCCACGAGCAGAACGGGTACTCACTCCCTATGCTCGACGTGGGATAAGCTGAGGCGTATGGCCCCTATGCTGAAGGATTGGAGCCGAGCTACGTCCGGTTCCGTGCACAGGCAGATCAGAAAACTTGAGCAGCAGCTGCATTTCCTTCGTGGTCAGCCGGTCTCAAGTGACAATGTCAAAGAGGAACGTGACATAGAGCATAAGATGTGCGATTTGTTCGAGTGTGAAGAAATCATGGCTCGTCAACGTTCACGGGTGGAGTGGCTCCGGGAGGGAGACCGCAACACCAAGTTTTTCCATGCCAAAGC
This sequence comes from Alopecurus myosuroides, assembly GCA_028641055.1. Lineage (NCBI taxonomy): Eukaryota > Viridiplantae > Streptophyta > Magnoliopsida > Poales > Poaceae > Alopecurus > Alopecurus myosuroides. Next base: position 154,193,085 of record CM054063.1, read on the forward strand.
ATCCGCCCGAAAGCGTACCAATAAAATATCATCATTAACTCGGGAGGATGGCTCAAAATGTGTTTCACAAGGAGATATGAAAGGTATGGTTCATGGTTTCTATGAACAGCTTTTTCGTCTAATCCTAGTGTTTCAGTGGATGCAGTCCTCGATGCTATCCCTAGGAAGGTTACCGCGGAGATGAATTCTGATCTCCGTAAACCATACTCGGATGAGGAGATTGGGGCTGCACTCTTCCAAATGGGTCCAACTAAAGCACCGGGACCCGACGGTTTCCCGGCGTTATTTTATCAAACCCATTGGGACTTCTTTAAGGAGGAGATTTGCATCGCTGTCACGAGCTTCTTATGTGGAGGTGAGATCCCAGATGGACTGTGTGATTCGATTATTGTGCTGATTCCTGAAGTGGCCAAGCCAAAACAGCTCAAAAACTTTAGGCCAATCAGCTTGTGCAATGTCATCTACAAAATAGCTTCCAAGGTTTTGGCTAATAGGCTAAAGGTGATACTCCCGGAGATCATTTCAGACCAACAAAGTGCCTTTGTCCCCGGAAGATTGATCACAGATAATGCCTTGATTGCCTTCGAATGCTTACATACTATCCGAAACCAACGAGTCAAAAAAACCTTCTTTTTTTTGAAACATTTTCTACTGCAGGGGAGTCCCCCACAGCCCTTTATTACCAACCAAAGAGTTACAGTTACAGATATGTACAAATAAACATGGTAATAGACTAAGGCAGTCTATCCCAGACTAATGTAAGGAGTTAATCCATAAAGCTAAATCAGTAGCCACAGGAGCACTCAACCTATGCTTAAGCATAAGGAGATCTAACATGAAGCCCACTTTCCATCCCAAAAAGGAATGTCTATCCGATTTAAAAATGACTCCATTCCTCTGTTTCCAAATATTCCAGCAAGCAAGAATCACTATCTCAGTGAAACAGGGCCCTTTGAAGGACTTTTTTGCGACCTTAAGATTTTGCACAAGTGTGTTATCACTCCAGCTGATTTGCAAATAATTCCAAATCCTGGAGCTAAAGACACATTGAAAGAACAAATGTATCCAGTCTTCAGTGCAACGAGTGCAACAAAGAACACAATAATCAGTACCATCAATCTTCCAGTTTCTTCGTTTGATCATATCCTTTGTATTAATCCTATCCTTGAGGATCAACCAAGCAAAGAATTTATGTTTTGACATGCATTTGGATTTCCATATCCACTTTGCAGGCCCATCTGGAGTTAAATGGGCAAATTGTAGCTGATAGAATTTGCTGGAGGTATATGTGCCTTTATTGAAGTTGCATCTCCAACTGTCCTCACTGTCAGACAACTGAACATTATTCACAATGACACTCAGTTCATTAAACTCTTGGAAAGCTTCAATTGAAAATGGCAAGTGGAAAGCATCCGATAGGTCTGTCATCAGTATTAAATCTCTTACTGAGGATAAAGGATCCTTGGTGAAAGAGAATAATCTCGGGAATTTTGTAGCCAAAGGTTGTCCAATCCACGAGTCTTTCCAAAAAAGCCCCGAAAAACCATTTCCCAAAACGCAAGAGGAAAAGGAGCACCAGGTATCTGCTAGTTGCATAACTCCTCTCCACCAGAAAGAACCACAGGATGTGACAGCATGTGGTACTGTTTGAAAATAATAAGCATTCTTGACTAAATGAACCCAAGGAATATCCAAATTGTTATAGAATTTTGCCAAGAACTTCAGTAACAGAGCTCTATTTTGAATCTGGATATTGATCATCCCTAATCCTCCTTTGGATTTGGGTCTGCATACCATATCCCAGGCAGCTAGAGAATTCACTCTTTGCTTATTCTTGTCTTTTCTCCATAAGCATCTCCTCCTTGCTTTATCTATTATATCAATGACACCTTTAGGGATTACAAGAGTGCACATGTAGTATGAAGGCAAGGAGGAAAGAACCGAGTTCACCAGAACCAAACTATCTCCATAAGAAAGAAATGAGACTGTAGCAGAAAGTCTCCTCTCAATTCTGTCAATTAAAGGTGCAAAATCCTTGATATTTGGCTTAGTGGTTCCCATAGGCAAACCTAAATAAGTAAATGGCATAGAAGCCACGGTACAATCAAGGACAGAAGCCAAATCAACACTTTCCTGCTGTGATAAATTAATTGGAATCATCGAAGATTTATTATAATTCACCTTTAGCCCAGTGAGGCTAGCATAAAGGTTAAGCAGATCCTTAAAGACCAAAACCTGAGCCGGTTCAGCAGGAAGGATGACCAAAGTGTCATCCGCATATTGCACTATAGGAAAATCTCCACCAATTGGAATTGGCAGCCTGAGTCTTCCATCTCTTAGTGCCAGATTAACAATACTTTGTAACAAATCCCCACCTAGCACATATAGAATTGGGGACAGAGGGTCCCCCTGCCTGACACCTCTTTTGCAAACAAAAGTTTTGCCAGGTACTCCATTCAAAAGAACTGATGAAGATCCAGAAGCTAGAATTTCCTTGACCCATTTAATTACTAAAGGAGGGAACCCCTTAAATTTCAATATCTGCAGAATAACAGAATGCTCAATGGTATCAAACGCTTTCTCAAAATCAATCTTGAAGATCACCACTTTCTGTTTAGATTGTTTACATTGGTGAATGTATTCAAAGCACCATGCCAAACAATCTTGAATAGTTCTGGATTTGATGAAACCATATTGATTAGCATGGATGCAACCAAAGATTTTGTCTTGAAATCGATTAGCCAGAATTTTGGTGATGAATTTCAAACAAGTATTGGTCAGAGAAATAGGTCTGAAATCATTAACAGTCTCAGGAGAATTAATCTTGGGAATCAGAGTAATGAAAGATCCATTAATGCTCTCCAAAGAGATCCTGGCACTATGAAACTCATTGCATAACATGATGAAATCATCTTTAATTATACTCCAGCAGTGTTTAATAAAAAGTCCAGTAAAACCATCTGGTCCAGGCGCACGATCAGGTTTTAGGTGTTTTACAACACCTTCAATCTCCTCAACAGTAAACGGATTAGCCAAGGTATCCAAACCATCAACCACAGGCAAGAAAACAGACAAATCAAAATCAGACATGGGTGGGCAGGAAACACCCATTCTGTTCTTAAAGCAGGACCAAAAAGCAGCAGCTTTGTCCATATGATCCACCAACACATTTCCAGAAGCATCAGAGATGGATGGAATAGAATTCCTTCTAAATCTCTCAGTGGCTCTAGCATGAAAATATTTGGTATTCTCACCAGAAAGCTTGGCCCATCTAATAGTACATCTTTGCTTCCAGTAATCAGATTGTAAAGCAAGCAAATTCTTGATATGCTTCTTAACAATAAGCCTGAAATTAAATTCAGGAACACTCAACTGTCGCACATCCTCCAATTGATCCAAAAACAAAATCACTTTACTACTCATATCAATGAGAATCTTTAACTGAGATAAATTCCTCCCCCAATCCTTCAAAGCATATCTGAGATTCTTTAATTTAGCAGTGATTTTGGAAGTAATTGTTTTGGCCAAAACAGGTGCATTCCAGACCTTTGTCACAAGATCCATGAAACCAGGTTGCTTGACCCAATGATTTTCAAACCGAAAAATCTTTGCCTTTGGGATGTTAGTTCCAATTTTAACCATACAAGGCAAGTGATCAGAAGTGATTTTAGACATTGGTAATACCATAGTATTAGGGAAGTCCAATGTCCACTGACAAGAAGTAAAGAACCAATCTAGTTGAACCAGAAGAGGATCACTTTGCATATTAGACCAGGTGAAATTCCTACCTTTAACTGGCAGCTCCAATAAACCCAGATGGCTAATGACATCATTAAATATAAACATATCATTTAAATCAGCTCCCGGTTTATTTCTATTATCCAGTGATCTAATGAAATTAAAATCACCAAGAATCATCCAGTTCTGATGAATAGGAATGGAAAGATTATATAACCAATTAACAAAATCATCTCTCTCCACCCCCTTGCAAGGACCATAAACATTCACCAAATTCCAAGAAATTGAATTATGAGTGGATGTGAATTTAATGTGAATGGCAGAGCGATGAACCTCTACCAATTCTCCAGTAAATATGGAACTGTTCCAAAGCACAATTAAACCTCCAGAAGCTCCAACAGAGGGAGAAAAAACAAATTGATCAAACCTTTTAGGGCAGAATGACCTAATAAAGGAATGATCAAAATCCTGGCATTTAGTCTCCTGTAAGCAAATGATAGATGCCCTGCTTTCATCAATTTTATTATAAACTGCATCTCTTTTAGATTTATCATTAAGTCCTCTCACATTCCAGTCAAAAACAATCCAATCCAAATTCAGATAGGCCGTATTATCCATGGAAAAGACAGATAGTAAATAAATTGATGATCATCATAAACGACCAGCACAGTAGATAACCAAAAGATAATACCCATAGAGTAGTACATATGTCATGTAGCATAACAAAATGTAACAGTGAGACCCAGCAACAACTCCAGGAGCCAAACAGGCCCATAAGAAAGGAAAAAGGCCCACTAATCATCAGAACTTGAGGAAGTGGTGGGCTTCTTTGGAGCAGCTTCAAGCTTCTCCACCGTTATTTCAGAATCCTCTATCTGGAGCATGGTTCCCGCCCTCCGCAGAACAGCAACAGGAGTGAATGGGGGCACTCCCCCTGGAGAGTCTTGGGGACGAGCAGACTTGGCCTTTTTCCTAGGTTCTGGCTTGTCGGAAGCAGGCAGAACCCTGAACCCAGCGTTCTTGGCAAGGCTACGCGTCACTCTACGCTCCTCAAGCACAAGGGGAGTAGACACCTTCCTGGTCCTCTTCTTGGTAGCAGGCAGAGGAGTCACTGGTTCAGGAACGGGGCATGAATCCATCAGCAGAGGAACAGGGGCAGCATAGGAGACTGACATCTCAAAAGGCAGCAAAGTCGACAGAAATTCAAATCTTCTGTCGAAAGTAACCCGAGCTTTGTGTTCCAGAAAATATTTGGACCACTCTACCACAGGGTCAGGCAGCAAGACTTGAAGAATCTGCACGTCATTGTTCAGGCCTGCAACATTTGCTGGAGGTGGTGGAACAAAAGGAACAATTGCCAGCTGGTTTTGTTCCACCTGCTGCTGCAGCTCCACAAACTGTTCCGGGCCTTCAGCTCTAACAACATTCATGGAATCAATTGAGGCACCCGAGAATTGAACAGATACAGAGGATTGTACCTGCTCAGGTTCCGGTGCCTGATCAACAGGCTCCTCCGGCTCAGCGTTCTCCCCCTGCTCCTCATTGTTCCATTCTCCCCACCCACCTTGCACAGGCTAGACAGGCGGCACCCATTCCTCGGGGATTGGGACCTCAGGTGCACCAAAGGCAGGATGAGGATTGGCTCCAGGGGGGAGAAAATCTTCATCTCCCGGCAGAGCGTCAGCAGCATCATTGTTCAGAATAAAAACAGGGCAGGTCCAGGAAACAACATGCCCACCATAGCGCTGGACCTCCCTAATCACAAGCGAGCGGGGAACATCCGCGCCGCCACCATAGGTAACCTTGAGCAAAGTACGGACAGGGGAAGCATCTTCCCTCCACCAGGTCCGGAGCTTGCCAAACTTGGACACAAACTCGCGAAGAAACTCATCAGTGCGATAGTCCATGTGCAGATTCAGAATCATAATCCATCCAGTCCTGGTATAGGTTGTTGCTCTAACATTGTCTCCTTCATCATGTCGAACAAAGGACAACAACCTACCATCTGGAAACATAAAAGGATGAGAGTGTACCAAGATATCTCTGGCAACTTGATCCGCCATGCGGAACATGCCAACTCCCACAGCGCTCTCCGAGAAGGAGACAACTTGCAGATGCAGTTCTTGAAGGATGTGATCAACGATTTTCTGCAGGATATCATCAAGCTGTTCCACGGGGGGTCGCGGAACCAACTGAGCAATGGCCCAAGATTCATGGCGCCGCGGAGGAGCCGCAGAGGAGGTGATGTAGAGCCGTGCCGGACGCTCCTCGGCGGCCCAAGGCTCCTCAACATGCATCCCCGCGGGGACGAACCTTGTCGGATCGCAGGGGAAGTTCGCCATTGCTGGAGGAGGTTGCGATTCGAGCGGCGATTCCGACGAGGGTTTTCCAGGAACAGTGGCAGGGGCAGGGGATAGAACTGAGGCAGGGGACTTCTCGGTTCCGATAGTCGACGATTTAACTACCCAGCGCAGAGTTCCATTAATTCCCGGGCAGTTTTTGCGGATATGGCCCGAACGCGAACAAGACCAGCACCGAATCCGGCCCGTACACTCATCCGTTGCATGTTTAGCTGAGAGGCAGTTAGAGCAAGGCCAAACCTGGGCCGCCAATTTATCAATTAATTTTGCAAATCCATCATCCACAGGTACAGATGCCACGGTAGAGGGTATAGAGATGGGATCCTTAACAGACTTAGTAACGAGAGATGCAGCATCAAAAGTTCCAAACTTAATAACCGGCAACTCACGAACAATATCGGAACCAATTTTTTTGGGAATCTTGGGGGGAGCAGTTGGTGCACGAGTAGCAAAGGGTTTAATAGGTTTGTAACGATTAGTTTTTACCTTTTTCTTCCTCGTGACAAAAGTCCACTCATTTTCCTGATCGTGGTTCCACTTTCTCCACTCAGATAGCCAATTTGGACCACCGAAACTCCAAAGATGAAAGAAGCATTTGAAGTGAAAGCAAGAAAACCATTTAATCTTCATAATATGAAATCCAACCTCCTTAGAAGAGACCTCAAAAGAGAAAACCCGATCATGAAGACATGTAACATTCAATGATCCACAATAACCTCCAATTGCCGCTTCAAGAGCCAAAGCAACAGTATTTTCATCAATTTTGAAAACAGCACGACCAAAAGATACCACCATTTTGAAAGCGCCGAAATTCTTAGAAGGATGAACGTCCGATCCGAAGAGAATTCGGACTTCCTTAGCAAGAGCTAGACCTCTAGAGAAATCCAGGTCTAGAACCTTAGCTGCATGAACTAAACCCACGGAAGGATCAATGGGAATCCGATCCAAAAGCGGCACCAAGGAATCCACGTCCAAAATAGGAACGATGGCATTTGCATGATCCATAAGAGACCCATTACGTGGAACCAGATGATCTTGAACCCTGGCACGATGACAAGCGAATTGGATCTCAGATCCAGGATGAATGCTTTCACGTACCTTGAGGAAACGTTGATCAAGCACGAAACCCGCTTGATCTACAAGTTGGATCCTCTTGTCCTTCGGATCCAACAGCACAAAACCCACGTAAATGGGATTGTACTTGAGATCCAGTTCGGTGGAAAAAATCGCCCTCCACCGCCAACAAGAGCGATCAAAGAGAGACTTTGCCTTGGTCATTGTAGAGAAAGGGGTGGACGACAGTGCCGGAGTGGCAGATGTCGTAGGAGAGAGGAGGCCGACAACGCCGGAGTGACAATTGTCGGAGAGGGAAGGCTAAAACCCTAGATCTCTTCGGAGTCGCCATGGGCGCCGCCTAGAGAGAGAGCCGCCATCCTCCTTTTTCTCACATCCCCAATCTTTCTAGCAAAAAAACCTTCTTTGCTTTGAAAATTGATATGATGAAAGCATATGATAGGGTGGAGTGGGCCTACCTCCATGGTTGTCTTTGTAAGCTTGGTTTTGATCCTTCTTGGATACAGTCAGTGATGCGATGTGTGACCTGTGTACGCTATGCGGTCAAGGTCAACGGAGAATTGACAGAACCAGTGGTTCCTTCCAGAGGCATCCGTCAGGGAGACCCAATTAGTCCTTATTTATTTCTTCTTTGTACTGAAGGTTTGTCATGTTTACTGCAACAAAAGGAGGACCGAGGTGAGCTCTATGGAATTCGCAATGGTAGACTCGGCCCCCCTATATCACATCTCATGTTTGCAGATGACAATATATTTTTTGCAAAAAGCGATGATAAGTGTGTACGGGCTCTCAAGGATACTTTGGAGACTTATTGTGATGGCTCAGGTCAACAGATCAACCTGGAGAAGTCATCGGTTTTCTTTGGTCATAATTGTTCTGATCAAGTGAAAAATAGTGTGAAGGTGTGTTTGGGTGTGCAAAGTGAGGCTCTCAATGAATTTTATCTTGGCATGCCAACCACAATGGGCCGTTGCCCCATATCAACCTTCACTTTTCTCTATGACAAGGTATGGAAATATCTGAATGGGCTATCAGGCAAACCACTGTCTAGGGCTGGTAATGAAACACTCCTAAAAGCAGTGGTTCAGGCTATTCCCACCTTTGTTATGAGTTGTTTTCAGCTGCCTAAAGCCATTTGTGATAAGATTAAAACATCTATTGCTAACAGATGGTGGGGAGTTGAGGATGTTAAGAAAAAGATTCATTGGAGGTCGTGGAAATGGTTATCGACACCAAAGGGTCTTGGAGGCATGGGTTTCCGCGATCCAGGCCTCTTCAACCAGGCCATGTTGGCCAAGCAAGGATGGCGTCTGCTAACGGTGCCTGATTCCTTGTGTGCTCGGGTCCTAAAAGGACGGTATTTCCCTGGGTCGGATTTCTGGCATGCTCCAAAGCCAAGATCATCATCTTATACATGGAGGAGTTTGCTACATGGGAGAGATCTTTTATACCAGGGAATTCGTTGGGGAATTGCTAATGTTACTTCTACACGTATCATGAAGGACAATTGGGTCCCAAAGTTTCCTCCAGAAGTTATCCGATCTCTTGCACCTATCCCGGATCATGCTACAGTCAGGTGCCTCCTGTCTGATGAAGGAGACACAAGGAATACTGAAAATGTACATGCGTTCTTCGCTCCGGTTATTGCTGATCAGATTCTCAAGCTTCACATTGCAGATCATGTGGATGGCGATTTCGCATGTTGGCCGTTCACCCGACACGGGACCTACACAGTACGGTCAGGTGATAATCTTGCTCGGTCTGCCAGCTTCCTCACGTGGCGAAGCACCACTTGCATGGGTTTAAGCTCTACTGGGATGACATGTGAAAACCAGTGGAAGAAATTGTGGAAGATCAATGCGCCGGGGAAGATGAAAATACACCTATGGAGGTTCATTCACGATTGCCTTCCTAGCGGTGTCAACTAATGAAACGCCGGGTACCAAACACTGGGCCCTGTGTTTTCTGTGGACGGATGGAGAGTATCGAACACTCCCTCCTCTATTTCCATTTTGCTCGGGTGGTTTGGCGAGAGATCAAGGACCATGTCTACTTGAAGCTTGATCGCAAGGGTTTTGCAGTCCATAGTCAGTGGCTGTTTGACTTCCTCGAACGATCTAATGACCTTCAGGCTACGGTACTAGCTGTCAGCCTTTGGCATATCTGGGATGCGAGAAATGAAGCTCGCAATTCCTCGGAGAAGCCCAGTCCAACACGGACGAGTGCGAGAATTCTCGCTTATGTGGACCTCATTCGATCACAGGCTACTGACCGCTCCTCGGCTCCAAGGTGTGATTCCGCGTCCCCAAGTTCTTGGTCTCCACCGCCGCGGGGAACGGTCCTTGTAAACTCTGATGCAACAGTCTTTGAGGTCCCCCAGAAGATGGGTGTGGGGGTGATCATTCGTGATCACTCTGGAAACTTTGTTGCGGCATGCAGACACTTGTTTCATCGGTTGGCGTCACCGGAGGAAGCTGAAGCTCTTGCGCTATGGCAGGCTGTGAAACTGTCGAAGGAGGAGGGCTTTACGAGTGTGATCTTCGCCTCTAATTGCTTATCCTTAGTCCAGCGTCTCAATTCTTCGCTGTTGGACAGATCACCTGTCGGTACCTTGGTTAGTGGCATCAAGAACCTAACATGCTCCCTCTCTTCGGTCTCTTTTGTTGATGTGAGGCGTACACTGAACGAATCGGCCCATGTATTAGCTAAATCTAGTATTTCAATTGCCTCCAGGGAGGTGTTTCATTCTGTTCCGGATTGCATCCGGCGAACATTTTGTATTGATTTGATTTGATCAATAAAGTGCTGTTATCTCAAAAAAAAAGTAACTCTGTGTTTAGAGACAAGCTTTCAAGACAATCCTATAGTTCGCTACATGTTTTAATTGCCCAACTTATGGTCCTGCTATGCCTAAACCTGATCCTTGTAGGTTTCATAAAAATCACAAATGCTATACTTTAAGAGCAACTCTAGCAGAGCCCATAAAAGCCCCGAAACTGAAAAATAACCGCCGCATACGAGTTGCGAGCGAAATATTTGGGAATAGCGGAGCACGTAAACCGCGCGGGCCCATAAAACTTTTTTGGGGCGACGGAGAATTTCCCCTTTCAACCCGTGAATCCCAGTGTTTCGACGCTGACCTGAGGGTGCCCACCATCGCGAGGAAAGACTTGGCGGGACGGAAATTTCAGCTCCCGCTACCAGCCGCCGCCGCCCCCGCTCCAACCGTTCTCGCTCCTAGCGCCGCCATGGTTTTGGACCGGTCCTCCCTCGTCAGCGTACACGTGTGCGCGGCTCCAAAATCGGATCCTGCGGGTCATTCCGATCTGACGGCGGCCGCCGTGGCGATGACTGCATCTCCTCCCGCTCTGGTGAAGCGTAAGCGGCTGGGCACCGGGCAAACTCCTAAAGCCGCCGCTACTTCTGTCGTTGAAGGTGGAGTTAGTTTTCTGGCCGCAGCCGCCATAGCAGGGGCGGCTAATCCAGCGAAGCCGCAGGCGAAGAAGATGAAATCGTTGACCCCTGCCGCCGTAACTCCAACACCGGCGCAGAGGTACGGATTCTCTCCTCCTTGATTCGATTTTGCTACAATTATGTTCGTTTTCTTCCGGATTATTGTACCGATTGTGTAGCTTGGCCGGGTGTGAGGCCCCTACGGCCACATACATGGACATGCTGAATGTGGTCAACGTCAACATCGATGAAACCCCCCTTCGTGCGTTCGGCTACAACAAGGCCGAGGAAGGGGTTGACGGTGCCGGTGATGAGGGTAAGGACGACCTCGAGGAGATGAGGGGTCGGTCTTCACCGCGAGCAAACAAACGAGGGCGATGAATTACACGCAGCTCGGAGACGAGATCCTCATCAAAGCTTGGGAGGTCTTTTCTCCCGATGCCACTGCCGGCACGGATCAAACGGGCAAGCGGTACGGAATATCAAAGAATGATTTGGACAACACCAAAGTTGTTTCGGGAAAATTGAAATAGTTCAAGGGATTTTTCATCGAATGGTCGTTAATAGAATTAACAAATGATTCGAGGTGCTATATGCAAAAGTTTGTTAATAGAATTATCAAATGCTGAAATAAAGAAATAAAAATGTTTTATTTATTTATTGAAGAAAAACTCTTGGATTTTCTAAGTGGAAAATTATGGGAGAATGAGTGGGTGTGAGTGGAGTGTCCACTCACATGAAAATGGAAGAGGTGGGGGCACCACCATGGTTGGCCGCACCCCACCCTTGGGCTGCCTGTCTCTCCCTATAAAAGGAGGGTGAGGGCTCCTCCTCCTTCACACACTTGCCCACCTCACTTCCTCTCCACCCGCTGATCCATTCCATGGTCTCCGGCTTGGTGAAGTCCTGATCGTGGGATTCCTCACCACCACCACGCCGTCGTGCTGCTGGAGTTCCGAGGGATCCTCTACTTCCGCTTCCCCGCTGGATCGAGGGACCGGAGTTCGTCATCAACCGTACGTGTGACCGATCACGGAGGCACCGCCGGATTGTGGTGCACATCTTCTCGCTCTCGGGATCGGTGTGAGTACGACTATGCCAACAATGAGATTTGATCTCGTAACGCTTTGTGTCTTCGAGGGTATGTTCTACTTAAGACTCTCTCTATACCCGTTTCTTTCATCTCCTAGATTAGATATTGGCCTTTCGGGTGTCTCGCATAGGAATTTTTTTGTTTTCTATGCAACGAACCCAACAGTGGTATCAGAGCTGGATCTATGCGTAGATGTTTTGCACGGGTAGAACACATAGGTGTATGTGGGCGTTGATTATCATGTTATTGCGTCCTTGATTATTTTATGATCTTAGTGGCATAGTTGGATGAAGCTGCCCTAGACAAACTTTACGTGTACTATGTACGCGAGACCTCTCTCACTTGTGGCTGAGGGGGTGTCCGTTTCTCCAACTATAGTTAAGATCTAATATACGAAGGGTTGTTAAATATGTGTTTATCAACGTTGTGGTTGATGTTCGTAGGTATGCACGGTTCTATCCTCGAAAGCCGTAAGCCACGTAAAATATGCAAAAATAAATTAGAGGCGTCTAACTAGTTTTTGCTGGGCATGTGATGTGATATGGTCAATGTTGCAAATTTAATTATGAGATGATCTCTTTTGTAAATTATTGATATACCGGAAGAGAGCCATATGGTTGTATTATTATTGATGGACAATCAAAATGGAGGTGCCATGAACATTGGTGCCACGCCGGTGGAATGATGGAGATCATACCATGATGCACATGATGGAGATCAAGTGCAAGAAGGATCATATCATATCACATTATCCTTACATGTGGTGCTAATCCTTTTTATGCATCTTATTTTGCTTAGATAGCAACGGTAGCATTATAAGATGATCTCTCTCACTTAATATCAAGATAATAATGTGTTCTTCCGTAGTATGCACCGTTAAGAAAGTTTGTCGTTTCGAGACACCACGTGATGATCGGGTGTGACAGACTCAACGTTCGCATACAACGGGTGCTGACGATCCTAGCATGTACAGACATGGCCTTGGAACACATGCAATACTACGTTTCTACTTGGCGAGCCTAGCATGTACAGACATGTCTTCGGAACACGCAACCGAAAGGTAAAGGATGAGTCATATGGATGATATGATGAACATGTCGATGTTCGCCTTTGAAACTACATCATCTCACGAGATGATCGGTTTTGTTGTAGTGAATTTGGTTCGTGTAATCACTAAAAACAACTAGAGGGATGTTGTTTTTGAGTGGGAGTTCACGTAGTAATTTTGAATTAACTTGAACTTATTTATCATGAACAACCAACCAAAGTGAATGTTCTCAAATTGTAGTATTCATTGGCATCCACAAAATACTTTACACTTAGATTGTTAATTGAGATATAAATGTTATGATCTGGTAAAAACCATTTAAGATTGGTACCGTACTAGTGAAATTTAAAAATTGAGTCCTATTGTAGATTTTTGGTATTTCCCACCTAGCTCCATATGGTTAATGATTGATTGATCTAGAGAACAAATAATTCCTACTTAGAATCCAGAGTCATGGTTGCTTCCATATTACTTTATCTTCAAAAGAATGTTTTGTTGATCAAGGTGATTTAGGAACTGAAAAGAATTGTTTTCAGAAACAATCAAGTGAAAGATATATTGATATCTAGAAACTTATTTGTGGCAACATGACTGAGTATAATTTAGCGTGTAAATGTATGCTTATATTATTTGAATATATGCAATGATTGAAGACGCTAGGCGTTTGAATATTCCAAGAAGTTGGGCGCTGAAAAATTATCCTCTAAATTTATTCCTTCGAGCTATAGTAGCTTAATCATAAAATTGTTATTGATGGGATGGCTTAAAATTATGGTTAAAGTCGTTTACCTTGCCTAGAGATTGCTAAGAGTGGGATCCGGAAGAATGTTATTAATATGGTGATATTAGTAGAACAATCAAACTCAAAGTATGACTCAATGGGTGATAGTATATGACTAACACGCCAAGGAAAATGAGCTAGTTTGACTAGCGTTGTTTGATGTTGTATGATTCTTCTTGTAAAGAAAAGGAAATATTAAAAATGGAATTACAAAAATATATATGGCAGAAAAAGAAGATAACTGGAAAAGTCCAGCTCGGGAGTATATGCTTGATATACAAGTTATAGATGTATTACTTGTTAACAAAGTATTTTTTGGGTATTTTGATACAAGATTGGGTAGTATGAGTTGTCATACAAAGCAACGCAATACAAGAAATACAAGGGTCTAAAAGGAACTAGTAGTAGATGTGAATCGATTATGACGAGAACAGAAATAAAGTGTTATTGTGTTCATTGTCGTATCGAACCAAACATTCAAGATTTATTTTAAGAACTTAATAAGTTGTTATTTTGTTCTGGTCTTTTGGGAGAACAAATGAGATTGTTCAAACTATGACCATATTCCATAATTGATGGATGAGTTAATATAAATCATTTTGGTAAAGTTAACATCTACAAAACTAATTATTAAACGTTGCAAGACGTAAAGGAATTTCACTTAAATTGTGACACCACCATTTTAGTTCATATCGGAAAGGAAAACATGAAGGAACTCCGTGTTGATGGACTTCTGGAGTCATATTGTTTTGAATAAATTGACGCTTGTGAGACATCTTCCAAAAGATGACTAAAATTCCGTTCATAGGCCAAAGTAGAATGAACGACTAATTTAATGGAAATTTTACATATTGATGCATATAGTCCATTATGTATAGTCATGTGTGGTGGATTAATTTTTCCTTCATAAAATTCTGTCGATGATTTGAGTAGATATATGAGTATATCTATTTAAAGAGAACGGAGTTTGACATTTTTGAATTGGTTCAAATTATTGTTAGTATGAAGTTAAAATCATTGTAACAAGATAATCAAGTATTTATGATTGGATCATAAAGGATAAAGTTTGAGTTACAAGTTTAGCAAAACATCTGAGAAGTTGCAGAATTGTTCTACAACTTATATTTCTCGAATACCCCACATTAGTTTGGAGTATTCAAGAGACAAAATCAAACCTTGTTGGACATGGTAAGATACACAAAAATGCCATTATAATTTTATAGTTTATATATTAGAGACAACCACTTTTACACTGAAAAGAGCGCCATCATGCCCCGTTGAAATTGACACCATATAGGTTATGGTTTGTGTGATGACCCAAGTTGTCTTTTTCTTAAGTTTTGGTATGCATAGCATATGTAAAATGTTTACAACCAAAATAGGATAAATATATGTTTATAAGGTTATCCCAAAGAATACATTGGGTATTTCTCCTATCACCAAACCAAAAGACAAATGTTGTTTGTCAGAAAGCGTTGATTTCTCGAGAAAGTAGTTATTGCGAAACAAGTGAGTGGGAGGACAATACAAACTCAACGAGATTAGAGAATCTTTGTTACCATGTCAAGAGTAGCGCAACACTGGAAGTTGTTCTGGGGTTTCCTATTTGACAAAGTAGAAGACACTACATGTGTTATAGATACTTCAAATGAGTTTGCGAACTGAACCACACAAGTCCTAAAACTTTGTACTTAGACCAACTTCTGGTTTAAGAGTAAAGTGTTGTTTTGACAACAAAGGACCTGGACCTTATAAAGAAAGAAAATGATGGGCCCTCACTTCGTTAAATTGGCTATGAGTCATTATATCCTCGATAGTATCCCTGTATTGATATCAAGTATGTGACTTGGTAGTCCTTATCGATAGGCATGATGCCTAACGATAGCAAATGGATCTATATAGCAACAAAGACATGGATTTTTATATCTTTTGAAAGTTGTACTTGTCGAAAAGATGTTTTCGACGAAGTTCAAATACTTGACTACTACAAGATTTTGATCTTCTGTAGTGATGCTTTAGTCTTTGCGGATAGTTCTAGCAAAAGTTACATATTATGATATGACAGTTGAATAAACAAAACCCAACTTTTCTCTCAAGGAAGTTTGATCAAGGATATGTACTTGACACAGTCTGAGAGTTCTGTAAAATTCAAAAGGTTGCTGGAAAGGTATGCACACTTCAATGGTTGAAGTGAGCATAATGAAGTTGGAATATTTACCTTAATGAAGTTATCAAAATAGTTTTATTCCATCATAAAATGATAAAGATGCTTGTAGAATTACAAGAAATTAAGTGGGAACGCTAAGACATATTTCCAATGCTTTATGTAGATGACATATGGTTGATTGGAAAATATGTATTTTAAATTAACACTGTTAAGATTTCATATTGTTGAAAGGCTTAGAAGATATTGGGCATTAATATCCATAAGAGATGGATTGAAGCGCCTAATATGGTTGAGCCAATTACATATATGAAATATTGAAGTAAGTCAATATCAAAATGACAAGAAGGAGTTCTTGCCACATGGAAAAGAATTCAACAAGATTCAACTGTTTTGACACATGATGAGCATAATTGAAATTAAGATTTCTAAGTCATGTGTTCCATTCTATGTACACAACCAGATGAGTCTTGTGCTATAAAATGTTATAGCAGGATAATTCATATGATGATTAGACAACAGTGGGAGAGATCCTTATGCCATTTTAGAAATGCTAAGGATATGTTTTCCTATGTAGTAATGACAAACTATTTGTTGTAATATGTTACAATAATAGTCTTGTCATCTATTCAAATAATTTTATCTCAAGTAAAATATGTGATGAACGGTAGCACAATAGGCTGGAAGAAAGTTTCATGCTGGATTTGAAAGGGTTTAAAATTTAAAGTATTGTGACGGATACTACAACAAAGGCTAAGTATATCGTTGTGTCGACAACAAATAATATAAGTATTTTGTGTCAAGGAGTTCTTTATGGAACTTGGTGAATTTCCAAGAATGCTGACACTATGAAGCTACATTTTCACAATGTTAGTAACATTGGTTTAAGCTAAGGAATTAAGGTTTCACCGGTTGACCAAATATATACAAAGCCATCTCATTAGAGAATGAGTGATGCGTGTAGACGCAAAGAACATGCAAATACAATCGGACCTGAACAGTTCAGATCTTTTTGATGATGTTTACCACATGTGAAGCATGGTAATAACACTGGAACACCATATGTGTTAAGTGCTTACAGACTAGATTATTGACTCTAGTGCAAGTGGAAGACTAAAGGGAATATGCCCGAGAGGCAATAATAAAGTAGTTATTATCTTATTCCTTGTTTATGATAAATGTTTATTTCTCATGCTAGAATTGTATTAACCGGATACGTTGATACATGTGTGTTTAATAAATAAACAATGGTTCCTAGTAAAGCCTCTCTTTTAACTAGCTCGTTGATTAATAGATGATCAAGGTTTCCTGATCATGAACATTGGATGTTGTTAATAACAGGGTCATGTCATTGGTAGAATGATGTGATGAAGATAGACCCAATATCAAGATAACAATACGATCAAGTCATTTAGTTTATATTGTTATATCTTGCATACGAAGTAACTTATTCCTTAGACCATGAGATCATGTCAATCACTGATACCGGAAGGGTGCTTTGATGTCATCAAACGTCACACCATAACAGGGTGACTATAAAGGTGTCGTTAGGTATTCGGAAAGTATTAGTTGAGGCTCATGAATCAAGAGTGGGATTTGTCCATCCAAATGACAGAGAGATATACTCTGGGCCCTCTCGGTGATATCACATCGACACCGCTTGCAAGCACGTGACTAGGCCACAAGGATGTCATATCACGGAAACGAGAAAAGAGTACTTGTCAGGTAACGATATTGAAGGTATGGTTGATACCAATGATCGAATCTCGGACAAGTAAAATATCGCGAGACAAAGGGAAATAGTCACGACGTTGATGGTTCACACAATCACGAGAGTCATCGTTGAATATATAGGGGTCATCACGGATCTCCAAATCCCGCTGTTGATTATTGATCAGAGAGGAGTCTCGATCATGTCTATCTTATTCACAAACCGTAGGGTGACACACTTAAGGTTTGATGACGCATTTGAGAGGATATGGAATATCGAAGAATGTTTTGGACAACACCGAAGTTGTTTCGGGAAAAATTGAAATAGTTGAAGGGGTTTTTCATCGAATGGTTGTTAATAGAATTAACAAATGATTCGAGGTGCTATATGCAAAAGTTTGTTAATAGAATTAAAAAATGCTTAAATAAAGAAATAAAAATATTTTATTTATTTATTAAAAAAACTCTTGGATTTTCTAAGTGGGAAATTATGGGAGAATGAGTGGGTGTGAGTGAAGTGTCCACTCACATGAAGATGGAAGAGGTGGGGGCACCACCATGGCTGGCCGCACCCCACCCTTGGGGTGCCTCCCTCTACCTATAAAAGGAGGGTGAGAGATCCTACTTCACACACTTGCCCACCTCACTTCCTCTCCACCCGCTTCTCCATTCCACGCTCTGGCTTGGCGAAACCCTGACCGTGGGATTCTTCACCACCACCACGCCGTCGTGCTGCTGGAGTTCCGAGGGATCCTCTACTTCGGCTTCCCCACTGGATCGAGGGAACGGAAGTCGTCATCAACCGTACATGTGACAGATCATGGAGGCACTGCCGGATTGTTGTGCACATCTTCTCGCTCTCGGGATCGGTGTGAGTACGACTACGCCAACAACGAGATTTGATCTCGTAACGCTTTGTGTCTTCGAGGGTATGTTCTTCTTAAGACTCTCTCTATGCCCGTTGCTTTCATCTCCTAGATTAGATCTTGGCCTTTCGGGTGTCTCTCGCGTAGGAATTTTTTTTGTTTTCTATGCAACAAACCCAACAAGAATAGCACCACAACTTAAATATCAAACCATTAAATATTACTCAACATAATTACATTACTAACATCTTGACTTCTCTCATGTCCTCAAGAACTAAACAAACTACTCACAAGACATCATATGGATCATGATGAGAGGTGATATAATGATGATTAACAATCTGGCCATAATATGCAAACACCAATAAATCTCATAAGCATCAACTACAAACAAGTAATACACACCGGGAGAGATATCTAGTGGAAAACAATGATATAGAACCCTAATTGTTACAGCGGGACGGAGGTGGATGGTGAGGATGATGGTGTTGGTGGTGATGACTATGGTGATCTTGATGATGCCTGGTGCGATGATGGTGATGGTGGTGACGATTCCCATCTCCGGGAGGGAATTTCCTCGATGATTCTCATAGTCTTAGGGTTTCGGGGGGATGAAGTACGCGAAGGGGCACTGGTAGTGGTGGGCCAGGGCCACCACACCACGTGGCGGCGCGACCAAGGGGTGACCCGCGCCATGCCATAGTGTGGGCCTCTGGTGGCCCACCTCTGTCTCCCCTTTTGGCTGGCTCTGGCATCTGGCAAAATAAGAACTTCCCGATGTTTTCCCTGAATTTTGATCTTCAGAAATATGATATCTTGACGGTCCTTTTTCCAGCAAAATTCTGATTCCGGCAGTTAATCCTCCAATAGTTATCAAACATGCAAAATAGGTGAAATGACAAAAGTTTTATCTCTAAATATGAAATATATCAATGAATAACAGTAAATTATGATATAAAATAGTGATGCAAAATGGACGTATCAAATACTACCGCTAGGAATCAATCCACCTGAGATGCCACCGGTACTACCACCCAGGTCACCGGTACTACTGCCACCTTCCAGGTTCCGGTACTACCGTTGCCTACGTATAGACTTCGGGAATATTCCCATGTATCCCTCTCTCAACTACCCTTACCTACCCCCTTTGTACTTGGCACTATATATAGGCCCCTCCTCCCTCCTAGATAGGATAGAATTGATATGAGATAGAATTGGGCTTTCTGCTCCCCCTCCCATGTGGAGAACTTCCCCCATGGGATTCATGGCCACTCCATATTTTCATCTATTGGATTGTATCAAGGTTCCTTGGTGATTGTTATCCTTTCCCCTTGGGAATCGGTTAGTGTCACAACAACATCCTAAACTGATCCTTGAGCATCTGTTGGTACGATGGACCGGCCGTGAAGGTAAATCGTTTCCAATTAGCGTGTTGTTGACTTGGGTTTGCGATCCCTCGTAGGCTCCATGAGTTATCTCCCCTTTTGTGTGTGTGAGTTCTTCGTGTTATTCCCACTTCTGGTCCGTCAATCCATGAAGATCGGGCCAACCTAAAGGCCTAGCCTATATCATCTGGTATCAAGAGCAAGGTTCCCGCGGATTTGACACCCTCTTCCCCTAATTTTTTTTCTTATTCTTGCCTAAATTCGATTTTTTTTACAAAAAATATCCCCAAATTGCCTTTGGATCGATCTGTGATTTTAGTTCGTTTTGGTAGGTTTTGATTCATAGATCTGCTGCTATATTTTCTACCTTCCTTTGGGTTCCCCTCCCTAATTCCATCATTTTCCCCTCTGATTTGTTGTTTTCCATCGATGTTTTCTGCCAAAATCGTGCCCCGGAGACGAACAACCCGCACATGAATATGCCCCTAGTGGTACTACCGGACCTAGGACATTAGAGGTACTACCGGGACATTTTGAGTGATCTTTTGCTCATTTCGAATCCACGAACATCATATACATCACCATTTCAGGATATCCATGTTCCATTGAAGCAAAAAATCGTGAGAAAGCACGAGAGTTTCCAGCCATAAGGGTGAAGATCGTCGGAGAAATGTATAATCATCCCGAATCTTCTCCCTCTTGCCATTCTTTTGTGAGCCAACCTACCTTGTGATTACGTTACCTATTGAGGCTAGTTCATCTATGATTGCTTGGGATTTGCACACTTGTACCGTGTAGTTTCCGAGCGACCATTGTATGTGCTAGTTTATATAGTTTCATATGTTGGCACAAAGTGAGTGAGCAAAAAGTAAAAAAGCAAAAGGAGAAAGACAAAGAGATAAAAAGGAAACCACAGCTTTCCATACCACTTGTATGAAGTGCGCAAGCTCAATGAACATCTTGTAGGTGGCACATTGTATGCAAATCTTGTAGCCCACCAATTGCAATCGAACTATCGGCTCTCCTTGTACTTGTGCAACACGAGCTTTATAGTCTTCGCTGGGATCATTTGGTTTCTTATCTCACATTTTGGTTGCATTAGTCTCATTTATCTCCGTGCGTGCGTTTCCATATAATTTTGGAGATTGACTTGTTGTTGCTTTTTTATCATTGTCATTCTCTACTTGCCATTACAATATCTTGGTTTCCGGTTGCTCCATTTGCTTTCGAATTTTCATACCTATCCACCCATAAGCCGTGTGTGTTTTGGAGCTTGTTTTTGGATCTTTCGAACTCAAGTCACTTCATTCTTTTTGTTATCAGTTTCTCTTGGAACGGTCCACTAGTTCCAATACTTGGTAAAAGGTGAAGTTTGAGCTCTTAGGTTTTCCCACTCTATATATACACTTCTTCTTGTGAGTAACCATGTGTAGAGAGAGCGGAGCATATGGAGGCCATGATGACTATGATGAGTACATGATGGACCACTACGACTACAACAACGACAAAGACTACAATGAGCATGACATGGGTGACCTCCACCATGACTATTACACATCAAGAATGGAGGACATGGTAGAGCACCACTACTACGACCACGATGTCGATCTCTACACCGACTATTCCTACTCCGAGCATGACATGGAGGAGCACCACACTAACCACAACAACTTTGACTCCGACATGGAGGAGCTCATCCACCAAAAATACATCTCCATGCTTCGAGGGCCAAGATATCATATGTCGTATGGTTCATGCTCAAGAACGAGGAACTTCAAGGAGGTCACCACGAGATCATCATATCTCCCTCCTTCAACCTCAAGATGGTGTCACAAGAAGCCCACAAGAAAAGAAGGCCAAGTTCCACCAACTTCAAAACGGCGCCACAAGCAAAGCGCTGTTGAACATGTGCAACCATCAAGGCACACCTAGGACATCACCAAGGCCAACTCAAGACAAGAAGGAAAAGCCCCTTCAACATCAAGATGGTGCTACAATAAGGCCACAAGACAACAAGGTCAAGCTCCATCGAAATTAAGATGGCGCAACAAGAACTACATCCCGCCCCCTATGCAAGAAAAAACTAAACCAAGCGAGAAGGCCAAGAAGCCAAGGCATCCAAATGACTTTTGACGTGACCCCACCCATGAAGAGCGAGAACGCCGCAAGCTTCTCCCTCAACAAACTTCAACCTCCAAGTTGGCTCCCACACAAGCTACAAGACGATGACACAAGAATAGAACATCTACACCAACACTTCAAGTTCGCGATGACTTCCCCACACATAACATGCGGCAAGCACACATTACAAGGTGTCTCCTTCAAGTTCCACCACCAAAATATCTCCCACATGGCAAGAGGAATACCTACACCAAGATGGAGAAAAAGAAGACCCTCCCATATATGATGATGATGATGGTTCGAGTACCACTCCCAACAACACCATGAGACTACGTCAAGATGAAGACATCTTATGCCCAATATGCAATGGAGATGGACACTTGATGTGGGATTACCAAGGCGGCGACCAAGATGGTGCATCAAGTGGAGAAAATACAAGCATGGGAGTTTCCCTTCGGCAATGGAGGCGAGTGATGATGCCAATCTTATGACTCACACATTTGGAGGCGATAAGGTTGATGAGGTTGAGCATGGGCTTTTCCTTTGAACCAAGGAGGCATATCGAGTTGAGGATATCGATCCTACCCCTATGTGCATGTGTTATGAGATGGTACCAATCCCATGTGAGCATGAGAGCCACTTAGCCCACATGAGTGAGAGAGCATGTGAGATGAGTGACTCCACCATATGTGTGATTGAGTGCATCCACTTTGAGGGCATGAGTGATACACCACATGAGTTGAGAGAGGTAGTTGGTAGGTCATGTGAGGCCATTTCGAATTCTAACAACTTACCCTCTACCTCTAGTGTGTTTCCTCATGACGTGCTAGGTTCCATGGATGATAAGACAATACTTCTGAAGACGGTGCTTCCTATGGAGAAGAAGATGTACATGGTGGATGAAGGTGACGCCACCCCAGATCTACATCAAGATGGAGAAGTCGACCACTTGAAGGGCCCTACTACCACAACACCTACTTCATATGAGAAGGACCCCAAAGGTATGTGTGTTGATGTTACCATGATCCCACTAGTGAACATGATGAATGATGATTGCTTGCATGTTATGGATGACCCTATTTTTGATGATATTTCCATTGACATGATTTTCCCCAAGTTCTTACTTTTTTCTCCCATTGTTGCAACCAAAATGTTGAACAATTGTTCTTTCAAATTTTTGGTTTGCAACAATGTTCTTATGCTTGATAAAGAGTTTTCCTCCATACCATCCTCATCTTACAGAGATTTTTCATTTTTCCTTGTTGAGCTTGCTCAAACCTTCATCTTGCATTCTTACCATCCACATATTTCATACTTCATATTTTATTTTGATGTATGTGATCATGTGCGAATGAAGAGACATGTCATGCTGGATGATTTGTTCATTTACCACAACAAAAATTTCTTCATTTGGTCTTTTTGTGTGTTTCAATACCCGCATGCTAATTCAACCTCCATTGAGCATGATTTGACAAAACTATCTCTTGAGAGGATAATAAAATTGTGTTGCGCATCGAACCCGGCTCTAATATCTTCCTTGCATCAAACACATTGCAAAATTTCCCTTCCTTTTGGTTTTTTTGCAAGCATGTTTGTGATGTTGTTCTCCTTTTTGACAAGAATGTGTCCTTGATCTTTCATATAGATGATTTGTGTGCTGCAACGGGTATGATGAACAATTTTTCTTTTCGATGGCTTGCTCGCAACCATAATGATATTTTGATCATGTATTGTCATGAGTATTTTGATTTCCCTTACATTGATGTTGCAAGAAAATTGTCGAAAATTTGCTCTTTCCTATGCTTTGCTTGCACCCATGACGATAATATTTGGGACATTCTAAATCTTGTGTTTTTTTGCCAATGTCTCCTCTTATTGCCCCAAGGATTTTGACAAACTTCCATTTCCAATGCTTTGTGTACAACCCCTCAAAGTTTCATGGAGATTTTGTGTTGTCACATTTTGGAGATGTATCAATGATTTGTTTGCATATTGACCTTGCATATGCACTAGATTCCATATATTTTTGTTGTGCTAACGGTGCTATGAACAATAACGGACATGTCATGAATGATGTGCTCCTCTATCTCGCACTCACATGGTTTGCTTGGTCTTTGGTGTGTAGGTTCTACCTTTCGATGAGATGGCATGCGTGGCTACATCGCCACATTTTTATGACGAAGGATATTATACGAAAAGCACACCAACATCTTGCTAAGGTTCCTTCCCTATACTTAGAAACTCATTCTATGAGCTACAAGAATTGGCTACTCTTTGAGTGTTGTTTTGTCTTTCTTGTGAGCATGGTAGGTTACATGAAGGCCAAAGGAACATTGAAGAACTTCCATACCCTTTCCATCAAGAATTACCACATGGTGACTTTGACTTACACGATAATCCATCTACACCCTCTGCATGTTGATGATGAGTTAGCGTCGAAGACGACTCTTTTTCTTGTAGGGGGAGATGATGCAGCACGACCCATCCCACTAGGCATGTCTCACACTCCATCATACATCAAGTCACCATGGATTCAAAAGGTGAACTCCTTCCTCTTTGAGAACCCCTATACGTCGCCTTTGGATGGTATATTTCTTGACCATCGACCCTCTTGCATTCATAGGTTGGACATGATGAGAATGGACGCGAGGGAAGATGCCAAGGAAGCCCAAGACTCAAAACCATCCAAGGCGTATGCTTGGAAGATAAGAAGGAATAGAAGAAAACGACTTGGAGCCCAAGGCGGCGGTACTACCGCCACCTCCAGCGGTACTACCGCCGAGCTCCAGCAAGCGGAACTACCGCTAGCAGAACCAGGATAAGTACCGTTGGACCCCAAATTCTCATAGACATCTTCGCGGTACTGGCCCGTACATATACAATACTACTGCCAGGAATCAATCCACATGAGACGCCACCGGTACTACCACCCATGTCACCGGTACTACCACCACCTTCCAGGTTCCGGTACTACCGCTGCACCGGCCGGAACTACCGTTGCATGCATGCTGACTTCGGGAATATTCCCTTGTATCCCTCTCCCACCTACCCCCTTGTACTTGGCACTATATATAGGCCCCTCCTCCCTCCTAGATAGGATAAATTTGATGTGAGATAGAATTAGGGTTTGTGTTCCCTCTCCCATGTCGAGAACCTCCCCCATGGGATTCATGGCCACTGCATAGTTTCATCTATTGGATTGCATCAAAGTTCCTTGGTGATTGTTATCCTTTCCTCTTGGGAATCAGTTAGTGTCACACCAACCTCCTCAACTGACCCTTGAGCATCTGTTGGTACGGTGGACCGGTCATGAAGGTAAATCGGTTCCAATTAGCATGTTGTTGACTTGGGGTTTGCGATCCCTCGTAGGCTCCACGAGTTATCTCCCCTTTTGTGCGCGTGATTTCTTCATGTTCTTCTCAATCTTCCCACCTCTCGTGCGTCAATCCGTAAAGATCGGGCCAACCTAGAGGCATAGCCTATATTACAGTCGTCGAATGATGACTTGTCCAACGTTAATAATGAGGATGGTCTTCTCGCGATTGTAAGCGCAAAGTCCATCCGCTCCGATGAGCGTCAGACGAAGAAGCAGCGCATCGACAGTGCGGCTGTGGAGGCATTCAACGCCGATCATCTGGAGCGCGGCCTATGCACAGAGCAAGTGTGGGAGGCTAAGAAGAGGAAGTGGGAGCTGTAGGCTCACCTCATCCGCGAGCTTCGCCAGCTAGCATGGCCTCAGTGGATCATCCGCAACAACAAGGAATATTGATCACATCGGCGCCATCGGCAATAAAGGCCTGGGGGACATGTCTCTAGAGCCCCTTTTGCATAGATCTAGGGTTGGGGTAGGTAGGGTATGTATGGTCAACTCTCTGTATGCTCAATTGATGTATGATCAACTGTCTAAAGAATGATGAACGAGTTTGCTTCTCTGAACTTTGGCGCAGTTGAACTTTTGGGCGAAGCAGAATTTCATGTTTTAGAGGTTGATCTTCTTGTGTATCTTCTTCAATCCCCTTCCATTACGCCCACCCATCGTATGAACGGCTCTGTCCTACAACAGAGACAACTCTCGCACAACGGCGATGCCGAGCTTCGCCGCCGGAACCAAGGAAGAAGATGAAAATGGTGGGCATGGGCGTGTGCTCCCATCTTTTACATGGAAAACTCTAAGCTAGATAAGTTGTGGGTCCCACGCTTCGAGGATAATTTCAAGGTCCTGCGCTAGGATATGGATGAGTGGTGGGTCCTGCACTTGGGTGGATAAGGGGTGGGTCCTGCTTAAAAAACGGATGACCTCGGCCTACATAATCCAAAACTCTAAAAACAAGTGTTGACTTTTGTCTTGGATTTAAGCACTAAAGAGGGGAAGGTCGTGCCTTAGCTATTTGTGTGGACTGAAACGTTGCATGAGAGCTATTCGGGACAACTATGTTGCTTTCCTTCCAATACACATTAAAGGCGTCGCATAGGAGCTATTGGCCCGATTTTGTGTGCGTAGTAGGAAATGTTAGCTATAGCGTGCTTGGATGGTGACTGAATCAGCTGTAAATGGCGGTGGAAGACCTACTCCAGCATTAGTGCCCCAACTTTTACTAGAATGGAGTAGTTAGGCAGTTTGTAATGCTGGCTAATGTCACGGATTAAGCAGCACAAAGTAGAAATGTTAATCTTCTAGTACTCCCAAATCTCCCAAATGTAAGATGTTTTAGTATTTCCTAGACAAAAAATACCTAGACATGTTTTAGTGCAAGATACACATGAATCTACACACTAAAACATGTCGAGATGCTTATTTTCTAGAAAATGTTAAAACATCTTATATTTTTTATACGGAGGGAGTATCATCTAGTGCCTATAATCACTCAACGTGCCTCCGCTTTTTTCCCCATCCACTCCGGGTCGCACACGCGGGCGACCCCGGGGGCGAAAACCCTAGCCAGCGAGAACCTCTTCCCCGAGCCCACCCCCGGCCGCTGCCGCCGCCGGCCTCGGGCTATGGTGGTGGTGGCTCCCCTGGCCGACAAAGTTGGCAGGGGAGGAGGGCGCGCCCCTGAACGGCTGATGTCGCGCGTCAGAGGAGGTCTTCCAGGCGGCGCACAGAGGGAGGAGAGATGCAACGGGACGTGATAGGGTCATGGAGGAACTAGAGCTTGCCTGGGAGGTGGTGGCGGCGCAGGCATGGAGGTGGCCACGCTTGCGGCTGCGCGACGTTGACGCCGCCCGCGTGACCTCCTGGATCCTTGGCGGCGGGGCTGGCGGAGCTTCGGCCTTCGGTGGGAGCTCCTGGAGGCGGAGACGGCTGCGGAGGAGCTGTTGCCGGCGGCCATAGTGAAGGTGGGTGGTGCGGGTCCGATCTGGGCCATCTAGGGCCCGATCTAGATCTGTGGGCTGGGTTGTACCGCAGCTGTTCGGAGCGTGACAGCAGCGGCACACCAGGTCCACGACCGTGCTTGAGGTGGTCGATTGTGGAAGCGACGGTCCCTTGGCCATGTCGGAGATGGATGATCGGTGGGCTCTCGTCCATGCGAGTCGTGGAGGAACCATGGCATTCCAGTTACGGTTGTAGAACGATGAGATTGGTGTAATATGGTGCATGTATTATTGAGCCTCATGGGCGAGTATATATTGTGGTACAAACTTGGAGGGCAAGAAGCCACATAGAGTTAGAGTAGAAGATTGAATACAAATCCTAAACTATAAAATATATGTACACCTAATATATCTCTAACATCCCCCCGCAGTCGTAACGGTAGCATCACGAACGGTCAGACTGGAGAGAAACCGAAATAAAATCCAGTGGGCTGACATCCCCCCGCAGTAGGAGCGGGAACGTCGTGGACGATATCGCGGCGCTGAAGCTTGGACCGTAGAGGAAGTTGATGAGTGCTCAAGCGAGGTGATAGCTCTCGGTGTCGAGGTCGAGGGGGCCGAGAGCGTAGGGTGGTGTAGCCGTGGTCGAGGTAGTCGTGCGAGGATCGCCGAGGTCGATGTCAAGTCGGGGTGGCCGGTGTCGAGGTAGTCGTCGTGGAGCCGCGGGGCGCAAGAAGGCGCCATGTTAGACATGGGCACGGTGGTGTTGAGGTAGTGGTGCGCCGGAAAAAGACGGTGTAGACGAGGCGTCGCGCTGGGTTTGCCAAGCCCGTGGATGCGTCGTGGACGAAGGCACGCGTCGGTGTAGCCAGCACCGGGCATGCGCAGACGGACGAAGTCGATGTTGACGAGGGGTCGCACCAGACACGTCGTGGACGAAGGCAAGCATCAGTGTTGCCAGCACCGGGCATGCATAGAAGGGAACCAACACAAACTGTACACCATGTCGGAGGTACCAACAGAGAGGGACTCGACGACGGTTGCTGCGTCAGTTGGCATGGGGGTATGTAACATCCAAGTATGAAAACCCTTAGTTGTTTTACTTGTTGTTTTTATTTAAGCAATGCATCATATCATCATCCTCATATTTATTTCTGTTTGCATTGTTTTCATATGAAATTCAAACTTGTTATCAACTTCTGTTTTCACACTTGTCTGTTACAACCTTTCAAATAAAAAGTGCAAACTAAAAACCTCTTTTGTTTTCAAGCAACTCATTATAATTCACCTTTTAAGTTGTTGCTAAAATCAATTGCTCAATTTAATCATTTATTTCCAAGTCTTTCCCAAACTCAAAACAATTCTCAAATCATCAATCTTCTGAATCCTTGAACTTCAACACAAATTGGTATTCTTTAAAACATTCTAACCCTAGGGGAAACCCTATTGAAAATACCCTATTTTCTAAATATTAATTGCTATGGCAAAATTCAACTATTTTGGTTCAATTTCAAAACAGCAAACAAACCTTTGAAATTTTGAAATCCAAGCTTGCCAAGTGGTTTCTTTTCACCTAAGAAGCTTATCCAATTTTTTCCAAAATTTTATCTAAGTTAAAACCTATCTATTTTATCCAAAAGCTAGCTACAAAAAAAAAACAGTACAAAAAAATAAAATAAAAGGAGAAACGAGCAGCAGCACCTAATCTACCGCCTGGCCCAGCCCGCTAACCTCCCTAACTAGCGCAAGGCCCAACCCACACCCACTTAACCCGTACCGCTTCGTTCTATTCCTTCGTCCTCAAACAGTACGGCAGGGCGATGCCGCCCTCCACGTCGACGACAGCACCACGGGAACGGCGATCCGCCACCCTAGCACCCTACAAATAGCCCTAGGGCCCTCCCTGGCCTGCCCTAACCCTAAGCTACAACTTCCCCCTCGCGCCGCCGCTGTTTCTCCCTCTCTCCCGGCGCAATTTTTCTCTCGGGACCTCACCGCTGCAACCACTGTCGCCACTCTCTGAACCTCGCCGTTGATCGCCGCCGTCACCGTGCGCTTCCCCGCTGGCTAGCTTGGAACGGAACTGCCACCGTCCCCTCTCCATCACCGACACCTAAGTGGAGCACGAGGGGACCCGTGGCCACGCCGCCGTCCACGCAGCTCGCCGCCGGCCGTCTCCCCCAACCCTCTGCATCCACTACATCGGAGGTGATCGCCGCGCCTCCTTCCTCCTCCCTGTCCTCTCTGAGACGCTATCATGCACACCACCCACCCCAGCACCAGCACACGCAAGCTCAACGACGTTAGCAACAGCGATCGCCGCCGGCCACCGCGCTGTTACCGTCAATGTTCAGTCGCGTTTCGTCAGTTTCAGCAAACGCGCACGAAGCTGAACCTTATCCTTTGCGCATCTGCTTACCTGACAAGAATTCGACAGCAACGCAGTGGCAAGCCTCAGCTCGCGCGAGCGCAGCCGCCTGGGTTCGATCCCCCGCTGCCCATCTTTTTTGGGAATGTTTTCCCCTAGTCCGTGGCCCACCTGTCATCCCCTCTGGTGGCCACGCATGCGCCCGCTCAGCGCCACGCTGGCACCGTGGCCCACCACCCAGTGTCTGCGGCTAGGTTACTGTAAAGTAACAAATGGTTAAAACGTTTTCTGATATTTTCCAAATATTCTTTAATTGGCAGAATAACCTAAAAACTTTAAAATGCAATAACTTTTAATCTATCAATCTGATAAATAAAAGTTATATATGTAATCTGATCCAAATTTTATACTCTTTCCAAATATTCCATTTGTGTTCTGTTTTGAGTTTTCAAAATTCATTTAAATTTCAAATTTGAATAATTCAAATGCAAATTGAAATAATTCATAACTAATTCATACTGTTTTCAAATAATTCAAATAAAATATGTTTTTCACACCTTTTTGAATGTGCTATTCAAATATAAAATTTGTTTTCTGGTTTAAATAATTTAAATTGCCTAAACTATTTAAGTCTTGTTTAATTCAATTAAAAATTGTTTAATATTGTTTAATTCATGATTAATTAACCCTAAGTCCAATTTCAAAATGTGAAACATGTAATCCAACTAAAATTTGATAACCTTTTCAAATATAAAATTTGCAAATTGTTTTGCACCCTTTAACTTGATGATAACAACATTTACTTGTGTGCCATATTTAAGTAACAAATTCCAAATTTAATAAATGCCTTTCTAAATTGTTAACTATCATTCCAATTGCATTTAAATTGTTATGTTATTGTTATTCATCATGCATGCATCATGATAACAACCAACACCTAATAAATAGTTGTAAATCAATTGTTCCAATTGTTTCAATGGATCCTTTTCCATATGCAACCCTTGCATATGGGTCCATTTAATCTGTGCTATCATGTTAGTCAGTTTATCTAGATGCACCTATTAAATTGTCATGCATCATATTGACGGTGCACAATGCCATGAACATGATTGTTTACATTCCTGTTTTGTCTGTTTGCTTTTTCTCGGTTAGACGACGACTACGTTGAGACCGACGATCCTTACGACACCACTACTCAGGACCTAGCCCAGTACCCGGCTACTGAGCTGCCAGGCAAGTTATCACTCACATGAATCATCGAGTTCCTTTCCACACTTGTTGTCGATACTATCCTTTTGTCTACTACTGCTAGCTCTATGTATCGTTGCTTGTTCTCCGAACCTATCACATGATACCCTGAACCAATGATATTGCCTCACCTCCATACCTACAGCCTTTGTTTGTGCCTTAGTATTATCTAGCATGCTTAGGGTTGCTTTTACTCGAGTCTGTTATCGGTTACTGCTCTTACTATCTTATTATCTTGTACCGGGGCTCGTTGTTAATCAATCAATCCTGTTAATTGCTAATGGTAATAATAATTTTATGATAAGGCACCGGCAGGAGGCCCATGAGAGGTTTTGGAGCCTGCTAGTGTCGACCCTAATAGGAAAAGGGTCTTGTCTACTGATCCATGATGAGCGCACTACCCGCATTTGGGAAGCGAGTATGGGCGCCCCCCTCAACTTGACCTGATTCGCATCTCGTCCAAATCGCCTCATTTAGTTCGTGTTTTCCATTTGCCGCATGCATGTTTTTGCGAGCCCAGCGCAGGGTGGAACTTTCGTAGTCGGCATATAGGGGGACACGGTCTTAGAGTGCTATGATGGTCCATTTTCTTCTGGGCTTGATTAGCCGTGCGCCCAAGGTTCTTTGGGCTTGATGCGAAGAATGGTTGGTTGTGTTGAGTGCCCCGCTTGGTGGGAGGCATCCCATCTGGCGGGATATTCATGAGTGTACGGCCAAATTGGTGCAACCCTGCAGGGATAATCTTCTCGAGAAGCCGTGTTTTCCGCGGTTATGGATTACTTGGTGAAAGTACTGGCTAACAAGTACTCAGGACAACTTCAACATAATGATCAATCATGTTTCACCCAATGATTAATAATTTGACTAGTAATAGGTTATTCACACCAATAACTTGATTCACCTTATCACAACTGCGTGAGTTATCCTCGGATTGCTTCTTTGGATAAGGGGCGAGATCCAGGATGGGTTTGGTTGAAGTTATCTTTCAGTTGGTTACAATCCTCGATCTTATCTTATTCTGTTAGCCGGAACTTGTAGTTATCTTCTGTAGATGGTTATAGCAGCCAGCAGCCACTTTTATATCACCCCTTTCTTCCGTTGATCCCAAGCATCAATGATTGTGTTGACGGGTAACTCCTTGATGAACTGTGAGTCTTGCTTGCCAGTACTTGGATGTACTGACCCCGTTGGGGCTGTGGTTTACGCAGAGTACGACTACGACTACGATGCTTCCCAGGATGGCTACTTTGTGGAGTTCGACGAGACTGCAGACGAGTAGTTAGCTGGACCAGGGCAAGATCCAGAACCTACGTGGATGGGCTTCGCTTTTCCTTTATTTTCTCCGGCTTCTTAAGCCATGGATTTGTCTGTACTCAGACCCCTTTGATTGCTTCCGCTGTTGTAATGAATGATATGTTGGGACATGTGTCCTCTGGATGACTGTATTCGATATTTTCTGCCTTAGTGAAGGCCAGTTGCCCTTATTTCATTCTTTTGTGTCTTAGAGACAGTTTGTGTTATCATTTCGTTCAAATCTGTTGACGTACCGTGCGTGTTTGAATATGAAGTACGTCGACAGTAGTGCCTTAGGTTCCTAGCGGATAGTTTACCTCGACGGTGGAAGCAGGACTTGTGTTGTCGCGCATAAGCGCAGGCCTACCAGGAAGCTGGGACGTGGGAGCAGTTATGCCCCATAATCCAAGCTCCTGACTTCCAGTTCGTGCGAGGAGTATCCTCTAGAAACCTTGGGTGCGACAAATGGTATCAGAGCCTGTCTGCCTGTAGGATCCCTTTTTACTGGTCGCAGTTGAGTCTAGAAACTATTTTGTAGCTATATAGGAAAAATGAAACGTGAGAGTAGGAATTCTGCCATTTTTCTTCTTTCCCCACCCACCCACCCTTTTCTGGTAAGGAAGTGCAACGTTGTTTTCTGTTCTCACCTAAACTTTCAAGTTAGGATTTCACGTGTTTTGGGTTCTCTTAGTACCTCAGGACTTTTGGTCTCGTTTTCCCGATGTTGCTTCGATATCATGTTCTTTTCAACATCCTTTTCGTCCGTTGAACCTTGTTGTTGCTTTCCACATCCTTTTTCATCTACCGGAGTCTAATCAAAACCTTCCAAATCATCTGCAGATGGGTCTCAGCTACTACCCGCAGGTGGTTCGCATGACTCGCTGTGAGAGCACCGCCGGTTTTCCGGAGTTGCTGAGAGACATGGTTACCTATCTGGGGTTCCGTTGGGCACCAGAGTACCAGGTCTACGAGCACCAGCGAGAGTTTGACCAGACTTGCTACCGGGCTATCGTCTACATTCTGTCGGATGATGGCAGGAGCATTGCACACCAGTACGAGGCAGTAGGGTCCACAGTGGATATGGCAGTGCAGCAGGCAGCGTACGTGAGTCTCACCGTCCTCCGTGCTGACTACTGGGGGTTTGATAAGTCCAGTTTTCGTCACATCCCCCGTGGTTACATCACGGCAGCGGGAGTTCACTTCACTGTCCACCGCGACATGGGTACCTACGAGACTGATAGCTCCAGGCTCCAGACCACTGCCCAGTTCGCTAGTCACAGTGATGCCGTTGCTTCCACACTTTCTCAGGAGTTGGCCTCAGTCAGGGAGCAGCTCCACCTTGCTCTCACTCGTCTGGCGACGTACACCACAGACTTTGTTGGAGACGAGCGCTTCGCACGTGTCGTTCAGCCAGCTGGTCTTCCGTTGCCAGATGCTGGAGGTTACGAGCCGATCAGAGGCCCACTTCTCGACCTCGGAGCTGGTTACACAGGGATTCCCCGCTATGGAGCACAGGGAGAGGACGCTTTCTACTTCACCACACCGAGAGTTGCTCTCAGAGCAGTTCCTATCTACATGGATCGTCGTGATACCTACTTCCGTGGGATTCCTCCTCACCGTATCTCTCGTCGTACTACTCACCGCCGTCCTGCGTGATGAGCATGGGAGTACCGTTGTATCCATTACTAGCTGTGTCTAGTTTATCCTTTCGTTTTCGAACCATGTATTGGTCTGTTGGATATTCTGATGTATTTGAACATGTGATGATGTACCTGTTGGTTATCTATTCATGCGTCGGAATAATCTATCTTTCGGTTACCAAGTCTATCCTTTTCTGTTGTTGTGCTAAAATGAATTTCTGTTCAGGATGCCTCCAACCAGGAACAACCCGCCTCCGCCACCACCAATGGGGGAGCTGTTGGCTCAGATGACCCAAGTGGTGACACAGATGGCCCAGATCCAGGCTAACCAGCAACACAACCAGAATGCTCCAAGGGTCACCATCAAGGACTTCCTCAGCTTGGGCCCAAAAGCTTTCGTGGCAACACGTGAGCCCCTGGATGCTGATGACTGGATCCGTGACGTAGCAAGAGCTCTGGAGATTGCTCATGTTGCAGAAGAGGATAAGGTCAAGTACGCCACCTACCTACTGAAGGGTCAGGCAGCTACTTGGTGGGAGAACTACCAGGCCATGAGGGCTGGCTATCCTATCAACTGGGGATGTTTCAAGGATGCCTTCCTGAAGCACCACATCCCGGATGGTCTCATGGAAAGATGCGTGAGGAATTCTGCTCTCTCAGACAGGGCAAGCTGGACGTTCTCGGCTACCAGAACGAGTTCAATCGTCTCGCTCGGTACGCTGGTGACGAAGTGTCCACCGAAGCCAAGAAGATGGCAAGGTTCCGCCGAGGTTTTAACCCGGAACTGAAGTACGCTCTCACAAACATCAAGTGCAAGGACTTCGTGGAGCTCGTGAACACCGCGCTCAATGAGGAGAATGGGCGCAAGGCGTTCGAAGAGTCCCGCAAGCACTCGCGTGAGGGTGGTTCCTCCTCCAACATGACCACCCCTCCGCAGAAGCGCCGCATCTGGGTGCCAAATGGTGCTGTCACTCGGGCTCCAAATGCCCAAGCTTCTCCAGGCTTTGGTCCCCGCCCACCCAACCCATCTCAGATGCAGGGTCAGAGGTTTCCGATGGGGCAGCCAAGGCCAGGGTCCTTCTCGTGTCGTCACTTGCTACAAGTGCAAGGATACTGGACACTATGCTGATAAGTGCACTCAGAAGCAGCTACCCCTACCTCCTCGCCCCAACACCAACCAGGCTATGGTTCGTGCTCCTCCGGCTAAAGCCTTCAACTCCAACAACAGGCCTGTCGGGAGGAACGCGAGGGTGAACCATATCAAGGCCGACAAAGCTGAGGAAGCTGCTGACGTCGTTCTCGGTATATTACCCGTAAACTCTATTCCAGCTAAAGTGTTGTTTGATACTGGAGCATCGCATTCGTTTGTGTCAAAGATCTTTGCTACAACGTACAATTTAGCTCTGGTTCCGCTAAGCAATCAAATCTATGTGCACTCTCCGGGAACTAAAATGATTACTTCCAAGATAAGCATGGACAATCAGATCCTAATTGGAGGTCGCTGTATTCCTTGCTTCACTCATGTTGCTGGGAAATTCTGACATTGATGTCATTCTGGGTATGGATTGGTTGAAGACCCACAAAGCTAAAATTGACTGTGCTCAAAAGTCAATAACTCTCTCCCACACTTCAGGCCAGATAGTCTATTCTCCATATGGATCAAGTTCTGTTCAGCTGTTCAGCCTCGATGCCAAACCCCTTCCTGCAATTGAAAATGTTCCGGTGGTTTGTGAATTCCCTGACGTCTTTCCAGAAGAGTTGCCAGGGATGCCCCCGGACAGAGCAGTTGAGTTCGTGATCGAGCTTGAGCCAGGTACTGCTCCAATCTCTAAGCATCCATATAAGATAGCTCCTCCTGAACTGAAATTGTTGAAGGAGCAAATCGATATGTATATGGACAAAGGTTTCATTCAGCCTAGTTCCTCCGCTTGGGGTTGCCCAACTCTGTTTGTTGCCAAGAAGGATCAAACAAAGAGACTCGTGGTTGACTATCGTCCTCTCAACGAGAAAACCATCAAGAACAAGTATCCACTTCCTCGTATCGATGATCTTTTTGATCAACTTGCTGGAGCCTCAATATTCTCAAAGTTGGACTTGAGGATGGGTTACCATCAGATAAAGATCAGAAAGGAAGATATTCCTAAGACAGCTTTCACCACTCGGTACGGTCTATATGAATACACCGTCATGTCCTTTGGTCTCACCAATGCACCGGCAACGTTCTCAAGACTCATGAATTCTGTCTTCCATGAATACCTCGACAAGTTCGTTGTGGTATATCTTGATGACATTCTAGTCTACTCAAAATCCGAGGAAGAGCATGGAGAACACCTTCGTCTCACTCTCATGAAACTTCGCGAGCATCGTCTGTATGCCAAGTTTTCCAAATGTGAGTTCTGGATTCCAGAAGTTGCATATCTTGGTCATATCATCTCTGCCAAAGGCATTGCCATTGATCCTGAAAAGGTTAAGGCAATTGTTGACTGGAAACCCCCTAAGACGGTGAAGCAAGTCAGAAGCTTTCTTGGCTTGGCTAGCTATTGCCGTCGTTTCGTCCAAAACTTTTCCAAGATTGCTAAGCCTCTCACTGATCTCACAAAGAAGGACAAAAAGTTCGTTTGGACTCCACAATGTGATGAGAGTTTCAACCTCCTGAAGACTAAACTCACTTCCACACCTGTTCTAGTTGGCCCCGACACTACCAAACCTTTCCAGATATTCTGTGATGCATCTCTACAAGGCCTAGGAGCAGTTCTTATGCAAGAACGTCAAGTTGTGGCTTATGCTTCACGTCAGTTGAACCCACATGAGCAAAACTATCCCACTCATGATCTTGAACTTGCAGCAGTTGTGTTTGCCCTCAAGAAATGGAGACAATACTTGTTGGGTAACAAAACTGAAATCTTTTCCGATCATAAGAGTCTGAAATACATCTTCACTCAGCCAGATCTGAACCTCAGGCAAAGGAGATGGATTGAGAAGATTAAAGACTTTGATCTCACCATTTCTTACACTCCAGGCAAGGCTAATGTTATGGCCGATGCTCTCAGTCGCAAATCCTATTGCAATAATCTCATGATCATGGAAAGCCAACCTCCACTTCATGAAGAATTCCAGAAGCTGAACCTTGGTCTTGTTCCTGAAGGATACCTTGCTAGCTTGACAGCCAGTCCAACTCTCGAGGACAAGATTCGTTCTGAACAACTTCGTGATTATGAAATCAAGAAGATTGTGGATCACATCAAGGAGGGCAATGATAAATTCAAGTCCTTCTCAATTGATGACAAGGGAACTGTGTTCTTCGAAGGACGCATTGCAGTCCCTCAGATTCAAAGTCTCAAGGATATCATTCTTAAGGAGGCTCATGAAACTCCTCTATCCATTCACCCTGGAAGTACAAAGATGTACCAGGATCTCAAGACTCTCTATTGGTGGTCTGGCATGAAACGTGAAATTGCTCAATACGTTTCTGAATGCGACGTTTGTCAACGTGTTAAAGCAGTCCATCAGAAAACAGCCGGTCTTCTCCAACCTCTGAAAATTCCTGAGTGGAAGTGGGACATGATTGAAATGGACTTCGTTACTGGGTTTCCAAAGTCCAAAAAGGGCAACGATGCAATCTTCGTTGTTATTGATCGTCTCACTAAGGTTGCTCACTTCTATGCTGTAAAGGAAACTATCTCAGCTAGCCAGTTAGCAGAGCTCTACACAGCAAAGGTTGTTCCCCTTCATGGTGTTCCATTGGAAATAAGCTCAGACCGTGGAAGTATTTTCACTTCTCATTTCTGGAAAAGCTTTCAAGAAGCATTGGGCACCAAACTTCTGTTCAGCACATCTTATCACCCTCAGTCTCAGGGGCAAGTCGAAAGAGTCAATCAGATTCTCGAGGATATGCTCAGAGCATGTGGTCTCTCCTTTGGCATGAAATGGGAGGATTGCCTTCCATATGCTGAATTCTCCTACAACAACAGCTACCAGGCAAGCCTAGGCATGGCACCATTTGAGGCACTGTATGGTCGCAGATGCAGGAGTCCAATCAATTGGTCTGGAGCTGGTGAACGTTCACTCTTGGGCCCTGACATTGTTAAGGAAGCCGAGGAGAAAGTTCGTATCATTCGTGACCATCTCAGGATTGCTCAGTCTCGTCAGAAGAGCTATTATGATAGCAAGCACAGGGATATGGCCTATGCACCTGGTGATAAGGCATATCTCCGTGTAACTCCCCTCAGAGGCACTCATCGTTTTGGTGTGAAAGGAAAGCTTGCACCAAGATACATTGGCCCTTTCAACATCCTCTCAAGACGTGCAGAGAATGCTTATCGTCTTGAACTTCCAGAAAAACTATCCAAGGTGCACGATGTGTTCCACGTGTCACAACTCAAGAAGTGTTTCAAAGATCCAGATCGTGCAGTTGATCATGATTCCATTGAGCTGCAAGATGATCTATCTTATGAGGAGCACCCTATTCGTATTCTCGATGAGACCGAGCGTAAGACTCGCAACAAGAGCACCAAGTTCTTGAAAGTCCAATGGTCGCATCATTCCGATAAAGAGGCAACGTGGGAGACCGAAGAGGATCTTCGCAAGAAGTATCCGGACCTTTTCACTTCTCCGTAGGAATCTCGGGGCGCGATTCCTTCAAGGGGGGGCGTTTTGTAACATCCAAGTATGAAAACCCTTAGTTGTTTTACTTGTTGTTTTTATTTAAGCAATGCATCATATCATCATCCTCATATTTATTTCTGTTTGCATTGTTTTCATATGAAATTTAAACTTGTTATCAACTTCTGTTTTCACACTTGTCTGTTACAACCTTTCAAATAAAGAAGTGCAAACTAAAAACCTCTTTTGTTTTCAAGCAACTCATTATAATTCACCTTTTAAGTTGTTGCTAAAATCAATTGCTCAATTTAATCAATTATTTCCAAGTCTTTCCCAAACTCAAAACATTTCTCAAATCATCAATCTTCTGAATCCTTGAACTTCAACACAAATTGGTATTCTTTAAAACATTCTAACTCTAGGGGAAACCCTATTGAAAATACCCTATTTTCTAAATATTAATTGCTATGGCAAAATTCAACTATTTTGGTTCAATTTCAAAACAGCAAACAAACCTTTGAAATTTTGAAATCCAAGCTTGCCAAGTGGTTTCTTTTCACCTAAGAAGCTTATCCAATTTTTTCCAAAATTTTATCTAAGTTAAAACCTATCTATCTTATCCAAAAGCTAGCTACAAAAAAAAAACAGTACAAAAAAATAAAATAAAAGGAGAAACGAGCAGCAGCACCTAATCTACCGCCTGGCCCAGCCCGCTAACCTCCCTAACTAGCGCAAGGCCCAACCCACACCCACTTAACCCGTACCGCTTCGTTCTATTCCTTCGTCCTCAAACAGTACGGCAGGGCGATGCCGCCCTCCACGTCGACGACAGCACCACGGGAACGGCGATCCGCCACCCTAGCACCCTACAAATAGCCCTAGGGCCCTCCCTGGCCTGCCCTAACCCTAAGCTACAACTTCCCCCTCGCGCCGCCGCTGTTTCTCCCTCTCTCCCGGCGCAATTTTTCTCTCGGGACCTCACCGCTGCAACCACTGTCGCCACTCTCTGAACCTCGCCGTTGATCGCCGCCGTCACCGTGCGCTTCCCCGCTGGCTAGCTTGGAACGGAACTGCCACCGTCCCCTCTCCATCACCGACACCTAAGTGGAGCACGAGGGGACCCGTGGCCACGCCGCCGTCCACGCAGCTCGCCGCCGGCCGTCTCCCCCAACCCTCTGCATCCACTACATCGGAGGTGATCGCCGCGCCTCCTTCCTCCTCCCTGTCCTCTCTGAGACGCTATCATGCACACCACCCACCCCAGCACCAGCACACGCAAGCTCAACGACGTTAGCAACAGCGATCGCCGCCGGCCACCGCGCTGTTACCGTCAATGTTCAGTCGCGTTTCGTCAGTTTCAGCAAACGCGCACGAAGCTGAACCTTATCCTTTGCGCATCTGCTTACCTGACAAGAATTCGACAGCAACGCAGTGGCAAGCCTCAGCTCGCGCGAGCGCAGCCGCCTGGGTTCGATCCCCCGCTGCCCATCTTTTTTTGGGAATATTTTCCCCTAGTCCGTGGCCCACCTGTCATCCCCTCTGGTGGCCACGCATGCGCCCGCTCAGCGCCACGCTGGCACCGTGGCCCATCACCCAGTGTCTGCGGCTAGGTTACTGTAAAGTAACAAATGGTTAAAACGTTTTCTGATATTTTCCAAATATTCTTTAATTGGCAGAATAACCTAAAAACTTTAAAATGCAATAACTTTTAATCTATCAATCTGATAAATAAAAGTTATATATGTAATCTGATCCAAATTTTATACTCTTTCCAAATATTCAATTTGTGTTCTGTTTTGAATTTTCAAAATACTTTTAAATTTCAAATTTGAATAACTCAAATGCAAATTGAAATAATTCATAACTAATTATTCCTAAGTCCAAATAATTCAAATAAAATATGTTTTTCACACCTTTTTGAACACTCTATTCAAATATAAACTTTGTTTTCTGGTTTGAATAATTTAAATTGCTTAAACAATTTAATTCTTGTTTAATTCAATTAAAAAATTGTTTAATATTGTTTAATTCATAATTAATTAATCCAAAGTCCAATTTCAAAATGTGAAACATGTAACTCAACTAAAATTTGATAACCTTTTCAAATATAAAATTTGTAAATTGTTTTGCACACCCTTAACTTGATGAAAACAATAATTGTTTGTGTACCATGTTTAAGTGACAAATTCCAAATTTAATAAATGCCTTTCTAAATTGTTAACTATCATTCCAATTGCATTTAAATTGTTATGTTATTGTTATTCATCATGCATGCATCATGATAACAACCAACACCTAATAAATAGTTGTAAATCATTTGTTCCCAATTGTTTCAATGGATCCTTTTCCATATGCAACCCTTGCATATGGGTCCATTTAATTTGTGCTATCATGTTAGTCAGTTTATCTAGATGCACCTATTAAATTGTCATGCATCATATTGACTGTGCACAATGCCATGAACCTGATTGTTTACATTCCTGTTTTGTCTGTTTGCTTCTTCTCGGTTAGACGACGACTACGTTGAGACCGACGATCCTTACGACACCACTACTCAGGACCTAGCCCAGTACCCGGCTACTGAGCTGCCAGGCAAGTTATCACTCACATGAATCATCGAGTTCCTTTCCACACTTGTTGTCGATACTATCCTTTTGTCTACTATTGCTAGCTCTATGTATCGTTGCTTGTTCTCCGAACCTATCACATGATACCCTGAACCAATGATACTGCCTCACCTCCATACCTACAGCCTTTGTTTGTGCCTTAGTATTATCTAGCATGCTTAGGGTTGCTTTTACTCGAGTCTGTTGTCGGTTACTACTCTTACTATCTTATTATTTGTACCGGGGACTCGATGTTAATCAATCCTGTTAATTGCTAATGGTAATAATAATTTGATGATAAGGCACCGGCAGGAGGCCCATGAGTGGTTTTGGAGCCTGCTAGTGTCGACCCTAATAGGAAAAGGGTCTTGTCTACTGATCCATGATGAGCGCACTACCCGCATTTGGGAAGCGAGTATGGGCGCCCCCCTCAACTTGACCTGATTCGCATCTCGTCCAAATCATCTCATTTAGTTCGTGCTTTCTATTTGCCGCATGCATGTTTTTGCGAGCCCAGCGCAGGGTGGAACTTTTGTAGTCGGCATATAGGGGGACACGTTCTTAGAGTGCTATGAGGGTCCATTTTCTTCTGGGCTCGATTAGCCATGCGCCCAAGGTGCTTTGGGCTTGATGCGAAGAATGGTTGGTTGTGTAGAGTACCCCGCTTGGTGGAAGTGCATTCCATCTGGCGGGTTATTCTTGAGTGTACGGCCAAATTGGTGCAACCCTGCAGGGATAATCTTCTCGAGAAGCCGTGTTTTCCGCGGTTATGGATTACTTGGTGAAAGTACTGGCTAACAAGTACTCAGGACAACTTCAACATAATGATCAATCATGTTTCACCCAATGATTAATAACCTGACTAGTAATAGGTTATTCACACAATAACTTGATTCACCTTATCACAACTGTGTGAGTTATCCTCGGATTGCTTCTTCGGATAAGGGGCGAGATCCAGGATGGGTTTGGTTGAAGTTATCTTTCAGTTGGTTACAATCCTCGATCTTATCTTTTCTGTTAGCCGGAACTTGTAGTTATCTTCTGTAGTTGTTTAGAGCAGCCAGCAGCAACTTTCATATCACCCCTTTCTTCCGTTGATCCCAAGCATCAATGCTGGTGTTGACGGGTAACTCCTTGATGAACTGTGAGTCTTGCTTGCCAGTACTTGGATGTACTGACCCCGTTGGGGCTGTGGTTTACGCAGAGTACGACTACGACTACGATGCTTCCCAGGATGGCTACTTTGTGGAGTTCGACGAGACTGCAGACGAGTAGTTAGCTGGACCAGGGCAGGATCCAGAACCTACGTGGATGGGCTTCGCTTTTCCTTTATTTTCTCCGGCTTCTTAAGCCATGGATTTGTCTGTACTCAGACCCCTTTGATTGCTTCCGCTGTTGTAATGAATGATATGTTGGGACATGTGTCCTCTGGATGACTGTATTCGATATTTTCTGCCTTAGTGAAGGCCAGTTGCCCTTATTTCATTCTTTTGTGTCTTAGAGACAGTTTGTGTTATCATTTCGTTCAAATCTGTTGACGTACCGTGCGTGTTTGAATATGAAGTACGTCGACAGTAGTGCCTTAGGTTCCTAGCGGATAGTTTACCTCGACGGTGGAAGCAGGACTTGTGTTGTCGCGCATAAGCGCAGGCCTACCAGGAAGCTGGGACGTGGGAGCAGTTATGCCCCATAATCCAAGCTCCTGACTTCCAGTTCGTGCGAGGAGTATCCTCTAGAAACCTTGGGTGCGACAGGGTAGAAGGTGCCGATGTCAACCATGGTTGTCGGAGTAGATGAAGTGATCGGGGAAGATGTCGGCGACGCTGCCGCTGAGCTGGTGCTGGACGTAGACGAAGAGGTGGACGGCGATGTAGTCGGCGGAACCAGAGGCAGCCCATGGGGGGGGGGGCACGTCGGTCGCGGTTAGAAGCGACGCGGCGGCGGTAGCCCACGACGATCACCTGTCGAAGCGCATCGGCGATGCTCGAAATAGGCGAAGAAGAACCCAACCGAAAAGACCATGCGCGGACGGTGGCGTTCCCACGCCTACGGAGGCGGCGCAGCGCATACCACGAAGAGGTCAATGCGCGGGGACGGCGGAGTGGACCGCATGTTGTGGCGCTAAGGCTCGAAGGAGCGATGCAGCTGCGACGCGCGTGCCGGGGCGACGACCTGGAAGACCTCGGGGCGATCGCGTGGACCGCGTGCCGCAGCGCTACGGCCTGAAGGGGCGACGCAGCGGCAACGCGCCGTCAGGGAAGCCGCGGGGACAGCCTCACGACGGCGGCGGGGACCGCGTGCCGCGGCACTACGGCCCGAAG
Source organism: Alopecurus myosuroides (assembly GCA_028641055.1). NCBI lineage: Eukaryota > Viridiplantae > Streptophyta > Magnoliopsida > Poales > Poaceae > Alopecurus > Alopecurus myosuroides. The sequence continues at coordinate 154,236,269 of CM054063.1, forward strand.
GGGCGACACAGCGGCGACGCGCAAGTTGATGCAGCTGCAGTAAGAACCACGGGGCGGCGACGCTGCGGCCCGACGGGGCGACACATCGGCAGCCCGTTTGCTCGATCAGCGATAGACGCACACTCAGAAATGGTCTTCACGGGAACTTGCGGAGGCGCACGCAGACGACTGTACGGGTCGGCCGCGCAGCCTGGGTGGTAGGATGTGCCGCTTAGCGTGAAGATGACGACGTGGGGCTGGGTGGTGTGAGGCCTAGCGGCCAACACCGTGTCGACGCATATGCGGCCAAGGCAGCTCTGTGCGTTAGGCGGCCACGGTGAAGGCGGGGTGGTGGAGGAGTCCTGATCGGAGCAGGAGCGACGACGACCGGCACACGGCGACACACGGAAGGCGGTCGTTGAGGCCGCCCAATCGCGCGAAGACGCTGAGGCGGCGAAGAGGCCACGCGCCGCTGCACGGCGCATGAGCCCTCCGTGTCGGTGAAGAGGCCGGTAGTCGCACCGGTGTCGGTGTAGAGGCGTGCAGAGATCGACGGTGGCGGCGGACGACGCAACCCGATGTTGGATCGGAAAACCAAAAAAATAAAAACGCCGGCCAAGCGACCGTCGGAGAAAAAGACTAGGGCAGCCGATCAACTTGGCCGGTGGACAAACCCTAAGTACGGGCGGAGCGGCCCCCGGCGGAGACCATGGAGATCGACCTCCCCGGGGGCGGCGCGGAAGCGTGTGCGGCGGCTAGGTCAAGAATCTCGCTGCTCTGATACCACGTAGAAGGATGGAATTGGCGTAATATGGCGCATGTATTATTGAGTCTCATAGGCGAGTATATATTGTGGTACAAAATTGGAGGGCAGGAAGCCTTATAGAGATATAGTACAAGATTGAATACAAATTCTAAACTATCAAAGATACGTACACCTAATATATCTCTAACAACGGTGTTGCAGCGGCCGAGGAGTGAACAAGATGGCTACTTGCTCCATATCAGTGAGCACGGAGGGAGTGGCGTGGCGATACAAACGAAAGTCATGCCCGTCTTCGGATGGTGCCGGTGACGACGACATCTGTGGGTGTCATTTCCCTTCTTGAAGGCTTCGCCGAGGAGCGTCGGCTTTTCTCTTGTTCACACTTCGGTTTGGTTGATGTCTCCGAGCGAAAGACTAGGTTCGGAGGTGGACCGGCATGATGGCATTGTACCTGTTTTGTTTTGTTCTTGGTGGCGGTCTTTGGATCTGCCGGTATGGAGTTTTTGATATCTGTTGTTTGTAACAATTTGTCAATGCTTGTACTCAAACTTCTCGCGATTTGCCGTACCCTCGAAAAAACAACGTGCCTCCGCATTCACGCTCCATTTTCCTGTCTCCGGCCTCTACTTGACTACTTGCGTGCATGCGCACTCACAAGTATCCTAGTCTGATTTCTCCAAGGTCAACCGCTCCTTTTAGCAGTACAATCCACTAGTACAAGTTTCTGTAGGGAAGCATAAGCCAGCAATATTGCACGAAACGAAACTAGGGTAGCAATAGCATGCTGCTGTCGCTGCACGACACGGTTGACCAAATCGGCACGGCGAGCACACACTTCTTGCATGGTCATCAACAACTCAAACAGCTAGCTAGGTAAAGCTAAAGGCAGTTTATCGCACCCGGAATCGATCAGTGACAGAGAATCTTATGAAGCCGGAAGGTGCAATTAAAATTTAATCAGTATCACTGATATATACACGTACATGAACATAATTTTTGTTAGTATACACTTTGCATAGCCCATACACGCTGCACTGTCCTTCATTTTCTCCGTCTAAATTTTTAAAGCAGATTTTAATCCATCTGTTCTGCTGGCCGGGCACCTAAAACTGTGCTCACACCGACAGGTGGGACCGGTAGCTTTCACCTTGCGAAGACCCCTACGTGGGGCCGCCAAGCCAGCGGCTTCACCAGCTAGTAGTCTAGTACCCCTGCGCCGTCCAGCTCCTGGGCAGTAGCGACGTCCGTGACGAGCCGCAGCCGCCGAACATCTGGTCGAGGGCGATGACGACGCCCATGGAAAGCGCTGCGCCGAGGCGGTGGTCCGGCACGACCAGCCGGAACACGTCGTCCCCCACTGCCTCTTTCCGACGCACCTCCGCCACCGCGGCACCGGCGCCCCCGCGCGCGTCCCGCACCGCGCAGCTGCGGCGCGCGTAAGACCCCTCCACCACGTACGCCGTCGAGTCGGCGCCCGAGGACAAGGGCGTGATGTGCGCGAGCGTCTTGTCGGACGCGCGGCGGTGGAGGCCGACGTGGTGGCGGCGCACGGAGAGGAGCGGCTTTGCGCCCGCGGCGCCCGCGTCGCCGTCGTACACGACCCAGTGCTCAGCCAGGCCGCTCAGGCTCAGCTTGATCCTCCTCCTCACGGTGAGGAGCGGCTTCCCGGCGGCGTCCATGAGGACGACGTCCTCGGCGCGGCGTCGGCTGCCGGAAGAGGACCCGTAGCGGTCGACGCGGAAGGCGAGCCCGCCGGTGGCGTCGAAGACGGTGAAGCCGTCGCAGTTGAAGAGCAGCGACTTGCGCCACACCGTCAGCACCGTGGGCAGCAGCAGCTGCTCCTCTTGGACGGTGGCTCCAGCCGGCGACTCCGGCACAACGACGTTGGGGTGCACTTTTGCCATCTACCCCTCTGTTCTTTTCCAAGATTAATCAGATTAGATACGTGCGCTGCGAGGGAGGCTCGATCGATCTCTGATGCGCTTGCAGTTTGGAGGTGAGAGGTGGAGAATGAGGAGAGTAGGGGTAGGCGGGAGGGATTTATATGCGAGCTTAAGCTTGGGCTGGACGTGACGGCCATCGAGAGCGTGGGAATAAGCTGCTGAGGTGGAGCACCGGATGCATATGCCTTGTCTAGCTAGGTGGGGATACTTGTCAGTTATATCGACTTCTCCTGTCTCTTTGTCACTCGACCGGGCAGTTGCACATTTCAATTCATAAAGTTGCCTAACCTGCTCGACCCAGAACTAACAAACGAGTATCAAGAGATAATAAACTTCGGTTATTCTTTCCCATTTGTTGTTGTTATTGGATATAACACGGGCCAGCAGGGGTCCGGGAATCATGATAAATCACCGTAGACGGGCGGCTGGCCGGCCGTGCAAAGAACTTATTCCTCAGCTAGCTACTCCCTCCGTTCAACAATAGATGACTTGCATTTGTCTATATATGGATGTATCTAAACACTAAAATGTGTCTAGATACATCCATATATAGACAAATGAAAGTCATCTATTGTTGAATGGAGGAAGTAGCTAGCTAGCACACCGGGAGACTTAGTTTCGATCACTTTGTAATCTTGTCAAAGTTTATAGATAGATAAAGTTGAAGCGATATGGTCCGTAGTGGAATGCTGCGGCAAGGAATGAAAGTTGTATATATACCTTGCCTCCAAAGCAAGGGTCCTCAAACATCGCATGCATGTAATGTACGTACGTGCGCGTATAATTCCATTCCCCTAATTTTTCTTTATCTAGAGGATGCCATCCATTTTTGTCACTGAAATTTTCACTTGCTTAGGGCATCTCCAGTCGTTCGGCACCCCCAAATTTCAGATCGGTGTTTTTTACGATAGCGCCGGGCCGCACCAAAACCTGTGGTGGGGGGGGGGGTGGGGGGGGCAGGGGGCGATTTCACCGGCCGTTCGGCCGCCCAGAAAAGAAACCGGCGATATCATTTGAAAGTTCATCTTCCCGCCCCAAAAAATAGAGCCCTAATTCGGCGATCAGCAGCCATGGTTTCGGGCGATCATATTACAAAAAACGCCACAGGTGGGCGATCAAATATAGTCCAGATCGAATCACACAGACGGGCGCGCGCGGCGTGGGCAAACGTAGGCGATCAGGCAGAAGCGTCGGCCGGCGTCGGAGCAGGCGGCGAGCTCGGCCCATCATCCTCCAGGTCGATGACGGCGTCGGAGTGGCCGGTGGGCGCGGCATCCTTGTCGACGACGGGCGCGTCATTCTCCAGGTCGAGGACGGGCTCGGCATCCTTGTCGACGATGGTCGCGGCATCCTGCAGGTCGGCGTGCGGGCTTGTCGGCGCGGTGGTGTAGCTGGCGCCACCAGACGATGTCGGGGCCGGGGGCGTGCTGATGTCGGTCAGGATGAGGTTGCACTACGCCAGGAACCAAGCTCTCACCTCGGGGGTCATCGCGGCGGGGTCGCCGCCCGTGAGGAAGGCGAGGTCATTGTTCCTCTTCTTCGCCGTGGTACCAGTCCTGAGGAGGTCGATCTTGACCTGCGAGTTGGCCATGAGCGCCGCCCACCGCTGTTTAGAAACCTCGTCCCTCTTGACGGCCTGTGCCTGGGCGTCGGCGATGCAGGTCTCGATCGACGCCTGGAGCTTTGCCGCTGCCGGCGCGCCGTCCCTTGCCAACTTGGCTTTCTTGTGGCCCATCGGCGGACGCCCTTCGGACGCACCTGCAACCACCGCGTCGGGAACGCACTCCTTGCCCTTGCCGATCGACCGCCGCACCTCCGCCCACTTCTCGCACTTCTCGATGAGGACGAAGACGTGGAGGAACTTGAAGTCGGAGCCCTCGTCGTTCTTGTACGCCTCCAGCATCCGGACGATCTCCATCTCGCCGTGCCATTTGTTGCAGGACGCCTGGATGTTCGCCCAATGGTTCGCCATGGCCTTCTGGCCGCGGTCGGTGATGCAGCAGGCGTAGTAGGGGTCGATCATGCGGCGCTCGTCGTACGCCGTTTTCACCCGCTTCCAGTAGTTGTCGACGTGCTGGTTCGCGCCGACGATCGGGTCCAAGCTGATCGTCTTCCACGCCTCGGCGAGGAGTGCGTCCTCCCTGTTCAGCCACTTGATGCGAGGCTCGGCGGGGGGCAGGGGGCACCTTGGGTTCCTTGCGGGGACGGCCAGGACCTCGGCGCTTTCGGCCATCGCCGGTCTGATCTGTCCCCTCTGGCACCACCGGCGTCTCGTCCACCTCGTCGTCTTCGCCCTGCTCCTCCGTCGCCTGCGTGCCGGAGCCTTCACCGTAGTCGCCACCGCCCTGCGCGAAGAACTCCCCGCTGTGCTCGAGGAAGCCCGGGCTCGCCGCCGCCGCCATCGAGCCGGACGCGATGATCTCCTCCATGTAGCCGCCGCCATCGAGCCCGGCGAGAATCGCACGGCGGTGGGACGGGGAAGCTGCGTAGCCCGGCGCGGCACCATACATCATCGGCGGGTGGTAGGGGAAGGTGAGGTTGGGGTTGAAACCTCCCAGGGAGTCGCCTTCGACGAACCAGGCAGGCGGCGGGTGCGGTGACATGCGTGGCGACGGCGACGGCGACTGCTTCCAGTCGGCGAACCTGGGGCCGAGAGGGCTCTTTTTCTTGGCGAGCGGCGCCGCGGCGGCGACCGGCGTAGGTGGCTCATCCGGCGCAGTCTCCTCCTCCTCGTCCTCCAGCTCGTCTTCCTCGGCGGCGGCCTGCTCCTCCGCCTGCAGCTGCGCCATCAGCTGCCTCTGCCGCTGCGCTGCCTCCCTCACCCGGCGCTTGATGTTGGCCGTTTCCAGGCGCGACCTCTCGGCGATCCACTCCTTGTTCGACATGCCGGGTGGCCGCTCCTTCGGCTTGCGCGGTTTCTTGGCCGGTTCGAAGGCCGCGGGAATGGATACGGCGGTGGCGGCGGCGCGGGGATCTGTAAATCGGGCGGGAGCAATGGCGTCTAGATCTCGGGGGCGGGGGGAAATGGCGGGAATGGACCGGGGGGAGAGGTACATGTGGGGGGAAAGTGGAGGGAAGCGTCGAAAAAAGGGAGGGAAATCGTCTTCCGTCGCTGACAGGCGTGGCCCACGCGCACATTTCGCCGCCCCAAGGCGCCGCGAAAAACGGCGGAAAGCGGCGCTAAATCGGTTCCTGGGGGGGGCGACTGGTGCGAAACGGCGCGAAAAACGCCTCTTGGGGGGCTCTGGGGGGGGGGGGGACGGCTGGAGATGCACTTATATATTTACTTCTTTTGCAGGTAAAGGAGATTACATTAAGCATAAGGGGTTACAAGGTGGTCTAGATCGACTTCTTTTGGACTTCTAAGCCGTCTTCGAGTTCGAGGTCCCCCACAGCGAAAGCCCAAAAACAGTCGCCAGCTTCAGTGAGACTTATTTTCACGAAGAAGCCAACTTATAGTGTAATTAGAGAAAATACCTCAGAGTAGTTTCCAGACAGCAACAAAAATGTGGTACCTATATTACAAAAACCTTTTTTGGAAAAACTTGATATTGTTTTCACTTGACCAACTATTTTTTTTCATATCGGGAATTTAAAGAATATCCGGCTGAATGCTTTGAATTCCATGACTAGGCTATACCGCTTGTAATTATTGGATCATCAACTACAAGCTATCTAGACTATACTCCCTCGGTTTTTATTTACTTCGCATTTTAGATCTTTTACAAAGTCAAACTTTTAAATTATTATAATATTAAATGTATATAATAAAAAATCTCTTACATTTATTAATGGTACTAAAAGTTATATTATAGATGTTGATATTTGTATACTATATATTTGGTTAAATTTCACAAAGTTTGACTGTGATTAAACCCAGAGCACAAAGTAGTTGTGAACGGAGTGAGTAGCAGGTTTAACAGTTTTGGTGATGTCTGCCATAACAGAATATTGGTTATTGCTACATGCATGATAATTGCGTGAAAATGCATGTCGCCGCTCCAACAACTACTTGCGAATGATCCAACTCCTACTTGTAAAACTGACGTGTAGGATTTTTTTTATGGTGGGAAACGACCAAAACAGAACATACTCCCTCCGTTCAACAATAGATGACTTGCATTTGTCTATATATAGTTGTATCTAGACACTAAAATATGTCTAGATAACATCCATATCTAGATAAGTGGAAGTCATGTATTGTTGAATGGAGGGAGTATATGCTAGCTATATGGATCAGGTTTTGATCGGCATATGCCAGCAAGTTAACATGATCCAGAGGAAATTATTCAAGGATATGCTAGCTAGCTAGCAAGTTAGTGCGATGCAGACAAAATTAGTCAGGGATATGCTATATATAGGTAAGCATGTTAATTTTGACCCAGATCAAATTATTCAATGGCATATCCATCGTATATATACATATACTTGGACAGGGGAATGCTAGCTGAATGAATTAACACACTAATAGGTATAGCATATACTACCAAATTTCGGCATTGTTGTGATATTGAAGCAACACCAGAAATTTAACATGTGGCTGCTGGAGTGATTCCTATCTTTTCCTAACATGTCGGCTTCGAGCTAGGCCTAACTACTGTACGTTGTACTACACGACGGAGTGCATGTAGATCGTACGTACCATTACATGCATGCATGTGAGTAGCTAGCCTAGCTAATTTGTAACCGAATTTAAGTAAGGTAGCATGTGCGTCACATGGAGTAGTGTCGACCTATCCATACATTGGAATGGGTACACGTGGCTGATCAGCAACGCAGTCCAGCTGGTCGATCGATTCAGCGTATTCTCTTTTCCAATTAACTTAAATTTGAAGCATACGATCGAAGTCAACATATACGAAATCTAATTATCATTGGGGGGGGGGGGGGGTCAAAGGGTGGCTACGCAGTTTGAGGTCATTCCAGCGTGGTACACATACTTACATTACCACGATATTATCGGAAGATGCATGCATGCATCCAACACAGCACCAGTTACAAATGAGCACGCGTCATTACGTTAGCACAGTACAAAATCTTTCTCGGGATTGCGCAACTTTGGCCAGGATATTGGTGCATGCATCTCGAAGGAGTCGTGGGAGCCGGCAGTTCCTCTGCACGGGAACACAAAGAAGAGCCGTTGCTCTCTATGGCAGGCAAAGAGACAAGTGCTACTAGAAGTAACGCCAAGATGTAGTGTCCAATGTGGGCTTGAGGCGTGTGTGCCCATGGCATGGCCCATGCGTCGACGATCAAACGTCTTGGAGGCTGAAGTGCTTATTGTCTTTATTTGCCAAGTCATCTTGATGTGCAGTACTCAGTAAATTAGTACTACTATTGTGTCCTCTCTCGGAAACTATTTTTAAAGATTTAATAAACCATCTATGGATCATAAACAATTGACATACACCAATATGCACTCAAGCACATTCGGATTTGACCTCTCCTTCCCGTGGGGGCGCCGCCCCACGCCGGGGAGGCAGCCGTCGCTCTTCCCTCCACCCCCTCCCTTTCACGCTCTCCCTTCCGATGCCGTCACCGGAGGCGTTGCCAGGCAAAGCCCTGGTGGCGTGGCCGCGGCGGCGGTCTCCCTCAACCGACGGTGATGTGGTGGCGGCGCGAGGCGCCGTTCTCCCTGTTGAGGTCATTCCTTTTTGGAGCAGACAATGGTTAGAGGTGGGGCTGAGGGTGGGGCGGTGAACATTCATTGCGTTGACGACAACGAGTTTCCGTTGCATGGTGTTGTGGCGGTTGTAGTGTGATGGATTCACGCAGGGTGGGAGCGTTGACGGACGCCGTGATGGCATCGATGACATTCCTAATAAGGTCAATGCATTGAGTTTCTGAAGATGGGGTTGCGGAAGATGGCGGCGGCGACTTTTGGAGCGGGCGTATCAACGTCCGCTTTGGGTCAGCTGGATCGATTAGTGCTCCTGGCCCGCTATCGGGCGGCTTGGTTGAGGCCTTGGTTGTAGATGTTGTGCGTTGGTGCGAGGTCCGGGTTTCGGTTCGGACAGTGGTCACCCCCTTCATCATTTTGTAGAGGTAGTGGCACATGTTGCCTGGAAGGCGGCTTCGGTCTTTCTTCTGTATTGCTTTGTAAGGTTCCGTTGATTAATAAATAAAAATGTTGTGTGCATCAGCCGATGCAGAGGCGGGGGTTTCAACCTCCATTTCTGAAAAATAAAATAAAAATAAAAAAGTTATCTCCGTTATGACTAGCTCCTGAATGAACAAAGAGAAAGGGCAAGTTTCCTACTAGGGAGTAGTACAACCGAACAGGCCGGGGCATGCATGCAGCTAGGTAGACGCGAAATACTACGAAAAGGCAGAACGCAGAAATTTGCTTAGGGCATCTCCAATAGCCGTAAGATAGCAGTTGGTAGATTTTACCACATAGGATTTTTGATGATGTGGCATAAAATAAATGATGTGAGAGAGTGAGGTTGTATGTAGGTTAACCAACAACCCTTGCACAAGCTCCGAGGTACAATAGAGAGAGGTCATGCATATTCTCTCACCTTCTATTGGCCAAACTACATACAACCATTGGAGTGGTTGTAAGATGTGTTGTTGGTTGATGACATGTCCAATTTTACCAACAAGCTAACCAACAAACTGTTAAAGATGCCCTTAGAGCAAATTCAATAGTAGAGCTAACAGCTGGCTATAAGAAATTGCCACGTCACCTATAGCCAACTATAGAGCCAACATGTATAATAGTGAGCTATAAAAATGGGTTAATTTATTGATACATGGTCCACCTCTCACTCTCACAAGGTGCCTAGGAGCACGTGCTGCAGCTAGCTCTTGCATGAGAGCCCACTCCCTTTCTCTCTCCTCTTCTCTCTCTTCCATGTCATCATAAAAATATTATTCTAATCCTTATAGCCCGCTTACGTAAGCTTATTGTACTTGCTCTTATTAGGCTAGGGGATGGTGAACAGTTCCGTTCACTAGAAAAAAGACAGCACAAATGAATGTCGGGACAGCAGGCGGCGCTGTCTGCAATTCGCCGCGTATACCCGCACGCTATCGAATACAGGGAATGGGAGCAGGAGACGGCCCTTTTGCTGAGCAGGTGCGCATACTGTTCATTGCACACATGGCACATGCATGCATCGGTCGATGGCATTCCATCTCTTGCTTTGCTACACCGTCTAATTAAAAGAGGTGGACGGGACATGCAGCCTGTAAGCTTGGGAGGGAGCAGCCAATCACGAGCGCTAGCTAGCTAGCTCACCATACAAACACAGCGCCGCCTGCTAGCTCCATCCACATGCGGACCCAGGAATTGATGGTTGCCGGGGCGAACAATTTGGGACATTTTTTTAAAAGCACAAATACAAGTGTTCCAACACAATAAAAGGTCTCGAAATATTCAGTTTTTAACACGATAACATTCAAGTACTAAAAAAATGAAAATTCTAAAAACATTTTAGAAACTACTAACAAAGTCTCTTGTTGCCCAAACACTCATTGGCGAAACCTACAACATTCAAGCATAATCAAACACGCCTCCTCATCCAGACCATCGTCCGAATCCATCGGACAGAGTGACGGACGAGATGGGGAATTGGGGATGAACTGGTCAAATCCGACAGACGAGGCGGGGCTGAACCGGCAACCCGAGGGGGGGGGGGCAGGGGAGGAGAGGCCGAGAGGGCATGGTGTGGGGGCGGCGGAAGGCTGGGGAGCGGGGAGTAGACGGCGTGGGGTGAACGACGACAGAAGGTCGTACGGCTCCCGCAATTCGTGGCGACCGGTGACGGAACACGCCTGGCTACTGGGTTGCGAGCCGCGGGGGAGGAGACGGCGTGGGGCGGCGGAGGAGGGAAGGAGACGGCGTGGCCGCGTTCCGTGGCGACCAACGACGGAAGGCGCCCGGCTACTTGGTTCTGTCCGGCCGCGACAGGCGAGCCGCGAGGGAGGAGACGGCGTGGCTGCGTGGGGATGGCCCATGGCCGGGTGGAGGCGTGGGGCGGCCAACGACGAGCGTCGTGGTCTTGTGCGTGGATGGGGATAGGTCGAGGCGCCCAGCGAGCGAGGGGATTTTTCATGGCCACGATTGACCGAGCGAGGCAGAGCGATGGATAGAATTTTTTTTTCACAGGTGCCCACCCGGGGCGACCTCTCCTGCTTGCCCCTACGGTGGGTCCGCCTGTGGCTCCATTCATAAGCTTTTTGGTTGTCATAATGTTGTTCGTACGCTTATATGCAGCAAGCGTATGCTGCTTACATGCTTATATTGTATTTTATCTGGTATTTTAGTTAGGCCGGGCCGGATCGGAGTTCGTACGTGTGGACTTTGGGCAGGCCGGGTCAACTATGTTTAACTAAGAATTAGAGTATGTATTCTTTTCGTGCAAGTGAGAATAGCCGGGTGGTAAACCCACTAATGGCTATATGTGGATGAAATCAAACTCGGTGTAAGCTTGGTCGTTCATGCCATTTAATAATCCCGTGCAAGTGTACATGTCGTTCGCCTCACTACGGGAGAACATAAATACGTCGACGGGGATCCCATACGTCGACGGCCAAATATTGGGGCCGTCGGCGTATGCCAAGAAATCTGGCGGCTAATGAAAAAAAAAATGAGATACGCCGACAGCAACCCCGTCGGCCTATCCTAGGTTTTTTTTCTCTCTCTCATCATTTTAAGCATAACATTTGCACTCGAACTCGCATTTCGACGTTCTTTAGCTCGTTTTGAAAAGGAGAAACATATCTACATCATCATGCATATTATTCAAGCTACATTATTAAAACAAAAATCATGAGAAAGAACGGAATAAACAAAAAAGGGTTAACGCTTCCGGGTGTAGACCTATAAGTTGGGTTTTTCTCCAGCGGGGCTAGAGGTTGAATATTAAGAAACTCTTGGCGTATCTATGATGAAATGGATATTTGTGTACCTAAAAATGATTTTTGCCAAAAATCATGAGCAAACTATGAGATACCTGTAGTTCAAATTTGACCAGTTTTCATTGGAATCGGCAAAAAACTTTTGTTTTTCAAAAAAGGTGGATGGAAACCTTTTCATATAAAACAAATTGGTTATTTGTGCATCTAACATGGTCTAGTATTTTCAAAAATTACAGCTCTCAAGTTTTGCAACATATTTGTGGTAGGTCCTTCCAAAAAAACCATTTTTTACACTCGGAAACTAGAAAATGGTTTTTTTGCTTCAATGAAAAGGAAAACTTCCTCCGTCAAAATTGTCCGTTCTTCCAAGATGCATGTTTGTGTGGAATATGTGAACATTTAAACAAACTATGCCATGGATATGACCATAACACTCGTCATTTGGCCTGGAACCCTGGAATGTTCGGAGGAGATAACTTATTTTTGTGAACACATTTTCAACACAACTGTCGTATTCCAAGTTTATTATTTTTTGTGTATACTAGGACCTATATAATGACACCACGCGAAGGTCTCGCATCATTTTGGGTTGTTTTGAATTTTTTGGAATTTTCTAAGTCGGTTTAAGGAAAAAGTCAAGGCGGCGGGCATGACTGTTCGTAGTTAGGGGTTGAATATTGAGAAACTCTTGGTGTATCTATGATGAAATAGGTATTTGTGTACCTAAAAATGATTTTTTCCAAAAATCATGAGCAAACTATGAGGTACATGTAGTTCAAATTTGACCAGTTTCCAGCGGAATCGGCAGAAATTTATGTTTTTCAAAAGAGGTGGATGGAAACATTTTCATATAAAACAAATTAGTTATTTATACATCTAACATGGTCTAGTATTTTCAAAAATTATAGCTCTCAAGTTTTGCAACATATTTGTGGTAGGTCCTTCACAAAAAAACCCATTTTTTACACTCGAAAAATAGAAAATAGTTTTTTGCTTCAATGAAAAGGATAACTTCCTCCGTCAACATTGTTCGTGCTTCCAAGATGCATGTTTCTGTGGAATATGGGAACATTTAAACAAACTATGCCATGGATATGACCATAACACTCGTCATTTGGCCCGAAACCCTGAAATGTTCGGAGGAGTTAGCTTATTTTTGTGAAACACATTTTCAACACAACTATCGTATTCCAAGTTTATTGTTTTTTGTGTATACTAGGACCTATATAATGACACCACGGGAAGATCTCGCATCATTTTGGGTTGTTTTGAATTTTTTGGATTTTTCTAAGCCGGTTTAAGGAAAAAGTCAAGGCTACGGGTATGACTGTTCGTAGCTAGGGGTTGAATATTGAGAAACTCTTGGTGTATCTATGATGAAATAGGTATTTGTGTACCTAAAAATGATTTTTTTCAAAAATCATGATGAAACTATGAGGTACATGTAGTTCAAATTTGACTAGTTTCCAGCGGAATCGGCAGAAATTTATGTTTTTCAAAAGAGGTGGATGGAAACCTTTTCATATAAAACAAATTGGTTGTTTGTACATCTAACATGGTCTAGTATTTTCAAAAATTATAGCTCTCAAGTTTTGCAACATATTTGTGGTAGGTCCTTCACAAAAAAACCCATTTTTTACACTCGGAAAATAGAAAATGGTTTTTTGCTTCAATAAAAAGGAAAACTTCCTCCGTGAACATTGTTAGTGCTTCCAAGATGCATGTGTCTGTGGAATATGGGAACATTTAAACAAACTATGCCATGGATATGACCATAACACTCGTCATTTGACCCGAAATCCTGAAATGTTCGGAGGAGATAGCTTATTTTTGTGAACACATTTTCAACACAACTATGGTATTCCAAATTTATTATTTTTGGTGTATACTAGGACCTATATAATGACACCATGCGAAGGTCTCGCATCATTTTGCATTGTTTTGAATTTTTTGGAATTTTCTAAGCCGGTTTAAGAAAAAAGTCAAGGCGGCGGGCATGACTGTTCGTAGCTAGGGGTTGAATATTGAGAAACTCTTGGTGTATCTATGATGAAATAGGTATTTTTGTACCTAAAAATGATTTTTTCCAAAAATCATGAGCAAACTATGAGGTACCTGTAGTTCAAATTTGACCAGTTTCCAGCGGAATCGGCAGAAAGTTGTGTTTTTAAAGAAAGGTGGATGGAAACCTTTTCGTATAAAACAAATTGGTTATTTGTGCATCTAAAATGGTCTAGTATTTTCAAATTATAGCTCTTAAGTTTTGCAACATATTTGTGGTAGTTCCTTCACAAAAAACCCCATTTTTTACACTCGGAAAGTAGAAAATGGTTTTTTGCTTCAATGAAAAGGAAAACTTCCTCCGTCAACATTGTCTGTGCTTCCAATATGCATGTTTGTGTGGAATATCGGAACATTTAAACAAACTACGCCATGGATATGACCATAACACTCGTCATTTGGCCCGAAACCCTGGAATGTTCGGATGAGATAGCTTATTTTTGTGAAAAAAATTTCAACACAACTATCGTATTCCAAGTTTATTATTTTTGGTGTATACTAGGACCTATATAATGACACCACGCGAAGGTCTCGCATCATTTTGTGTTGTTTTGAATTTTTTGGAATTTTCTAAGCCGGTTTAAGGAAAAAGTCAAGGCGGCGGGCATGACTGTTCGTACCTAGGGGTTGAATATTGAGAAACTCTTGATGTATCTATGATGAAATATGTATTTGTGTACCTAAAAATGATTTTTTTTTAAAAAAAATCATGAGCAAACTATGAGGTACCTGTAGTTCAAATTTGACCCGTTTCCAGCGGAATCGGCAGAAACTTGTGTTTTTTAAAAGACGTGGATGGAAACCTTTTCATATAAAACAAATTGGTTATTTGTTCATCTAACATGGTCTAGTATTTTCAAAAATTATTGCTCTCAAGTTTTGCAACATATTTGTGGTAGGTCCTTCACAGAAAACCCATTTTTACACTCGGAAAATAGAAAATGTTTTTTGCTTTAATGAAAAGGAAAACTTCCTCCGTCAATATTTTCCGTGCTTCCAAGATGCATGTTTGTGTGTAATATGAGAACATTTATACAAACTATGCCATGGATATGACCATAACACTCGTCATTTCGCCCGAAACCCTGGAATGTTCGGAGGAGATACCTTATTTTTGTGAATACATTTTCAACACAACTGTCGTATTCCAAGTTTATTAATTTTGGTGTATACTAGGACCTTTATAATGACACCACGCGAAGGTCTCGCATCATTTTGGGTTGTTTTGAAATTTTTGGAATTTTTTAAACCGGTTTAAGGAAAAAGTCAAGGCGGCGGGCATGACTGTTCGTAGCTAGGGGTTGAATATTGAGAAACTCTTGGTGTATCTATGATGAAATAGGTATTCGTGTACCTAAAAATAATTTTTGCCAAAAATCATGAGCAAAATATGAGGTACCTCTAGTTCAAATTTGACCAGTTTCCAACGGAATCGGCAGAAACTTGTGTTTTTCAAAAGAGGTGGATAGAAACCTTTTCATATAAAACAAATTGGTTATTTGTGCATCTAACATGGTCTAGTATTTTCAAAATTATATCTCTCAAGTTTTGCAAAATATTTGTGGTAGGTCCTTCAAAAAAAACCCATTTTTTACACTCGGAAAATAGAAAATAGTTTTTTGCTTCAGTGAAAAGGAAAAAAAAATCTTATATATGATAGAAAATATTATATGGATGTCATATTTGAATTTCTCTCATTTTTCTAGTCGATATAGACATATTATTTGCCAAATTTCGATTTACGAATTTATAGATATGAATTATTCAATATTAAATAGAAAAGGCAAAAAATGTTAATTATTATTTAAATGCAAAATTATTTGAATTCAAATTTATTATTAGTTATTATATTTTATTTAAATAATTGTTTGAATTCACAAAATAAAAGAGTGTCACATGATGGTCCAAAGGTTAAGGTTAACAGGATTGATTGAATAATATTGTCAACAACACATCCATTGTTTCTAGGTAGATCAGAGGGAAGGAACTACGAAATTAAGCGTGTTGGGCCTGGAGCAATCTCATGATGGGTGACCGACCGAGAAGCGTCAGTAGAAACGAGTAATTTAGATTAAAATTAAAAATTGTTAAAGATAAAAATAAATGTGACTATGGTGTGATTAAGTGGTTAAACAAGTGAAATAAAAAATATGCAGAAAAAAATTGAAAAAAAATTGAATTTTTTTTTAAAATAATTGCGTGCCTATACGCCGACGGGGATCCCCGTCGGCCTAAATGGGATACGCCGATGGCGCTCAATACACCGACGGCGAAGCGGCTTCGCCGACGGACGTAGAGGCCGGCGGGGATACGCTGACGGGCCCCGTCGGGCACTACAGACGCCGACGGGGATTGGTGTTTCGCCGACGGGCTGCCACCGTCGGCGTACTGACTGGCTCCCGTAGTGCCTAGCTAGTGCGCGTGCGCATATATTGATGGCAACTCTACTGTTATACTCCCTCCGCTCCTAAATATAAGATGTTCTAGCTATTAGTTATATTGTCTAGATACACACTAATAAGAGTGAACATATATACTAAATATTGTCTAGATACATATAGACATATATGAATATGAAAAATAGCTAAAACATCTTACATTTAGGAACGTAGGGAGTAAATCATGGTGTTAATTGGTGAAAAACCTACTCAACATGCACAAATGCCACAAATCACTACCCCGAGGTCGGCCGGCCACTAGGCAGTTTCTAATGCCAACAATATAATGCAATATAATCTATTTAGCAGCGCAGTATCACAATTGCTCAAAGGTGACACTTAGCTAGACTAGCCACTAGTGTCTAGTGTTACCTTGATGGAAGTATGATGCATGCATGGTAGTGATACGACACACTTTTGATTAAGGTCAACTCACCAAATAAATGCGCAAACCCTTATACTAGGGTGAGATGAGTGAAGTGACATACGTAGCCGGTTGGATCTCGTTGGTCAGGTTGCTTTTTGGTTTGTACATCCCAAGTGGTTGCCAGGATAACTTAATTAGCATATCACGTACGTTCTTTCCTAGATGGAGCATTGGATGATGAATCATCATGGGATTGCTTGTTAGTCAACGATGTTTGCTGCACATTTTGCGGAAAGTCATTTTCTCGAGCCTGCATGCATGCGTCTCCTTATGTCCTTATCCACTCATAAGTCAACGGCACATCATTTCCTTTTTGCTAATTGTTAGTGAAAATCATTTCATTGCCTTTTATCCAACACTAGAGAAAATTCCGATGCGTTGTAACAGCACAGACAAAATATGCACTATGAAAATACAAAATAAAATCTTGTTTGTACATCTGCAGTGTGTCGCAGAAACAAGTCAACTTTAGTGCGTAGGCGAGGCGCTCAACGAATGCCTCCTATACTCGCTGCCTCCTATACCAGCGCTTCAGCCATGCGCCTAATCTTGAAGGACTTTGTTTGAAGGCATGCTTTCGAGGTTCTAAGGGCAAAAATGCCAGCTCCTGTTTAATAAGCAAATAGCCTGATGCTCCTTTTATCTAGATCCTGCATTTATGAATTCCTTTAGATAAAAAAATTATGGTGCTCACCATTTCCTACCTTTTTTTTTCTTTTCATTGGTTAAGTTTGCACATTGTAGTAGCATAGGGAAAGTCATTCTTTAGTATTCTTGTAGAGCTTAATGAAGGGGTCCATCGGCTAGGAAATTTACTATTTGGTAGACATCCTTTTGTTGTTGATTTTTACCATCCATGCATAATGAGACATAAACTTTGAAAATCGCTCCATTTAAGATTTAGAACCAAATCAAGATCCCCTTCTCCCTGTAAACTCAAGAAGACCAAAATTAATAAATAAACGAGGAAGAGAAGAGTTCCACTTAGTAGAAGACGTGGAAAGGATATTCATCTGATGGCTGCGGATAGATCATGAGTTGATCGGATGGACAAAATTTCTTAATTGCTAGGACTAATGTGGAGCCTCCTAGGGTGTATCCAATTAGTAGGACAAAATTTCTTAATCGCCAGGATTAATGTGGATCCTCCTAGCGAGTATCTAATTAGTAAATATATAAGATTGCCAGGTGAAAGTAAACAACAAATACAAAGAAGCGGCACATCAACAAACTTGATCCTTTACTTCATGCCATTTCGCTGATAAAAAATAATGATCCCACCATAAAGATACACTAGTCTAACATCAGGTAGAGGTAGTAAATTCCTCAATCCCTCGATCTCCCTCATTCATCTCATCGTTAGCAGCGTACAACTTCATTACGCCTCACACAGAATGCAGTCGTAGTGGTACTCCGTTTCCCCAAAGATACAATATCTAGAAAAATAAACTAGATTGGCATAAGGTGGAGCCTTTTACATCTAGAACAGGAGGGCGATGAGGACGATCTGGAGGCGCACGAGAGCGGGGCTCGCCGGTGATCTGCTGGTGCGCCCGGGATCTCGCTGGTGAGCTTCGCCTCCGCCTCGTCCCCTAGCGCCGGTCTTGGTTCCCGCGATGTTGGCGTCCATGGCGCGTGGAGTCCGGTGGGCGGACATCGCCGATGAGGAAGACGCCGAGACGGCGGAGCGCCTAGAGGCCGAGCGTAGATGCTCGCCACCGGCTCTGCCCACGCTTGGCGACTTCCTCGCGGTGGCGTCCCGGCAGTCCCGTCGGTCTCCGGTGGCGAGAAGGTCCCCCGCCGTCCGTCGGCGGTCGTCCGGTGGCTCGCCTCAGATGGGGGCGGCGGCTGCCCCGTCTGCTGCTGGTGGCCAGCCCATGAGGGGGAGCGCGGTGAACCTAGGGTCCGCCCCTGGGATCACTCACTCTGGGTCATCGGCGGCGGACGTGGTGGTGGCGCGCCGCCGCCCGAGCCGGCCGCCGTTCGTCGTGCATCTGGGGGAGGACGGAGCGGGACGCGGGTCGGTACTGGGTCCTGGGCCGGATGGGCTGAACCCTAGGCCTGCTCACGAGGGCCCGGCGGCTCGGCCCATTATGGGCTGGCGTAGCCAGGACCCTCGAGCGGCCGGTGGGCTGCCTTCGGCCCAACGCGATGAGCGGCCCGTCAGTGCCTTTCTTTGGATCCCGAGAGGATCTCGCTCGCTCGATCTAGGGCACCAAGCATCGGTTCGACAGATCAAGCGCTTCGGGTCGACCGCTCGGACAGTCACCGTGACCCCCCCGCCGCCGCCACTCTTACGCTCGTTTGCCGCCGTCGTCGCATCTCCGATGAAACGCTCAAGGGATGCCCGCTCCCCGCCACGCCGTGGGCGCTCGCCGCAGCGTTCTCCGCCCCGCCGAATCGGGCGCCGCCGCTCCCTTACCGTCCGCCGCCGCGCGGGTCTCCGGCCGGCCCCTCGGGTGGACACCTTTCTCCAGGGCGCCATGGCCACGCGGGATCGGTCCACGCGCCTCGCAGGTCGCCGGACCAGGGGGGGCGGCAGGTCGCACTCCACGGGCTCAGGGGAGCTCCCCAGGAGCTCAGGCGCGGGAGGCCTCCCTGCGGGCGGCGCTAGTGGTCCGCCAGAGCGCCAACCAGGGTGGTCGTGAGGCTGACCCAGGGGAGCACCGGGAGGAGCGCCTCTCACGGCCGGAGGGCCCCCGGTCTGGTACTCGTGCTGGAGGTGCTGCTGTCAACTCCCGGGAGATGGTGGAGAGGTTCCCTAGGGTGGACGCGCGCGGGATGCAGCGCACTGACTCGCGGGTGGGATGGCGATCGGGAGACCGCGGCGGCGATTGGCGCCGGGATCGCTCGCCTCGCCGGGTGACCCGTGATCCCCCCGCCGTTGAGCCATCCGGGATCCCGAAGAAAAAGAAGAACAAGAAAAAGAAGAAGAAGAAGACGGTGGCCGAGGAGGGTGTGCCGAGGGGTGAGGCCCAGAGTGGTCCATCCGCCCGGGAGGTGGTGTCCGGGGGTCCGCAGAGGAGGGAGACGCTTACCTTGCTTGGGCATGGTATAGACGCGGGCTTCTACTACATCGACATGGGAGGCGTCGCGCTGTCCTCCCCGGAGTTTATGGCGGTGGTGACGGTCCTCCCGGATCCTACCCGGTCTCCGTCGGTGGTGATCTCCGCTAGGGTCATCCGCGAGGCCTTCCTCCTTCTCGATCCAGTGGCGCCATGGGTGGTGACGGAGCTCTCCCCCACCGAGTTTGCAGTGGAGTTCCCATCACTGAGCCTTCTCACAGCCCTGGCTTGGGGGGACTCTACCACTCTGCGGGGATGCAACATCAAGGTTTCCATCGAGCGCTCCGCCGTCGACCCGACTTCTCGTGCTACCCTCGCGTCGGTGTGGATTCGGATCCTCGGGATCCCTCTGGAGGCCAAGACTGTGCCTATTGTTGAGCTCATTTCTCAGGCGGTGGGCCGCCTTCAGGAGGTGGACATGGCATCGCTTCCAGGACGGGGCCCCGTCCGTGTTCGTATGATGGTCCCAGATGTCGACAAGCTGGAGGGCCCTCTGCCACCGTTCTACTTCGACGGAGTGGACCGCCCGCTCTCGATTGAGGTGGAGGGGGAGGGGGTCCTTCCCCGCGCGTCGCCTCCCCCCTCCCCGACACTCTCCGTCTCCTCACCACGACAGCTCGTCTGAGGAGGAGGGGGATTCCTCGGAGGACGACTCTGGCGAGGACCCCAGGGACGTGGACCCGCCTCAGGTGGCCGCGGGCCCGGTGCTAGGTGATACTCCACGGACTGATCAGACCTCCCAGCTGGCTGCCGCTCCGCAGGTTCCTTCTCCTCTCCCGTCTCTTCCAGCCTTGGATGCCCCTCCTCTGAGTGCACCGGCTAGGTTGGCCCTGGTGGATGTCTCCCGTCAGGTCTCGCAGGTTCCTATGGGGCCTCTGCTCTCACAGTACGGGTCCAACCTCTGTGAGGGGCCGGGGTCTCTGGATCTTGCGAGCCTTGTGGCGGACGCCCTCCACGGTCTGGCCTCTCCTCGGGCTGAGTCAGAGGCGGCGGATTCGGGTGGAGTGAGCATGGAGGTGGCGGCGCCAGACTCGCCTCGCTCTCCAGGGGTGGTTTGCTACACCCGCTCGCCTGGGACCCCTCCTACCCCGCCACAGGGGTCCCCGACCCGGCTCCCTGCCACGCCGGTGCCAGGCGCTCGTGCCCTGGGTTTGGTCGTCACCGCCACTCCCATCCCTGGGGTCACGACTCGCCGTAGCGCCCGCATCGCTAGGGCCAGGACGGGTGCGGAGGTTGTCGAGCCGACAGTGGGAGAGGTGGCGTCTCGCCGTCAGGCGGCTCGCTGCCTAGAGCCTGGTACGTCTCGATCCGCCCGCTCCACTCCCTTGTCCTCTTCCCCCCCTCTGGCTCTAGATTTTCGGTCCTCGATTCGGTTCCCCTAGAGATTCTATCGCAGGTGGCTGCGGATAGTGGTGTGATCTTTCGCGGCGAGTGTGGGACCAGGGTAGAACAGATTGAGGCTATTAGGGCCAAGGAGATTTATGAGGGATCTCTGGCGGCTGCTCGAGCTCAGGCGGAGCGAGAGCGGCTGGCGCCCTCGACGTCGTCTGGACCCTCTCGGGCTACCCCGGGGTCTAGTAATGACGGTTCTCCTCGGCCCTTAGAGCAGGCTGTCCCCAGCGCTCCGCCCCAGATGGGGAAGAAGCGGGGACGGCCCCCTAAGGCGACGTCCAGGCCCTCGACCAGCGGTAGGGCCACCCCGGTCCCCCCTATGGGGACCCCCCCTGACATGGTTTCCCAATGAGTGTGTCCACATTTATTTGGAACATGCGGGGGTTTGGGGCGGACGGTCGTCAGCTCCAACTCACCGAATACATGCGGCAAGAAAATGTGGATATAGTGGGCCTGCAAGAAACTATTAGGCAGGACTTCTCCATTGCGGAACTTCAGAGACTGAGCCGCTTCAAGTTTGCTTGGCATTGGCTCCCGGCCTCGGGGCACTCGGGCGGGATCCTCCTTGGTGCAAAGGAGGATACCTTTCAGGTGGATGACATGGATCGTGGGGAGTTCTTCGTGAGCATGTCGCTCACTCATAGACGTTCTAACCTCCAATGGGAGGTTATCATCGTCTACGGGCCCGCGGACCATCGGAGATCCACTGAGTTCCTTGTGGAGCTTGCGGCGAAGGTGGAGCGGTGTACCATTCCGGTGGTAGTGGCGGGGGACTTTAACCTTATTCGGTCCCCGGAAGACAAGAGTTCGGCCAATGTGGACATCCCTAGGTTGCGGTTGTTCAACGACTTCATTGCGGACTTGGCACTACATGAGATCGACCGGGTGGGGGCCCGCTATACCTGGACTAATAACCAGGTGGACCCTATCCGTAGCACTCTTGACCGGGTCCTAGTTTCGGTTGAGTGGGAAATATCTTTCCCCCTTTGTTCCCTTCGGGCCCTCACTAGGGTAGGCTCTGATCACTCTCCCCTCCTTTTTTCGTCTGGAGGGGGGATAGTACCTAGAGCTAACCGTTTCCACTTTGAAGACTACTGGCTTGAGCAGCCAGGATTTGTGGACTCGGTGGGCATCAGATGGGATGAGGCGGCCGCTGCCCCGCCCCGTCTGTTTAATGCGGTGGATGTTTGGCACCACTGTGCTAAGATGATCCGCCAATTTATGCAAGGATGGGGGGCAAACGTGGGGGCGGACATCCGGAGGCATAAGACCGAGCTTATTTCCCAGATTCAAGCGCTTGACTCTGTGGCGGATTCTGTGGGTCTGGGCACGGATGAGTGGCTTCATCGCTACTCCTTGGAAGCGTCCTTGATGAGCATTTATAGGGGAGAAGAAATCTTCTGGCGCCAGCGTAGCCGCCAGAAATGGCTGTTGCTGGGAGACGCCAACACGGCGTACTTCCATGCTATTGCTAACGGGCGGCGCCGGAAGTGCTCGATCCCTTGGTTGTGGGAGGATGGTCGCCTCCTTGAGGAGTCGCACGAACTGTCTACCCACATCTATTCCTTTTACAAGGATCTATTTACGGCGGGTCCCCGCTCGGGGACCGCGCTATCTAGGGAGCTCTGGAGCTCTGACGCGCTAGTGTCAGAAGGGGAGAATGCGGACCTTACTCTCCCCTTCCTGGCAGAGGAAGTTCGACGTGCCATTATGGACATGAAGGCTAACTCTGCCCCCGGTCCAGATGGCCTACCAATCTCTTTCTTTCAAAGATTTTGGGGCCACCTACAACCGGTAGTTATGCCAATGTTCCAAGAATTCTATATTGGGACACTGGTGATGTCGCGCCTGAATTTTGGGGTGATTTCCTTGATCCCCAAGGTGACCGGGGCTACGGATATCCGCCAGTTCCGGCCGATCACGGTGATCAACGTCATCCAACGCATTTTCGCTAAGGTGTTGGCGCTTCGGATGGCGCCGGTGGCTCAACGCTTAACTCATCCTCAACAGTTCGCCTTTACTAAGGGTCGACATATCCATGATGGGATTCTGGCGCTTCACGAAATAGTTCATGAAGTGAAGGTCCGGCACCATAAGGGTGTCTTCCTGAAGCTAGATTTCCAGAAGGCTTATGATCGGCTGGACTGGGCGTTTCTGCGCCAAGTCCTCGAACGCAGAGGGTTTGATAACAGGGTCGTCTCCTGGGTTATGCAGACGGTGACGAGCGGTAACACTTCGATTAACATTAATGGGGAGATTGGCCCCTCCTTTAGGTCGTCCTGCGGGGTGAGACAGGGGGATCCGTTATCCCCCATTTTGTTCAACCTGGCGGTCGAGTCCCTAGCGACCATGTTAGAGCGGGCCAAGGAGGCTGGTCACATCTCGGGTGTGGTCGGCCACCTTATCCCGGGAGGTGGGGTAACCCACCTCCAATATGCGGACGACACAATGATCATGATAGAGGGCTCGAAACGAGATATCTGTAATTTGAAGTTTCTCCTGCTATGCTTTGAATCCATGTCGGGTCTCAAAATCAACTTTGACAAAAGCGAGGTGGTGGTATTGGGATACGCCTTGGAGGAGCAGCAACGAATTGCAGATAACTTCAACTGCAAATTGGCGTCCTTTCCGGTCGAGTATCTGGGTGTCCCTCTAGGAGATTCCAGGATCTTGATGAGGGACCTTGAACCCCTCATTGGCAAGGTCAGGGCTAAGGCTGAACCGTGGTGTGGTAGGTTCACCTCTAAGGGGAGCAAATCCGTACTTATCGATTCTTGCCTGTCCAGCCTGCCTATGTATATGATGGGCCTTTACCTTCTCCCAGAAGGGGCCCATAAGGCATTTGACAAGGAGCTCTCACGGTTCTTCTGGTCGGCCTCCAATGGCCAACAGAAGTACCATATGGTCAAGTGGGAGCATGTGTGCGCCCCCAAAGACTTTGGGGGCATAGGTATTCTGGCCTCCCGGAAGATGAATACTGCCCTTATGCTTAAATGGGTGTGGCGTATCTTGCAGGACGAGGGCGGGCTCTGGCTCCAGCTCATCAAAGCGAAATACCTTAGGGGTTGCCCGCTTTTGTCTTGCGAGCGCCGGGAAGGCTCCCAATTCTGGCGAGCCATCCAATCCATAAAGGGTGAGATCCGGAGGGGGGCGCGCTTCAGCGTTGGGAACGGGAGGAGTTCCCTTTTCTGGATAGACATTTGGTTAGGGGACAGACCACTTCAGTTGGCCTTCCCTAATCTCTTTGCGATTTGCTCCGCTCCATTGATGTCCGTTGCCGAAGCGGCCCCGAATGGAATTTGGAACATCTCGTTCCGAAGGACATTTGGCCCTGCAGAGGCGACATCATGGCACGAGCTTAACGCCTTATTACCGGGTCCCCTAGGGGAGTCCCCGGATCAGGTTACGTGGAGCCTAGCCCCCTCGGGCTCCTTTTCCGTTAAGTCGGCGTATCGTAGTCTTTTCTTCGGGCCGGGGCAAACGTGGTCCTCCTGCCTGTGGAAAGCCCCTTTGCCATTGAAGATCAAGATCTTTACCTGGCAATGGCTGCGAGACCGCCTCCCTTCGGGGGTGGAGGTGCGAAAGCGTCAGGGTCCGGGGGATGGCAAGTGTCCGCTATGTGGGGTTCCAGAGACGGAAACCCACATCCTGTTCACATGCCCCGCGGCCAGGTTCCTTTGGAACTTCGTGTATGAAGGTTTGGGGCCCGAGTGGAGGGCCTCAGACCTTGGCGGGTTTCTGGAGTGCCAGGCAAGGAAGACCGGGAGGGGGCGTCGCCTCTTCTGGGTCATCCTTGCCGGCATGACGTGGACCCTTTGGACTATTAGGAATAAGATGGTGATTGAGCGGATCTTCCTTCGGCGTGCTTCTGACTCGATTTACAAATTTCTTGCTTTCCTGCAGCAGTGGCACCCGTTGTGTAGACAACGGGACAGGGCTCAGCTGGACGGCATGCTGGACAGTTTGGTGGTGGTGGCGCGTCGCATCTCCGCCTCCTCTACCCCCTCGAGCTGAGTCTGATGTAGAGGCGGCCCTTTACGACATCTGCATCGCCTCGCTATCTCCCCCTTTTTTTGTCTCTCTTCTCTCATGCTGCTGTGGCGTTCTGTTTCTTTGGGCTTATTTGTGCTGATGCCCCAGCAAACTATTATCTGCTCTCCTCTCCTTTTTCTTGTGACGTGTGTTGTATGAACTTGGATTGGTGGTTGCTTTATTTATAAAGCGGGGCGGAAGGCCTTTTTCGGTTTTACATCTATAGAGTGATCAAACCGTAAAAGAGTAATACATGGAAGATAAGAGAGCCATTTGTTCACTATGGGCATTAAAATATTCCTCTCTCGAGATGCCAAATAAAGCCAATGAACTATCGTAAAATGATCTTCTTAGTGCCATCTCGTTTCAAAGTTCAGGTCATACAAACGTAAGCTTGATAACCAGAATATTAAACCCTGATGACTAATCTTTGTTGTTGTGCATCCTGCAGCGAGGCAAAAGACAGGTTGGACCACTATGTACATTGTATAGACCAGGCATATGATATCCCCGGTGTACTCCTGAGTTTCAGGAAAAGTAATTGGGCTGTTAATCAGTAGGAAATAGTGATTTCTCGATCAAATCTGAAGTACTAATTCAAAGTGCACCGCTGCCAAAACTTTTCCATGGAGTTCCAATTGTCAACCTAAGCAGCTAATCATATGCTGAAATCAGTGAAGACCACACACCAGCACACCGCACATTGCGGTGGAAAAACATCAACTAATCAATACTCAGTACAATTGGTACCCACGTGACCATTGCAAACAGGGTGGCTCAAGCTTCAGGTGTTGCTAGAATGGGACCGAGGTAGAGCCTCCTCCCCTGCGAAGAAGTCCAAGCCTGCGCTGTGTTGTGCCAGCCAGTTCCCCTTGGCTGTGGTCCTCATCTGATCAGAGAAGGAGTCGTTGGCGGCCACGGCGGTGGGGGTGATGAAGCAGGGATCCATGTCCCCAACTGTCGGGGGGTTACCCCCGAGTAGGGGTAAGGCAAGTGCTAAAGGCAAGGTCAAAGGTGTTGTTTGACCGGGTAGATGGCTACCCGGAAGGTTTCTATCCGGCCGTACCAGCCAATGGCCAAGAGGAGAAATCAAGCAAGTTATGTTCGTCCGAGTAAAGAAGTTGGTCCGAGTAGAGGGAGTGAGTTCCTACTCGGGCCAGAAGTCAATAGAGCCGTTCTGACAAGGGATCCCGCGTATCCTGCGTCCGTACCGGCGTGCGGTTCAACTTACGGAGCGCGTGATTATCCGCGCTACGGCGTGGCTACAGTGCGGTAGGCGCCTGTCAAGTCCTGTCACTGACAGAGAGGACATGACAGGGCTAGGGGCCTACCCTATCTCACTGACAATGTGGACATGTCCCATCTCCGAACGGCGCGACGACTTACGGCGCCCGCGTCAGCGAGAAGCCGGAGGCGTGCTCTGTTCTGCAGCGCTCCTGTCCCATCAGTCGTACCTTTTAGTCTTATTCTATTCGGCTGGGCACCAGTATATAAGGTGCCCTGCCCCCTCCTGCGCGAGGGTCGACACTTAGCGTTGCTTCACTTCACACAGAGAGAACTAGAGAGTTAGAGTGGCTACTCGGATGAAGGCCAGATTTGTACTGTGGCTACTCGGTATACACACAAATAGAGAGAAAGGCAGGAGTAGGGGTGTTACCTCCACACGAGAGCCCTGAACCAGGGTAAGATCTGGTTGTTTGCAGTACGTGAGACATCCTACACGCGGCTACTCGCCATGTGATCCCTCCCCGAGCACCTCCAGCGTCCATCGTCCCCAACTTTAGCCATCCCATGGCATCTGCCGTGATACCACCACGACAGTTGGCGCCCACCGTGGGGCTACCAGCGGCGCTGGCTGGAGTCCATGTTCGGACGGGACTCATTTCTGCTACTGGGGAGCGCGTGGTCTGTGGCCTTGTCCACAGATTCGGCTCCTTCGACTTCGTCACCGACAACGCCGGAGATTTCGGCGGTAGGCCCATGCCGGCAGGCGGCTCGGTGCTCTCCTTCGGCTCGCACCTCGTCTACGTCGCCACCACCGTCATCCGCGAGTTCCCAGAGGAGGTGCTCGTCGCGGAAGATCCTCCTGCTGTGCTCGCTGCCCGCGGGAAGCCAATTGGCTGCTCCGCGGACAGCGTGAAGGTGATGATGACCGGCCCGGCTACCGATGCCGGGAAGGGCGCGGCCGCTACCGCGGGAGTCATCGAGGAACCTGCTGGCCCGAGTGCTGCGCAAAAGGTTCACAAGCCTTACGAGGCGCCCCACAACATCCCGGGTTACATTCCTCCTTCCACGACATCGACGATACCGGCATCCGCCGTGCGGATGGGCATGCCGCCTCCCACCAAGCTTGAGCTCATGACCATGAGGGCGCAGCTCGACCAGCAGCGTCAGGCGCTACTCGCCGAGCACTTGGAGCTGGAGAAGGTTAGGCTTGAGCTTAGCCTAGACCAAAATGAGTACAACAAGGCCCACGGCTTTACTCCTGTTGTTAGGAAGTCTATCAAGCTAGGCGCTACTCGTCGCAACTTAGGCGCCGAGATGGCAGTAGTGGGAGAGGATCCTAGTCAGTCCGCTAGCCTAAACACTGCTACCAGGCCCAAGTACAGCACCCCCGCCAAAACACTTAGAGCTGCAGAGGCTGTAGCTGCTGAGTTGCCGAACCTAGCCGGCGACGCGCGCGCTAGGCAGCAGGAGAGGCTCAATGAGCTAGTGCTAGAGGCTGCTAGGCAGAATGAGGAGTTCCGGAAAGCCAATCCGGGTGCTGGCGCTTCTCAGATTTTACACTCGCGTGCAGCGAGATCTCATGACCAGGCATCATCACCGCTTCCCAACCGCGAGAGGGACCAGAGTGTGCACTCTGGGAAGAGTAGACAAATGCAGGTGTACGACCCGGCTCTCGCCGCAAAACAGCACACTGTGCCGCGAGAGTCCGGTCAGAAACACAACTCTGCAGGAGCGGGCTATCAAGCCCATAAAGCTCATAGTAAGAGGCAAGATGGAGGCAATGAGGGACCTTCTCGGTGTCCTGCCGCTCAGCCTACTCGGCAGAGGACGCAGCAGCCAGCTGCAGCACAGCCGCGTGCGGCTGCGCCAGCAGTCAACCCGGTGGTGCAGCCCGCTGTTGTGCAGGAGAACAGATATGATGATGGCTACTCGGCCATGGGGCTAGCCGGCTATGCTGACCCAAGAAACGTCGCTGGTCGTCTAGGTGACCGCATGTTGGAGCCCAATGATGCAAGGTACAAGCTGGACCGGATTAATCTGTCCGCGCAACTCGAGAACAAGGGACCGCCTGGCCCAGAATGCTTCGGTCCTCGTATCATGAATGAGCCATCCGTGAACCATTTTCAGCTGGCCAGGGGGACCAAGAGCTACAATGGGAGTACCAAGCCAGAAGATTGGTTGAGTGACTATGTCACAGCCGTGCACATCGCAGGCGGCAACCGGAGATGGGTTGTGCGGTATGTTCCGCAAATGCTAGAGGGTCCAGCTCGGACTTAGCTCAACAACCTGCCCAAGGACAGTATCAACTGCTGGCTGGACTTCTCGGAAGCCTTCATCAGCAACTTCACCAGAACCTACAAGAGGCCGAATAGGCTGCAGCAGTTGTCCGCTTGCAACCAGCGGAAAGAGGAGACCGACCGCGAGTATCTTACTCGGTGGAGCACTTTGAGGAACACCTGTAAAGGTGTGAATGAGGCCCAGGCCATTACTTGGTTTGCTCAGGGCTGCAGGCATGGCAGCATGTTGTGGCAGAAGCTGCAGCGCGAGATGCCGAGTACTCTCGCTGAGACAATCAAGATTGCAGATATGTATGCACTCGGCGACCCAACTCAGCCTCTGATGGATTCTCCTGAGCCGAGAAGGAACTACAACAGCAACAAGCGCAGAGGCGACCGGATTGATACTCGGTATGATCCCGAGGAGGTGAATGCAGTGACTACGGCTGCTGGGAGTAGCCAAAGGCAAAAAACTGCTGGAGCCCAGTATGGGCAAAACCAGAATCAGGGCCAAGGCATCAAGAAGCCGTACAATGCTCCCCAGCAGGGTAGCGGAAACTCGGATCCTGCTCCGAACTTTGTCTTTGGGAACATTAGGGATGGGCCTTGCAGCTTCCATACTCGGCACCCGGCTAGGCCAGGCAACCACACTACTCGGCAGTGCAGCTGGTGGGAACAGATCAAGA
The DNA here is from genome assembly GCA_028641055.1 of Alopecurus myosuroides. NCBI lineage: Eukaryota > Viridiplantae > Streptophyta > Magnoliopsida > Poales > Poaceae > Alopecurus > Alopecurus myosuroides. The sequence continues at coordinate 154,265,426 of CM054063.1, forward strand.
ATGAGGGTCTGCCTCCTCCTCCTCCTCTGCTAGCTGCGAATGCCAATGTGCAGCCTATTCGGGCAGCTGTTCCCAGGCCTGCAGTGTTCCCGAGAAGAGAGAATGTGAACCAAGTGGCTTTAGGAGCCAACCGCAACTACAACTACAACAACAACGACCGCAACCGCAACTTCTACACCCGCAACCGCAACTTCAACAACAACAACAACAGAAGCAACAACAACAACAACAACAACAACAACAACAACAACCAAGGCAACAACAACAACGGCAACAATGGTGGTGGAGACTGCAACCAGTACTAGGAACACCATGAGAGCTACATGATCTTCACCTCCCGAGCCTATCGACAAGCAGTCTCTGCACAGGCGTGCGATGGAGGTCAATGCTGTGATCCCTGCTGTGCCTCATTACCTGCACTGGTGCAACCAAGAGATCACGTGGTCCAGAGGTGATCATCCTAGGGTGATGCCCAACCCGGGTATCTATGCTTTGGTGGTGGATCCCACCTTCTTGGGTACTCAGAAGAATGTCAGGTTCAGCAAGGTCCTGATCGACAACAGCAGCAGCACCAACATTGTGTACAGAGACACACTCAAGAAGCTCGGAATGGCCGAGAACATGTTGCTACCCAGCAGGACCACATTCCATGGCATTGTGCCGGGAGTGTCTTGCTCTCCAATCAGCCACGTTTGGATAGACGTTCTATTCGGTACCAGGGAGAACTGCCGCACTGAGAGCCTGTCGTTTGAGGTAGTTGATCATCAGAGCCCCTACCATGCCCTACTCGGTAGGCCTGCTCTCAGCAAGTTCATGGCTTCTACCCATGCTGCATACATGAAGATGAAGATCCCTGGTCCCAATGGAGTCATCACCATCTCGGGTGATTACAAGAGGTCTTTGGAGTGTGCCTCTACCGGTTCTCAGCTGGCGGAATCCATGGTCATTGCTGCCGAGAAGAAGAAGATGTATGAGGTCGTGGCTATGGCGCAGGCAGCGCAAGGTGGTGCGCCTGGCATGCCGAGTTCCCAGTACGGGACTGTGTTCCAGGCGTCCCAGGAGACGAAGAAGGTCCAGGTAGATCCTGAGTTCCCAGACCGTGTTGCCATCATTGGCGCCGGGTTGGGAGAGAAATAGGAAAGCAAGCTCATCCACTTCCTCCGTGAGAATCGAGACGTCTTTGCCTGGTCCAATGAGGATTTGCCGGGTGTCCCGAGGGAGTTGGTTGAGCACTCGCTACATGTGCGGTATGATACCAAGCCGGTTAAGCAGGCTATGCGCTGCTTTGGTGATGAGAGGAGGAAAGCTATCGGTAATCAGATCACCAAGTTGCTGATAAGCAACTTTATCATGGAGGTATTGCATCCGGACTGGCTAGCCAACCCGGTTATGGTTGAGAAGAAGAAGGAGGATCCCAAGGCCGACATCGCATGGCGTATGTGCGTGGACTACACCGACCTGAACAAGGCCTGCCCCAAGGATCCCTTTCCGCTACCCCGCATAGATCAGGTGATCGATTCCACTGCTGGTTGTGAGCTTTTGTCTTTTATAGATGCCTACTCTGGTTTTCATCAGATAGCTCTCAACCCTGCTGATCAAATAAAGACTACCTTTATTACCCCGTACGGGGCTTATTGCTATCGTGTCATGTGCTTTGGGTTGCAGAATGCTGGGGCTACCTATCAGAGAGGCATGCAGAAATGCTTGCATGATCAAATTGGCAAAAATGTGCAGGTGTACGTAGATGACATTGTCATGAAAACGAATAAAACACATACTCTGCTTAGTGACATTGAGGAAACCTTTGCCAACTTGCGCAAGTACAAAATGAAGCTGAATCCGACTAAATGCACCTTTGGCGTCCCGGCTGGCAAGCTACTCGGCTTCTTGGTATCCAGTCGGGGCATTGAGGCCAATCCTTCAAAGATAAAAGCTATAGAGAGCATGTCTTTGCCGAGATCACTGAAGGATGTGCATAAAATTCACTGGTTGCTTGGCTTCTCTAAGCCGCTTCCTGGGCAGAATGGGCGAGAAGGCCTTGCCTCTGTATCAGTTGATGAAGAAAAGTGACAAGTTTGTCTGGACACCGCAAGGTGATGTAGCATTCAAGGAGTTGAAAGCCATGCTGGGTAGCGCTCCCATCTTGGCTAGTCCGCTACCCAAAGAGACAATGCTGTTGTACATTTCTGCGACTAACCGAGTAGTCAGTGTGGTGATTGTGGTGGAAAGAGAAGAGGAAGGCAAGACTGTGCAGCGGCCAGTATACTATCTCAGTGAGGTGCTGTCCAGCTCCAAGCAGAACTACCCACATTACCAGAAGATGACTTACGGCGTGTACCTGGGCGCCAAGAAGCTGAAGCACTATTTCCAAGAGCATCCCATCACAGTGGTGAGTTCTGCTCCCATCTCGGACATCATGGGCAACAAGGAGGCAAGTGGCAGAGTAGCCAAGTGGGCGATTGAGCTGTCCGCGTACGCTCCTTCGTACGCAAGACGAGAAGCCATCAAGTCACAGATCCTAGCAGATTTTCTGGTGGATTGGGCTGAAGTGCAGTATGAGCCTCCTTCGCCAGTAGCCAACTACTGGAAGATGCATTTTGATGGCTCCAAGGTGAAGGAAGGCATGGGTGCTGGCGTGGTGCTCACATCACCCAAGCGATATCAACTCAAGTATGTGCTGCAGATCCATTTCAAGGCATCCAACAATGTAGCAGAGTATGAGGTCGTGGTACACGGTTTGAAGGTGGCCAAGGAGGTTGGCGTGCAGCGCATCATCTGTTATGGCGACTCGGATCTGGTGGTGCAGCAAGTATCAGGCACCTGGGATGCTCTGGATGCCAACATGGCGTCATATCGGTTTCTGGTGCAAACCATGACTGGTTTCTTTGAAGGATGCGAGTTCCAACACATACACCGAGCAGAGAATGAGGCAGCTGATGAGCTGTCCAAGTTGGGGTCTTCTCGGCAATACATCCCGGCTGGGATTGCCTTGGAGCATTTGAGAAATCTATCTATCAAGCCATCCCCCAACTCGGAGTCCATCTTCGTTCCTTCTCTGCCTGGCGAGGAAGCTGTTCCCATGGAGATTGACTGGGAGGCTGCAAAAGAGAACCGGGGACTGCCGTCTCCATCCCGGGGACTGGCACCTGCAACCCGGGGACTGTCCCTTCTTACTCGGGGACTGCCCCTCCTAACTCGGGGACTGTCGCATTCATCGAAGGGGTCCTTGCCGAGTGCTCGGGGACTCGTCTCCAACTCAGAAGAGGAAGTGGTGGCTGATCTAATGGAACTGGACGAACCAGTGTTTCCCATCCGGGGGACACCGAGCTGGGCTCTGCCCATATTATCCTTTCTAAAGGACGGCACCTTGCCGAGTGATGAGGTCACCGCGAGGCAAATTCAGAGAAGATCCAAGGGCTATACTATCTTCAGATATGTGCTGCATAGAAGAAGTCCTACTGGTGTGCTGCATCGCTGTGTAGAGCCAGAGGAAGGAGAAGAAATTCTGGTGGAGATACATCAAGGGGAATGCGGGCATCACGCCTCTTCTCGGGCTCTGGTCAACAAGGCTTTTCAGCATGGCTTCTTTTGGCTCACTGCCTTGAAGCAAGCTGAAGATATTGTGAGTAAGTGCAACGGCTGCCAAAGATTTGCAAGTAAGATTCATATGCCAGCTTCTGAGTTGAAGACCATTCCCATTACTTGGCCATTTGTTGTTTGGTGTTTGGACATGGTGGGTCCTTTCAAGCCGGCTAGAGGCAACATGACTCACATTCTGGTCATGGTTGACAAGTTCACCAAGTGGATTGAGGTGAAGCCTATTCGGAAGTGCGATGGAGTCACTGCTGTGAGTTTTCTGAAGGATGTGATCCTGAGATATGGCTACCCGCACATCATTATCACTGATAATGGCACAAACTTTGCTGAGCGTGCTTTTGCGAGGTTCTGCAGAGATAAGCACATTCGGCTAGATGTTGCATCTGTTGCGCATCCCGCCTCCAATGGGCAAGTTGAAAGAGCAAATGGCATGGTGCTATCCGGCATAAAGCCAAGGCTGATTGAGCCACTGCTGAAAACACCTGGGTGTTGGCTAGACGAGTTGCCAGCGGTGTTGTGGAGTCTAAGGACTACCCCTAACCGGTCAACCGGCTACACACCATTCTTCCTGGTATATGGAGCTGAGGCCGTGTTGCCCACTGACCTAGAGCATGACTCACCCCGAGTAACCCTCTACACTGAGGCAGAGGCTAGAGAAGCTCGAGAAAATGACGTTGACCTGCTAGAAGAAGCAAGAGAGCTAACTCTGTCACGTTCAGCTATTTACCAGCAAAACTTGAGGCGTTATCATAGCCGGAAAGTGAACCGTGGGGTTTTCCGAGAAGGAGACATGGTCCTTAGGCTCGTGCAGCGCACGGCCGGGATGCACAAGCTTTCCCCTCCGTGGGAAGGGCCTTTTATTGTGAGCAAGGCTTTGCACAATGATGCCTACTATCTAGTTGACGCACAGCCACCCCAGAAGAACAGGCCGGATAGGGCTGGAGAGGAATCCAAGCGCCCTTGGAATGTAGCTCTACTCCGACGTTTTCACTCATGAGCAAACTGTGTATGTATTTCCTTATCCGAGTTAAAACTTCTATTCGGCAATCGGAAATTGAACTCGGGGACTGCCCTCGTCCAAATTGCTCCTTGTGTCTGTCTTGTTCTTACTTTGTCTATTCGGTTGAACCACTTAGAATTTCAAAAGCATACAAAGTAGTGTGTTTAAACCCACCGGACACTCTGTGACTCGGCTGCTGTCCGCAACCCGGTTTCATGGCAAGCCAGAGAACAAGCCAAAGGGTCAATGAACACATGAAAAATTGCAAAGGAAAGGAAACGTGGCAACCGAATAGAGTGTTTTTTACTGTTTTTTCTTTTCGGCTAAGTGGTGGGCAGCGTTACTATGATTTTTCTAAGTGGCTAAGTATTTGAAACTCCAACTTTGAACTCTTGTGACTCGATTACCAAAAAAGCAACAAGTTGCAGGTAAGAGCTGAGATAAAAAGGAAGAGTGGATAAAAAATGCAACTCGGGGCCTTGCATATTAACGCAACCCGGCATTGAGCCAGAGTTGCTAAGAACTTCAACTAAATTAAAACTGAGTAGCAACAAAGACTTAATAGTATGGATACATTTGCACCCGGCATCCCGGGGATCTGATCAAAGTTCAAGATGAAAGTTTTTCAGGGTTCACTCTTTAGTAGCGGCGGTGTCGTCCGCCTTGGCGCTGTCAGCGTCAGCTTCAGAGTTGGCATTGGCAGCTGGTTCTGAGGTTGCAGTGGCAACCGAGATGGGATCTGTGGCAGAGGTCGATGCAGCAGACTGGAAGCCGGGCATCGGGAAGGCGCCAGTCGCGCCCAGCTCGGGGAGCCTCTTGTTTGATCACCATCTCGGTGGTGATGGTGTCCTCCTGGGCGTTGGGTTGCAGCTTCTCGGTTTCTGCATCAACCTTGGCCTTCCCCTTCTCGGCGGATCCATCGGTGACATCTTCTTCAAACACGCTCAAGCCCTCCGACTCGGCGTGATCGTCATCGTCCCCTTCATCTTCACCCTCGTCCTCAGGCTCGGTGTCTGGCTCGGGGAGGCCGTCGATGTAGGTGGCGGTATCGGCATAGGAAGCTATCTCGTAGGCCACTGCCTTCCGGCGGGTGACGCAGTCGGGATTCTTGGTCCATTTGGAGTCTTCACGCAATTTGAGGATCCTGTCAAGATTGAGATTTTCATACCAGCTGGTGATGAAATGGAGCAGCTCGTCAGCTCCTGCCCGAGCTATAGAGGCGCGCCATTTCTTCAACTCGGCCTTCACGCCGTTCAGCTTCTCGGCGAGCACGCTGAAGCTGTCTGGCGCAGATTGATCCGGCCAGAACAGATCGTGAACCTTGTATGCAGTGGACACCATGGAGGTGCCCAAGCCCTTGAGTTGGCGGAGTTGAGTCTTGATACTCAAGAGATTATCATTGACAGTGGACTTGGTATTGATGGGCATCCCGGATGCAGCTCGGAGTTGCTTTGCCTTCTCCAGAGCAGGCGTGCTAGCGGCGCAGAGATCAGGGAAGATATCTGAAGGAGAAACCAATAAGAGTTGGAAAGGGAGGCAGAGAAGAGAAACAGCCAGGTGCAGATAAGAGGAAACTTACGTTTGAGATCCACCAGCAGCGCATCCAGCTTGATTTTCCAGTCCTCCTCATCAGCAATATGCCTATCTTCGCTGCGGGCGTTGGAGATTTGGAGGATGAGCTGCTCGTTGTGCTGCTTCACCATCGAGAGTTCCATCTCGAGTGTCTTCTCTCTGGCAGTGGCTGTCTTCTTGACCTCCTCTTTCTCGGCAGCCTGGTAGAGGGCATCCTGGAGAGCAGATTTCAGCTTAACCTGCATTTCTTCAAACTCCACCATCTCGGCGAGGCGCTCTTTCTTGAGCTCAGCTTCTCGGGATTCCAGCTGTTGCCGCACCTCGGCGGGCATTAGGCAATTAAGGTGCTGTTCCCGGAAGTTCTTGTATTCTTCTGCGAGAAGAACAACAATGTTAGCATATTAACAAGATAGATGAGTAGGCAAAATTGCAGAGAAGAGAAGGAAAGCAACTCACCTTCAAGAGTGGCAATTTTGCTCTGGGCTGAGGCAGCGAACACCTCGCAGTCGCGATGCTTCTCCATCAGCTCGTTGAGCTTGCCTGCAGAGTAACCAAGTTAAAGCAAAAAGCAAACAAACGGGCGTAAACACAAAACGCACAAACCGAATTGCTAAGAGCTTACCTTCCACTTCAGAAATCTGGAGAGTTTTGTCCAATGCAGCCTGCTCCATCGCTTCACCCATCTTCTTCTCGGCTTCAAGAGCCTCGAGTTTGTCCTTGGCAATGCGATGGTTCCAGAGCAGCCGGCGGAACACTTTGGTCCTCTTGAGAAGGCTATTCTGTAGAAGAGAAGAGAAAAAGGGTCTAAGTATTTTGGAAGATTTGGCCCGAGAAGATGGCAACTCGGTTGAGTGGCCGTCTACTCGGCCCGAATCTCGGGGACTGGGGAGTGGCTAAGAGGTGAAGAGGTAACGAGGCAAAGAGGAGAAGAAGAGAAGAGAAGAGAAAAGAGAAACTGTAACTCGGAAAAAGCGAGAAAGGAAAAAACACTTACAGCATAGGATTGCTCGACGTCCTCGGCGGCTTTGCGGAGGCAGAACAGCTTCCCGGCCAGAGTGCAGGTGGGGGAAGCAATGGTCATTTGAACAGAGCCGACATCGGCCTTGTTCCAGTCGATGCGGTAGTGGTCAACTGGACCCAGCGTCAGGCCGTTCCATTTTGGGACGCCATGAGCATCGCTCTCCCAGACCTTGTCCACAAATCCTACCCGGTCCAGGACCGCGGTCAGGCCCTCCGCTTCAATCTCGTCCTCTTCGGCTTCGCGCGAGTGGAGCGCAGGAACTTTTGCTCGTCCCTTGCCTTTGGACTTGACGTCAACAGCCTTGTCCTGACCTCCCTTCAAGGCAGAAATCTTCTTCTCGCCTTTGGCCAGTGAGATGTCGTATTGCTTGGACACCTCCAGTAGGTATTGCGGCCAGCTGGCTTGTGCGCGGACATCATCTCCGGCACTCGGCCCTTCGCCAGGGCCAGCAGATCCGGCAGCAGCCGATTTGCTGCTAGGAGTGGGCCCGCCAATGGTGAGTTGGGTGCTCTTTGTTGCCGGCTTCCTGGCTGGCGCGAGCGGTGGCTTGGGTGGTGGCATCTGGTCTCCAGCCTGTGCAGCTTGGCGCGGTGGATTCTTCTGTGTAGGCGCAGCTTCAAGTTTGATGGTCTTCTTGGGGCTCGGAGAAGTGTTCGCCCGAGAAGAGAACGGACGCATCTGGCGTGAAGCAGATGAAGGCGCTTGTTGAGAAGCAGTTGTTGAGGCAGTCTTGGTTAGCGGAGGAATTGGAGCAGTGGGTGGAGTCGCCTGCTGGGTAGGCGGCACAAGGGGCCGGCTACCCGTCGCAGCGTCTGGCTGCGCTTTGCTCTGGCCGGCGGGCTCCACCACTGTCTTCTCTACCCGCTGCTCGGCAGCGGGATCAGGTTGGACGTCTGTGGTTTCTTCTACCCGCGGCCCGGCCGCGAGATCGTCTTGAGTTGCAGCTTGATTGTCTTGCTGCTCGGTGGTGTCGTCTTGCCGCTCCAAGGCGGCACTGTCTTGTTCCTGGAGGTTTTCTTCATTGTGTTCCCCAGCTGTTGCGGCTGGGGGAGAGGGCGGCGTCTCGTCGTGAGCAGCATCATGCTGCTGCTCGGTGGTTTGATCAGCATCTTCACCAGCGCCCATGTTCTCGGCGCCGGTATCTTCTTCCAACTTAACGGGAGGGGGAGCGCGTGTCCTGTCCTGCTGAGCTGGCTCATCGTCCTCCTCTGAGAGATCGACGAGCTTCTCGAGGTCCACAACGGCTTTCCTCTTGGTCCGAGTGGGGGCTGTAGCGGCATCAGCGTCCAGAGGGGCGCTGGAAGAAAGAAATAATTCAGAAAGGGAGAAGCAGAAGAGCATAGCAAGAAGCAGCTCATAGCGGTACTCGGATGGAGTAGCTTACCCTTTGGCGGTGGGGGGTTGTCTTCTGGCGGTGGTTTTCTTATTGTCCGTCTTCTTGGTCTTCTTCGGAGCAGGTTCTTGGGCACCGCTGCCCATCCTCTTCCGAGTTGTGGGAGCAGCCACAGATAGAGGCTTGACCTCCAGGGTCTCCTCGTCCTCGTCCTGCTGAGGATCCTCTGCAGAGTAGAAGAGAGAAGGAATTCAGAAACAGAAAAAGAAATCAGAGTGCGCTACTCGCGATCAGAGAGGTGAACTTGGTCACCTTCGTCATCCTCGGACCAGTCCCGGATAGACGCGTCAACTTGGTGCTTACTAGGCTGATTGGCGTGAGGGATGCAGAGGGTGTCCTGAGTGTCATAGGCGGTCTCATCATCCTCTTCTCGGTCATCCGACCAATTGCCCTCGAAGACTTCAACATCTTCTTCTCCCTGGCGATCGATGTGCTATGGAGGCAAACAGATAGCACAAGTGAGTTAAGTTCTCAGCTAGGGAGTTCTACTCGGCATAGCATGCAAACACAAAACATATTAAGCTAAGGGGCTCTACTCGGAATAGCATGCAAACACAAAGCATATTAAGCTAAGGGGTCCTACTCGGAATAGCATGCAAACACAAAGCATATTCAGCTAAGGATTTCTATTCGGCGTGGCGTGCAAACACAAAGCATATAAAGCCAACAGCATATCTGTGATGTTCCACTCCGTGCAGCATGCAAAGACTAAGCATACATAGCTGAGAAGACACCTACTCGGTATCAAAGTGCAGAGACAAAGCACAGAAGGCTAACCCGTTCGATTGGCTTGAGGCGGCTATACGGCACGAAGCCATACTGCCAGGTGTCGGAGAGCGTTGTCTGCATGATGGATCTAGCCCAGATGGCCACTTCGGCGGTGCTGAGCTCGAAGGTGGTTGTCCTTGTGCAGTCTCGGCTTCCTCCCATGTAGCACATCTTGTGCGAGCGACGCTGGAGCGGGAGCACTCGGCGTGAAATCCAGCACGCGATGGGGTCATCTCGGCGAAATCCCTCATCCTGCAACTCGTCCAGGCGCCGCTCAACCTGGACAACATCCTCGATGTTGGTCTTGGGGTTGTAGCCCTAATTCTGCTGGGTTGGCCTTGCGTTCTTGAACTTTGGAAGCCCTATCCGGTCCTGGATCGGCTTTCCCTCTTCCGTGGCGACGTTCTTCACATACAGCAAACTGCGCTGCCACTTGTGCACAGTTTCCAGTCCCTTGACCCGCGGGTGATGGCCTGTGGTGCGCTGCAGCATCATGGCGCATCCCGTCCGCGTCATTGCGCGGGCGCTCTCGGTGTTTACCGGATTGGGGATGCTCTGTTTGCGGAAGAAGAAATAGCGAACCCAAGTGTGGATAGTTGGGTAGACGCCTAAGAAGGCTTCACATACCACAGCATGGATGGAAAGCATGACGAGGGCGTTGGGTGGAAGATGATGTGGCTGGAGGCCGAAGTTTTTGTGGAATTCTGAGAAGAACTCAGAGATGGGAAGGCCGAAGCCGCGTTTGAAGTGAGCGAGGAAGACGACGTACTCGCCCTCCTCGGGTTTGGGGATGATTTCAGTACCTGGCTGCCGGCACACGACACCGGGAGGAACGCGGCGGGTGTTGACAAGCCACTGGCAGTCCTCCGCCATGACCTCAGATCCCTCCCAGCCGGCACGGGCTGCCGCATCGTCTTCTCCGCGAGGCATGGAGGCGGAAGAACTTGAGAGAAATTGGAGTTGGAGATTGGGAGGAGGCGCTCTCTGTCTCTCTCGCGGTGCGTGGAGCAGCAGCGCAGCAAGATTTGTGGTGGCGGTGTGCTCGACGGCGGCGGAGAGGCGAGGGGGCGCGGGATTGGAATGAGCTGGAAAGAGGAACAGGGAGCGTCGAGGGGGTATTTATCTCTCCCCCTCGAGTTGCGGTTACCAGTGGATTAGTCGTGGATCGATCGTGCGCAGAGATCGTGCGACGTGGGTTGCGCAACCGTTAGAAACGCACACAACGTATATCGCGTGTGTAACGGGCGCAGTTAATCCCACGTCGAGATCATGGGCACTTGAGTACGGTTGAAGTGACTTAACAGGCTAGTGGGCCAGGGTTGCAGTTATTGGCGCGTGGCCTGCTGTATCCCAGGCACCGAGGCGTCGGGGGCACAGGGGTGTGACACGTGCCCCGTAGCGACACACAGAGGTGGATTCGCTCCGATTCAGCGGGAGCGAGTTCGAAATTTGACCAAGTCATTTTACTCGGCATCACAGAAGAAAGATATTGCTATTCGGAGAAGCAGAGATGCAGGCAAGAATTTGAAGGGCCGTGTGGAGGTGCTACTCGGCCCCTTTCAGTAACGAAGACAAGATTTGTTTTAAGCTGGCAGGGCCCAGTGAACAAGTTCGCAGGACTCTACCAGTTTCGGGGACTAATGTCAGGGGTTACCCCTGAGTAGGGGTAAGGCAAGTGCTAAAGGCAAGGTCAAAGGTGTTGTTTGACCGGGTGGATGGCTACCCGGTACTGGCTACCCGGAAGGTTTCTATCCGGCTGTACCAGCCAATGGCCAAGAGGAGAAATCAAGCAAGTTATGTTCGTCCGAGTAAAGAAGTTGGTCCGAGTAGAGGGAGTGAGTTCCTACTCGGGCCAGAAGTCAATGGAGCCGTTCTGACAAGGGATCTCGCGTATCCTGCGTCCGTACCGGCGTGCGGTTCAACTTACGGAGCGCGTGATTATCCGCGCTACAGCGTGACTACAGTGCGGTAGGCGCCTGTCAAGTCCTGTCACTAACAGAGGGGACAGGACAGGGCTAGGGGCCTACCCTATCTCACTGACAAGGTGGACAGGTCCCATCTCCGAACGGCGCGACGACTTACGGCGTCCGCGTCAGCGAGAAGCCGGAGGCGTGCTCTGTTCTGCAGTGCTCATGTCCCATAAGTCGTACCTTTTAGTCTTATTCTATTCGGCTGGGCACCAGTATATAAGGTGCCCTGCCCCCTCCTGCGCGAGGGTCGACACTTAGCGTTGCTTCACTTGACACAGAGAGAACTAGAGAGCTAGAGTGGCTACTCGGCTGAAGGCCTGATTTGTACTGTGGCTACTCGGTATACACACAGATAGAGAGAAAGGCAGGAGTAGGGGTGTTACCTCCACACGAGGGCCCTGAACCTGGGTAAGATCTCGTTGTTTGCAGTACGTGAGACATCCAACACGCGGCTACTCGCCGTGTGATCCCTCCCCGAGCACCTCCAGCGTCCATCGGCCCCAACTTTAGCCATCCCATGGCATCTACCGTGATACCACCACGACACCAACGGATCCCATCTCGGGTGTATGGACGGGCCTTGGCAGCAAGATGGATGTGCGGCGGTATGGACGGGCCTTGGCGGGAAGATGGATGTGCGGCGGCTCAGACATGGTCACATGGTTGAGAACGAAGCTCCGGTGATCTTGGGTGCTCGATCAGGAGCCATCGAGATCTTGGAGGCTCGATCAGGTGCCATCCGGTGTGGAGAGTCACATCAAGGTCGAAGGCGTCCTTCTCGGGTCCTGGCCCTGCTCGATTTGAGGAGCAGCATCCTGTGCACGGGAAAAAAATTGGGAGGGGCAACGGAGAACGCTAGGGATTATGGAGGTGCAGAGTGACGATCGGGGACCTCGTTCACCACGGAAACCTCGATTTTGAGGTTCAACGGCAATCAAACTTTGGCGAGTTAATGCGTTAATTTGGTGAGATTTTTTCTAGATTTATGTGGGAATCGCCCGCAGAGAAGAGGGGCTATATATGGGAAGAATATTGTCGGGAGAGGGCAGGAAATTTGTATCCGATTCGGTAGGAAATCAAGTTCATTAGGTAGTTGTTCTCGTTTGAGTGCGGGACGGGACAAAAAAACTGAGAAAGCTCGACGTACGCTAGAAGAAACTAACATACAAAGGAGAAACATCTCAGGTAAGATATGTAAAGATAGATCCCAATAGGTATAACTTATTGGTGGCAAGGTGGGTAATTGGTGTCAACTTTGAGGGTAGTTTCAATGACCTACCAAACCAAACGAAACCAACGAAGTCTTAACGCCTTTATTATTAGGTATAGACTACCGAAAGGCCAGCCTGCCGTAGATAAGCAGCTTTCTAGTGCTCATATAACCGAACGTTCTGGGATTGTAATACTCCACCAGTCTCAAAATAATTGTCTTAATTTCGTAAAAATACGAATTTATGTAGATATGTTTCAGTGTATATATATATACATCCATATTTCGACGAAATCAAGACATTTATTTTGAGACGGAGAGAGTACATAATCCGTTGAGGTCACGCTCTTTTTAAGCAATAAATCTTTTGTGAGTTGGAATGAGCGGTGTTAATTGGTTGTGCTTTGATTTTTTTATTTAAAAAGGTTATACCTGAACTTGTGGTGGTTTAGCAAAATTAAACCTGACCTTTAAATCACTGAATTTGGCACATCTAACTTAGTGATCCCGGCCTATCCTAGAATCTTTTTTGTACAATATATTATTTTCTAAAAAAAATCTCTCTCACACTAAAACTAACACGGCCACAAATTTAACAATACACACGGGAAATATAAGGACATACTTTTTTCTAAAAGATACGTCCTGAAAAAGTATCGGTTTCATAGAAGAATGGGCCAAGAGCCCAATTACAACGCGTCTGACACAGACGCACAGAACACAATACACACATTACACTTCAAAGAGTACCCGATGAAGGCTACCTTTGAAAAGTCATGCGGTACACCCGAGAAGACATAATTGGACCGTGGTCTTCAATTACTTTTTAGTATAATATCTTCCGCCTTTGCATGGTGGCGCGACTAAGTTTGGCTGATCATCTCTCGGTGGAAGGGATGAGAGCAACCCAACCTTTAAAACATGGTGCTAGACGAACTATGGGCGAGGATCATTTGTAGCCCGCCAAACGGAATCAACTCATACTCATCATGGTGTCATCGGAGATCTGGTTAGAGAGGAAAATCATGCAAGTGACGGTGTTGTTGTGTAGTCTGTCGTGCTCGCGAGCTCTAGCACCTTGCGGGAGCAAGAGAGTGTTCAGCTGGCATACTAAGCTTGCCTTGCACACAAGTTGGGAAAGTTTGACTAGGTTAGAGCATCTCTAGCGGACACTGCATTCCGCCAGCCCACAAATTTGGGATGAGGGTCGCGGGAAAGGGCTTTGCAGTTCCATTTTTTGTTGCGGCAGAACAGACACCACAATGCGGAACTGCAAAACATCTGTTTTGCAGTTCCGCATTGCGGTGTCTTGAAGGGAATATGCCTGAGAGGCAATAATAAAGTGGTTATTGTCTTATTCCTTATTTATGATAAATGTTTATTTCTCATGCTATAATTGTATTAACCGAAAACATTGATACATGTGTGTTTAATAAACAAACAATGGTTCCTAGTAATGCCTCTCGTTTAACTAGCTTGTTGATTAACTGATGATCAAGGTTTCCTGATCATGAACATTGGATGTTGCTAATAACAGGGTCATATAATTGGTAGAATGATGTGATGAACATAGATCCAAAGTGAATATAGCGATGCGATCAAGTCATTAAGTTTACATTGTTATATCAAACATACGAAGTAACTCTAATCCTTAGACCATGAGATCATGTCAATCACTAACACCGAAAGAGTGCTTTTATGTCATCAAACATCACACCGTAACAGGGTGACTATAAAGGTGCCATTGGGTATTCGGAAAGTATTAGTTGAGGCTCATGGATCAAGAGTGGGATTTGTCCATCCAAATAACGGAGAGATATACTCTGGGCCCTCACGGTGATATCACATCGACACCGCTTGCAAACACGTGACTAGGTCACAGGGATGTCATATCACAGAACGAGTAAAAGAGTACTTGTCGATAACGGGATTTAACTAGGTATGGTTGATACCAGTGGTCGGATCTCAGACAAGTAAAATATCGCGATGCAAAGGGAATTGGTTACGACGTTTATGGTTCACACGATCACTAGATTCATCGTTTAATGTGTAGGAGTCATTATGAATCTCCAGGTCCCGCTGTTGATTATTGATCGTAGAGGAGTCTCGGTCATGTCTACATTATTCACGAACCGTAGGGTGACACACTTAAGATTTGATGACGCGATTGAGTGGATGCGGAATATCGGAGAAAAGTTTGGACAACACAGAAATTATTTCGGGGAATATTGAAATAGTCACCGGAATTGTTTCGGGGAATATTGAAATAGTTCAAGATGGTATATGTTAATGTTTGATTAACAAATAGTTCAAGGGGGTAAGTGTTAATGTTTGTTAATAGGATTAACAAATATTTAAATAAAGAAATGAAATTGTTTTATTTATTTATTAAAGAAAACTCTTGGAATTTTGAGTGGGAATTGATGAGAGAATGAGTGGGTTGAGTGGAGACTCCACCCACGTGCTGAGGGGAGAGGTGGAGGCACCAAAATTTCGTGGCTGCCTCCCTCTCCTATATAAAGAGGGGTTGGACCTTCCTCTCCCCACACACTTGGTGTCATCTCCACATCCCTCCTCCCCCTAATCCACCTCATGTTCATGCCCTCGGCGAATCCCCAAACGAAGTTTTCTCCACCACACCACGTCGTCGTGTTGTTGGAGTTCGGAGGGATCATCTACTTCCACTTCCACGCTGGATCGAGGGAACGGAGGTCTTCATCGAGCTATACGTGTGACCGAGTGCGGAAGCGATGCCGGATTGCAGCGCTCATCTTCTCGATCTTGAGATTGATGTGAGTTCGACTAAATCACCAACGAGATTTGATCTCGTAACGCTTTGTGTCTTCGTGGGTATGTTCTCCTTAATAATTTCTCTATGCATGTTGCTTTCATCTCCTAGATTAGATCTTTGTCCTTCGGGTATCTCTCGCGTAGGAATTTTTTGTTTTCTATGCAACAAACCCTTCATTGGTATCAGAGCCAGATCTACGCGTAGGTTATCTGTACGGGTAGAACACATAGGTGTATGTGGGCGTTCATAATCATGTTATTACCTCCTTGAGTATTTTATAATCTTAGTGGCATAATAGGATGAAGCTTCCTTAGAAAAACTTTGTGTACTTTGTACGCGAGACCTGTCTCACTTGTGGGAGAGGGGGTATCCGTTTCTCCTACTATAGTTAAGATCTAATCTACGAAGGGTTGTTAAAAATATGTTTATCAACGTTGTGGTTCATGTTCGTAGGTATGAACGGTTCTATCCTCGAAAGCCCTAAGCCACGTAAAATATGCAAAAATAAATTTTAGACGTCTAACTTGTTTTTGCAGGACATCTGATGTGATATGGTCAATGTTACAAATTTGATGTATGAGATGATCTCTTTTGTAAATTATTGACATACCGGCAGGAGCCATATGGTTGTCTTATTATTTATGGTATGCGTGCTATATATCATATCCATGTGATATGTTGTAATTTTTATGGATAATCAAGAAGGAGGTGCCATGGACCTTGGTGCCATGCCGGTGGAATGATGGAGATCATACTATGATGCACAAGATGGAGATCAAGTGCAAGAAGGACAGTATTATATCACATTATCCATACATGTGATGTTAATCCTTTTTATGCATCTTATTTTTCTTAGATCGTGACGGTAGCATTATAAGATTATCCCTCTCACTTAATATCAAGATTATAATGTGTTCTTCCTTAGTATGCACCGTTAATAAAGTTCGTCGTTTCGAGACACCACGTGATGATCGGGTGTGACAGACTCAACGTTCGCATACAACGGGTGCTGACGAGCCTAGCATGCACAAACATCGCCTCGGAACACATGCAATACTATAGTTCTACTTGGCGAGCCTAGCATGTACATACATGGCCTCGGAACACGTAATCGAAAGGTAAAGTATGAGTCATATGGACGATATGATGAACATGTCGATGTTCGCCTTTACAGCTACATCATCTCACATGATGATAGTGAATTTGGTTTGTGTAATCACTAAAACGACTAGAGGGATGTTGTTTTTGAGTGGGAGTTCACGTAGTAATTTTGAATTAACTTGAACTTATTTTATCATGAGCAACCAATCAAAGTGAATTTGCATAAATTATAGTATTCATTGGCATCCACAAACTACCTTACACTTAGATTGTTAATTGAGATATAACTGTTATGATCTGGTAAAACCATTTAAGATTGGTACCGTATTAGTGAAATTTAAAATAGAGTCATATTGTAGATTTCTGGTATAACCTACCTAGCTCCATATAATTAATGATTGATTGATCTAGAGAGCAAATAATTCCTACTTAGAATCCAGTGTCATGCTTGCTTCCATAGTACTTTATCTTCAAAAAATGTTTTGTTGATTAAGGTGATTTAGGAACTAAAAAGAATTGTTTTCAGAAACAATCAAGTGAAAGATATATTGATATCTAGAAACTTATTTGTGGCAACATGACTGAGTATAATTTAGCGTGACAATGTGTGCTTATATTATTTGAATATATGCAATGATTGAATACGCTAGGCTTTTGAATCTTCCAAGAAGCTGGGCGCTAATATTATCCTCTAAATTCTTTCCTTCAAGCTATAGTAGCTTCATCACAAAATTGTTATGATGGTATGGATTAAAAGTATGGGTAAAATTGTTTACCTTACTTAGGATTTCAAAGAGTGGAATCCGGAAGAATGCTATTAATATGATGATATTAGTAGAACAATCAAATTCAAAGTATGACTCAATGGGTGGTAGTATATGACTAACACGCCAAGGAAATGTGCTAGTACGACTAGAATTGTTTGATGTTGAATGATTCTTCTGCAAAGCAAGTGGAATATTGAAAATAGAATTACAAAAAGGTATATGGCAGCAAAGAAGATAACTGGAAAGGTCAAGCTCAGGAGTATATGCTTGATATACAAGTTATAGATGTATTACTGGTTAACAAAGTATTTTTTAGGTATTTTGATACCAGATTGGTTGGTATGAGTTGTCATACAAAACAACGCAATGCAAGAAATACAAGAGCCTAAAAGGAACTAGTAGTAGATGTGGGATCGATCATGATAAAAACATAAACAAAGTGTTATTGTGTTCACTGTCGTATCGAACTAAACATTCAAGCTTTATGTTAAGAACTTAATAATTTATTATTTTGTTCAGGTCTTTTGTGAGAAAAAATAAGATTGTTCAAAACTATGACCATATTCCATAATTGATGGATGAGTTAATATAAATCGTGTTGGTAAAGTATCGGAAAGGAAAACATGAAGGAACTCCATGTTGATGGACTTTCAGGGTCATTTTGTTTTGAATAAATTGACGGTTGTGAGACCTCTTCCAAAAGATGACTAAACTTTCGTTCATAGGCCAAACTAGAATGAACGACTAATTTAGTGGAGATTATACATATTGATGTATATAGTCCATTATGTGCAGTCGTGTGTGGTGGATTAATTTTCCCTTCATAAAATTTCATCAACGATTTGAGTAGATATATGAGAATATCTATTTAAAGAGAATGGAGTTTGACATTTTTGAATTGGTTCAAACTATTTTTAGTATGAAGTAAAAATCATCGTAACAAGATAATCAAGTATTATGATTGGATCATAAAGGATAAAGTTTGAGTTACAAGTTTAGCAAAACATCTGAGGAGTTGCAGAATTGCTCCACAATTTATCATTCTCGAATACCCCACATAAGTATGGAGTGTTCGAGAGACAAAATCAAACCTTGTTGGATATGGTAAGATAAATATAAATGCCATTATAATTTTGTAGTTTATACATTAGAGACAAACGCTTTTACACTGAAAAGAGCGCCATCATGATCCGTTGAAATTGACATCATATAAGTTATGGCTTGGGTAGTGACTCGAATTGTTTTTTTCTTAAATTTTGTTATGCATAGCATGTGTAAAATGTTTACAACCAAAATAGGATATGTATATGTTTATAATTTATCCCAACGAATCCATTGGGTATTTCTCCTATCACTAGACCAAAGACAAATGGTGTTTGTCAGAAAGGATTGATTTCTCGAGAAAGTAGTTCTTGCGAAATAAGTGAGTGGGAGGATAGTACAAACTCGGCGATATTCGAGAATCTTCGTTATCATGTCAAGAGTAGCGCAACACTGGAAGTTGTTCTAGGGTTTCCTATTTTGACTAAGTAGAAGACACTACATGTATTATAGATACTTCGAATGAGTTTGTGAACCGAACCACAAAAGTCCTAAAACTTTTTACTTAGGCCAAGTTGTCGTTTGGAGTGAAGTGTTGTTTTGACAACAAAGGACCTAGAACTTATAAAGGAAGCAAATGATGGGCACTGACTTCATAAAATTGGCGATGAGTTATTATATCCGCGATAGTATCCCTGTATGAATATCAAGTATGTGACTTGGTAGTCCTTTCGATAGGCATGATGCCTAATGATAGCAAACGGATCTATATTGCAACAAAGACTTGGATATTTACATCCTTTGAAAGTTGTGCTTGTCGAAAAGGATGATTTCTACGAAGTTCAAAGAGGTGACTACTACAAGATTTTGATCTTTCGTAGTGATGCTTTAGTCTTTGCGGATAGTTCTAGCAAAAGTTACATATTATGATATGGCAGTTGAATAACAAAACCAACTCTCTTCTTTAGGAAGTTTGATCAAGGATGTGTACTTGACACAGTCTGAGAGTTTTGTAAAATTCAAAAGGTTGCCGGACAGGTATGCAAACTTCAATGGTTGAAGTGAGCATGACGAAGTTAGAATCTTTACTTTAATGAACTTATCAAAACAGTTTGATTCCGTCATGAACGGTAAAGATGCTTCTAAAGTTACAAGAATTAAGTGGGAGCGCTAAGACATATTTCTAATGCTTTATGTAGATGACATATGGTTGATTGGAAAATATGTATTTTAAATTAACACCGTTAAGATTTTCATATTGATGAAAGGCTTAGGAGATATTGGGCAGCAATATCTATAAGAGATTGATTGAAGCGTCTAATATGGTTGATCCAAAATTACATAGATGAAGTATTGAAGTAAGTCAATATCGAATTGACAAGAAAGGGTTCTTGCCACATGGAAAAGAATTGAGCACTATTCACGTGTTTTGACACATGATGAACATAATTGAAATTGGGATTTCTAAGTCATGTGTTCCATGCTATGTACACAACCAGATAAGTCCTGTGCTATAGAATGTTATAGCGGGATAATTCATATGATGATTAGACAACAGTGGGAGAGATCCTTATTCCATTTTTTAGAAATGCTAAGGATATGTTTTCCTATGTAGTAATGACAAAATACTCGTTGTAAAATGTTACACTAATAGTCTTTTCATCTATTCAAGTAATTTTATCTCAATTAAAATATGTGATGAAGGGTAGCACAATAGGATGGAAGAAAGTTCCATGCTGGATTTGAATGAGTTTCAAAATTAAATTATTGTGACGGGTACTACAACAAAGGCTAAGTATATCGTTGTATTGACAACAAATAATAGGAGTATTTTGTGCCAAGAAGTTTTTTATGGAGCTTGATGAATTTCCAAGCTGTCTGACACTATGAAGCTACATTTTCAAAATGTTAGTAACATTAGTTTAAGCTAAGGAATTCACGTCTCACCGGTTGACCAAATATATACGAAGTCATCTCATTAGAGAATGAGTGATGCGTGTAGACGCGAAAACATGCAAATACAGTATGACCTGAACATGTCATATATTTTGATGAAGTTAACCACATGCAAAGCATGGTAATAACACTAGAACACCATATGTGTTAAGTGCTTACAGACTAGATTATTGACTCTATTGAAAGTGAGAGACTGAAGCGAATATGCCTTCTATGTGTTGTTGGGAACCCCAAGAGGAGGGTGTGATGAGCACAACGGTAGGAGTTTTCCCCTTAGTTAAGAACCAAGGTTATCAATCCAGTAGGAGAAAGAGAATCTTCGGAAGGTTGATGCCACTGACGGTGGTGCTGGTGCTTCACCGGTGTCAGCAACAACATGGAACCTGCACACAACACAACCAAAATACTTTGCCCCAATGGTACAGTGAGGTTGTCAATCTCACCGGTCTTGCTGAAAACAAAGATTAGACGTATAGTGTGGAAAACAGTGTATGCTTGCAGTAAGTAAAGAAAGCAGAAAAATGTTATGGTTTGTTTAACAGTGTGGAAAAATGGACCGGGGTTCATAGTTTCACTAGTGGTGTCTCTCCATAAAAGGTAGCATGCTGGGTGAACAAATTACAGCTGGACAATTGACAAATAGAGGTTGCACCGTAGTGCACAATATGACATGAAGATTACTATGGTATTTAGTGCGGGCATTACAACAGGATACATAGACCGACATCCATCTGCATCTGTGACTAATAATCCACCCTCAGGTTATCACCCGAACCCCCTTAAGTATTAAGTTGCAAGCAACAGATAATTGCATTAAACAAAGTGTATAATCTAAGCAGTGATTATGCACGCGGGCACTCTCACCGCTGTTTTCTCCATAATGGCAACAACACATCCTCCCCCTTCATGTTTCTGTCACTCGAGTAAGGAAACAAGAAGGCATGAAGCCACTATCAAGCATAAATACTCCCTCTTGGAGTCACTAGCAACTACTTGGCCAGAGTAACCACTAGCAACGGAAAGCATGCAAGATCACAAATAACATATGCAATAAAGACTATAATCAACTTGGCATAAGGTCAATATTCATCGGATCCCAACGAACACAGCATATAGAATTACATAAGATCAATCTCGATCATGATAGGCAGCCCACGAGATCTAAACATGGAGACATATGAGGAGAAGACAACCATCTAGCTACATCAATGAACCCGTAGTCCAAGGATGAACAACTCACGCATCACTCCGGAGGCGGGCATGATTTCCTCTCCGGCAGGGTGCCGGAAACAGCTTCAGAACCCTCCTGATCTAGGGTTGACGGTGATGGCGGCTGCGGAACTTTTTCGGAGATTTTGATTAGGTGCTTAGGATTTTCCATCCGGGGGCTTAAATAGGCAAAAGGGCAAAGGCGGTGGAGCTCCAGGTGCCCCACACCTATAGGTGGCGCCACCCTATTGTGTGGCCCCCCTGTTGCCCCTCTTTGACTCCTCTTTGGTCTTCTGGATGCTTCCGGGGAAAATAGGACTTCTGGGCTTCGAACTTTCCAATTCCGAGAATATTTCCAGAACAACTTTTCTGAAACTGAAAACAGCAGAAAACAGGGAACTGGCTCTATGGCATCTTGTCAATAGGTTAGTCCCGAAAATCGATAAAAATGACATAAAGAAGGGAGAAAGCATGTAGCAATTGGCATAATATCATCATGGAGCATCAGAAATTAGGGATACGTTTATGACGTATCAAGCATCCCCAAGCTTAGTTCCTACTCGTCCTCGAGTAGGTAAACGATAAAACAATAATTTCAGAGGTGACATGCTACTAACATAAACTTGATCAATCTAATGTAAAATCATATGCACGCTGAGATCATAAAACTTTATACATAGGCATGATAAATAAAACTATAATAATAAAGCATAACAGTTACTTTGCATCACGAAGAGTAACTCAAATAGAGAATCATGAATAATAATGCAAAGAAAGGTAAACGTTTGTTTCAGGTATAGAGAAAGCATGGCAAAGTGATATTTTGATAGTCCTTAAGAGTGGGGCAAAACATAAATGCCAGGACATCTTCAAAGTTCAAGAGGAAGACTAGAACAAATAATTTAAGAACAAATGATATAACATCATGAAATAATTATTGATGCTTATGGGACAAATGCACATAGAACTCAGAATGGAAAAAATGCTCTCTCAACTATGCATAAAGTTAGAAGATGGAGACTCAACATAAAATTAAAAGAAAGGCCCTTCGCAGAGGGAAGCAGGGATCAACTCATGTGCTAGAGCTATTATTTTATTAAACAGAGGTATTAAAAGTTTGAAATTTGTGGAGGAATGTCTATATTTCGGGAGATGTATGCTAATGTCAACGAATAGTAAACAGAAAATACAGTACGTCACAAGCCAACTGGATTCACAAGAAAGGCTTCCATGGTGAAGGACGCAACAGGTGTAGAAGGTCATCCCTGTTTCTCTTTTATTTACACAATTATGCTTTGACTGATAAATCAAGGGCAAAAATAGTGAAGATAATTTGTTTGTATTAATTTGGTGCTGGACACCCCGCTGCCAGCTCTTCTATCATTTGGATAAGCGGATGAAGCCACTAGTCAAGGGTGTGAAATACAATCAACAAGTGAGATAAAGATTCTCTATTTACGTTCTCATGAGCAAAAACAGGAACATAAAGCAGGATTAATTTTGAAGGTTTTAAAGGTAACACATGAGCAATTTACTTTGGAATGGCAGTTAAATACCACAAGTAGGTAGGTATGATGGACACAATGGGAAAAACTTTGGTTTAAGGGAGTTTGGATGCACGAGTAGAGCTCATACTCAGTACAGGTGGAGGCTAGCAAAAGACTGGGAGCGACAAATCAAGACAGCATAAGAGCCATAATCATGCATAGCGACATACGCATCATTGATTAAAACATAAACAGTATCACAAGTTCAAAAACTAAGTGTTCATGGAGGCTATTCGTGACTGGTTTGTAGTCATAAACATGGTGTGAGCATGCGCCAAGTCAACGAAATAAATCATTCAAAAGAGAATACCATATATTGATGCTTTACTATGACAAGAACAACTCATGAATCTTTCAATACATATTAAACACTCGCAGCTATTTGAGGCTAATCATGCTACTCAATAACCATAAGGCTTTAAAACTAAAATAACATTTAGCATGGCATGAAAAAGTTCTAGTCACAGTCTATACAGGCTCCTACTAGTACTGTTATAAATTCTACTTCAAGCAGCAGTTTTCTTTCTCCCAACAAACACCATGCAAAACATGCTTTAACAAAATTACTCTTTATGGTACAGAAAGCAAACATGAGAGTACACAAATAATACAACTAAAACTAACAACTCTGATAAGAGATGCTTGCAAAACAGGAGCTGAATAAATGCAGCAGCTAGACAGAGATTAAGAATACAACGTATTCTCATGAAAAAGCGGAGCGTGTCACTCTCCAATAAAAGAATTCTGGGGTCCAACCAAGCTTATTATGAAAGTAAAAACAAACTGAAAGCAAAAGCAAAAGCAAACTGAAAACAAAAATAAAAGACGCTCCAAGTAAAGCACATAAGATGTGACCGAATAAAAATATAGTTTCACTAGAAGTGACATGATAATTTGTTGATGAAGAAGGGGATGCCCAAGGCATCCCCAAGCTTAGACGCTTGAGTCTTCTTGAAATTTGCTTGGATGTACCACTGGGGCATCCCCAAGCTTAGTCTTTTCACTCTTCTTGATCACATCATATCATCCTCTTCTCTTAACCCTTGAAAACTTCCTTCACATCAAAATTCTCACAATCTTCAAGATTACTATGATATTTAGTGCGGGCATTATAACAAGATACATAGACCGACATCCATCTGCATCTATGACTAATAATCCGTACGTACGAGTTGGTCCACCGGAGGGTCGTACCACATGTGGTCGTATAGGATTATTTTCCAAGAATTAATGCTTTTCTGCAACTGTTAGACATGGTTATTTTCGAAAAAAATTGAAAGTTATGTGCCCAATTGGGATGGTTTTTTGCAAATTTGTCTTCTTTTGCTACACGAGGAATTGGTTGACCTATAAAATTTTCCCTCCTTTTACTTTTACTTCCTATTCCTTCAGGTTTTTCTCCTTTCCACTGATGTGGAATATACATGTTTCATACCGGCAATCTAGTTTGGGTCGTAGGAGCATCGGCTCCCACTACCCAAAAAATACATTTGAAAATGTTTCAAAAATCCAACAAAAAAACCGGGGGTACATACCGACATTCTATATATACTAGCACAAAAAAATCGGCGGAAGAAAGACATTTTTTATGTTAGTGTTAAAAAGATAAATCCCGGCGCTTCAAAATGACTTTGCTCGGGATATTATTTTTGTCCTTTTTACACATGCCACAAACATATATTTTTTCCCTAAAAACCAAACAAAAATCTCCTTTTCTCATGAAGCTTTTTTGTGCAAAAATTTAATGTCCGGATATACACATGAATCTTTTTTGTCTGTAATTTTGTTAAATTTGAAAATATGTCATACTTTTCCGGAGGTGTTCTTTCGGCTTGCGACCGTAACTTGTTCTCCCTGATCGGAGTATCTCGCTCGGAATACGTCCTCTCGACCGATCTTCTCTGCACGCTCGATAACTCTTCTCTCCGCCTCTCTAACGTTTACGCCCCCTGCACTCGCAACGATAAGAAAACCTTCCTCGACAGCCTCGACACCCACGACCCCGGGGATGACACCCCCTGGATTATCGCCGGGGATTTCAACCTTACTCGTTCTCCCGACAATAGAAACAATGCTAACTTCTCCATCGCCGACACGGGCATGTTCAACGACTCCATCCATCGGCTAGGGATCATCAATCTTCTCCTGAGAGACCGCCGCTACACTTGGTCCAATGGCGGTGCCACTCCCACGCTTCTTCGTCTTGACATGATCTTCATCAACAACGCTTGGAATCTTCGCTTTCCAGCCTCGTCCCTCCTCTCCTCTTCCAGAGACATATCCGACCACGTCCCCCTCATCGCCCATATCTCCTCTTCTATCCCCCGGTCCCGGATCTTCCATTACGAGCGTTCGTGGGCATTGCACGCGAGCTTCCGTGCTGCTATCCGTCGTGCTTGGCAGGCTGCCGCCCGGACTGATGCCACAGCTCGCATTGGCGCCCGCTTGCGCCGCTGCCGCGTCAGCTGTAAGGTGTGGGCCAAGCAGGCTCTCCCGTCCATTCAACGTGCCGCCGACTCTCGCATTCTCATCGATCTTCTTGATCGGCTTGAAGAGCAACGTGCCCTCTCTTCTCCTGAAAGTCGCCTCCGCTCCCTCGCTATCGACGTGCGTTCACACTGCTATCAAAGAGAAGACTGAGTTTTGGCGGTGTAGAGCCAAAATTCGTTACGCGGTGGATGGCGACGAGAACACGAAATTTTTCCATGCTTCTGCCACCTGCCGAAAACGCCGCAACACTATCCCCTCCCTTGTTGTGGACGGTATCACTATCTCTAGCCACGACGACAAGGCCCGGGCCCTCAAGAAGTTCTACTTAGACCTCCTTGGCACGGCTACCGTTTGCTCGTGGCGCATCGACATCATCTCTCTCTACACCAACAACCTGCCTCTCCCCCAAAGCCGCACTGCCCCTATCACCATGGTCAAAATAAGACAAGCTTTCCTGGATATGTGGGCCGACTCTAGCCCTGGTCCGGATGGGTTCGGGACCAACTTCTATAAATCCTTCTGGGCCACTATCTCGTCGGATGTGGAGCTTGTCTTCCGCGATTTTCACGCATGGGTCTCCAACCTTTCACGCATCAACCGTGTGTTCCTCGTCCTCCTCCATAAAACCGCTAGCTCCGCCTCCCCGGCTGATTTTCGGCCTATCTCCCTCCAAAACTGTATCCTCAAAGCGATCTCCAAAACTCTGACTACTATACTACAAAGGGCTATCCGTCGACGGCGACCAAACCGGGTTCCTCTCGGGCGGCGGATCTCTGAAAATATCATCTACGCCGCCGATCTTGTCCGTTGCTGCCACTTGAGACGCACCCCCTCGCTTGTCTTCAAGCTTGACTTCCGTAACGCCTTCGATTCCGTCAATTGGGACAGTATGCTCCCTATTTTGGCTGCTCGTGGCTTGATGCTACTTGGTGCGGCTGGGTCCGCTCCCTGCTCGCCATCGGGCTTACGTCGGTCATCCTTAACGGGGTTCCGGGGGACTGGATCAAGTGCAGGAACGGCCTTCGGCAGGGCAACGCTCTCTCCCCCTACCTGTTCATTATTGTCGCTGACGTCCTCCAGCGGCTCATCCGTCGAGCCTTCCATCTCGGTCAGCTTTGCCACCCGGTTGACCTGTCGCTCCCCCTCCGGTGCTGCAATACGCCGACGACACCCTGATTCTGTGCAAAGCATCTCCCGACGCGGCCTCTCACCTCAAAAACGTCCTTGATTATTTTGCCCTTGCTACCGGTCTCCACATCAACTTTCATAAATCGTGCCTTATACCCATGAATGTCGACCCCGTCCTTTCCCCAGACATCGCGGCCAGACTTCACTGCCCTATTTCCTCCTTTTCCCAACCTTACCTAGGCCTTCCCCTCGCCCCTCTTAAGCTGCCCATCTCAGCCTACACTCCCCCTCCTTGCCTCTTTCGAACGACGCCTCTCGGGGTGGAAATCCCTTCTGCTCTCCTCAGGAGGGCGCCGTACCCTTTGCAATGATGTCCTGAACAACCTCCCCACCTACTTCATGAGTTCTTTCTTGCTGCCGCGGGGGGTTTATTGAGAGTTTAGATAGACGTCGTCGTGCCTTCTTCTGGACTGGTAAAGAGTCTTGCTCGGGCGCACGTTGCCTCATTGCCTGGGACAAGGCTTGTTTATGTGTGCACGAAGGCGGCTTCGGGCTTTGGGATCTCCGTCGGAAGAACATGGTGTTGCTCCTCAACTTCGTCCACAAGCTTCATCAACGAGAGGACCTCCCTTGGAAGGCGTGGTTCCGGAGTCACTCTACGAGGTACCTTGGGGCGACGTCTTCATTCCCCTCCTTCATTGAGCGCATTGTTGCTCATGGCTTACAAGTTTACAGGTCTATCACCCGATGTTCCATTGGGGACGGCGAACTCACGTCGTTCTGGTTCGACAACTGGCTCCACGGGGGGCCTCTTTGTGGGAGATTCCAGGCTCTCTTCTCCCACGTCACTAGGCCCGCGGTGATGGCCGAGGGGCTTCATCTCCAACCTCGGCTATCTACGGTTGCGGCTTGAGAGCATGCTGAGGTCCTCGCGCTCTACTCCAGCCTTGCACTCTCCACCACCGCTGACTCACCTGTTCTCACGTGGGGCACGGACGTGCACTTCAGCTCGCGCGTGGCATATCGAATGCTCTCCTACAATGGTAGGCTCAGCGCCTCCGCCTCCATTGCCTGGAGCCTTCGACTGCCTACCAAGCTGAAGATCTTCTCGTATCTCGCCGAGATTGACCGCCTCAGCACACGGGCTAACCTGTTCGCCAAGAACTACGCCCCCTCGGCTGCTTGCGAACGGTGTGGCCTCGAGGAGGATGGTCGACACCTCTTCTTCGGCTGCTCATTCGCCTCTTTGGTATGGAGTCTTCTTGGCGCCCACCCTGCCGGTCTCTCCTCGATATGGGACATTGCTGCTCCAGCCTCCCTCACCGAGACTTGGCACTCGGCCATCGCTACTATCCTATGGCACATCTGGAAGGACCGGAACGACCTGGTCTTCAACCGACAGGCCTGCTCGCCCACGGATGTCCTTCGGCGTGCTGCCGAGGACCTCCTCTCCTGACGCTTTCGCTATAGCCTGCATGATCGAGACGCTGTCGACCGTCTGCGGTCCTTCTTCCTTAGATGTTGTTACTAAATCCTATTTTATCTTCTCACTTCCTCCCTTATAAACTGGCATCCTGGATTGCTGTGACTAGCCTGTAAAACCCGTCGAGCAATATAATAAGCGGTGGGGAACCTCCCCCCTGCGTAATTCTCGAAAAAATTTAAAATATATTTAAAATGTATTTTACATAGCGGATGTATGTAGACCTATATGACTCAAAACATCTTTCCTACTGTATGAACTATATTTTCCTTGCAGCCCTGACTTTTCCAAAAAAATGCATGTCTATAGTACACTGCTTTTTTTACGGAAGTCTGCAGTACACTGTTGGCCTAGCTGTCGCAGCCCTGCCACAGAACATCTGGTCGAGGGCGATGACGACACCCATAGAAAGCGTTGCGCCGAGGCGGTGGTCCCACCCGACCAGACAGAACACGTCGTCCCCCACTGCCACTTTCCGCCACACCTCCGCCGCCGCGGCGCCTGTAAGACCCATCCACCACGTATGGCGCAGAGTCGGCGCCAGAGGACAGCGGCGTGATGTGCGCGAGCGTCTTGTCGGACGTGCGGCGGTGGAGGCCGACGTGGTGGCGACGCACAGAGAGGAGCGGCTTTGCGCCCGCGGCGCCCGCGTCGCCGTCGTACACGACCCAGTGCTCAGCCACGCTCAGGCTCAGCCTGATCTTCCTCCTCACGGTGAGGAGCGGCTTCCCGACGGCGTCCGTGAGGACGACGTCCTCGGCGCGGTATCGGCTGCTGGAGGAGGATCCGTAGCGGTCGACACGGAAGGCGAGGCCGCTGGTGGCGTCGAAGACGGTGAAGCCATCACAGTTGAAGAGCAGCGACTTCCGCCACACCGTCAGCACCGTGGGCAGCTACTACTGCTCCTCTTGGATGGTGGCTCCAGCCGGCGACTCCGTTACGGCGACGTTGGGGTGCACTTTTGCCATCTACTCCTCTGTTCTTTTCCAAGATTAATCAGATTAGATTGGTGCGCGGCGAGGGAGGCTCGATGGACCTCTGATGCGCTTGCGGTTTGGAGGTGGAGAATGAGGAGAGTAGGGGTAGGCGGGAGGGATTTATATACGAGGTTGGGCTGTACGTGACGACCGGGCATGAGTGTGGAATAAAGCTGCTGAGGTGGAACACCGGATGCATATGCCTTGTATAGATAGGTGGGGATTTTTTTTACATACGCCTCCCACAGGGGAGCCGGTCTCCATTATTATTGATAACAGAGAAAGTTTTTGACCACACAGCAATACGGAAACGAAAATTTAGAAAAACAAAAGCAACTACAAGTTTTGAACAAAACGAGCCTCTGCTCCCAGGCACCCTATTGTCAGCATGAAAGACTTCGAAGGGGAAAGAACTACCCCTAAACACCAAACAGTAGCAGCACAACCTGTCCGCACTTTTTACAACGTTTTTGAGGCAAAAACACAGTGGAACACTTAGAATCTGAGATCAGATAGAAACATCAGCATCTTCGTCATCCTCCTCCTGAGATGGGGCTCTCCCATGCCCCGCTCTTGCTCCAGTTGACGAAGGGATGGATCCTAGGCCTGTCCGGTGAGCCTACCCGGTCTCAGGCCCAAGCTCCAAAGGAGGCGCCATGGATTGTTCTAGGAGGCCCAATCAAAGCCCACCCGCAAAGCCATGCGGGTTAAGAAAGTAAACCTGTAACCGACTTAGGGTTAGGGTTTGTATCCCCCCGGTTACGGTTTGAGACCTGGCTATCTATATAAAGCCAGGAAAACCACCGGGAGAGAGGACCAAGCAATACCGCACCATCAAAGCCTTGAGGTCGAGATCATACTCTCGACTTGAGCATCCCCATTGTAACCGATCTACTCGTTAATACAGATCGACAGAGGCAGGAGTAAGGGTTTTACCTCTACGAGAGCCCCGAACCTGGGTAAATCGTGCCCTATGTTTAGCCGACGATTGTCACCAGCGCCTACACGTTCTCCTACTCGAAACCCTATGGGCTCACCCGAGGGATTTGTTGAGATGCATATTCGACAATTGGCGCCGTCTGTGGGAACGGCGGGCGCTCGATCTTCGGCATCTTCGGCCTCATCGACGACCAAATCACGCTGGAACCCCAGAACTTCGACTCCAACCAATCCGATCCGAATCGGATAGGTCATCGTCGCCCCTCACTCGCCGGAATCATGCCCGGTATTCAGCGACTTGGAGAAGAGTATCACCCTAACGTTCGGGAGCTTCCAGTTCTATGCCAACAAGGACGGAATTTTTCACTTCCCCGAGCAAACCAATCTCGAAGGATCGGGATCTGGGTCGATCTCTAGCCCAGGAGCTGTCGATTCACGACCCTACTATGCGGATCGCGACTTGGCAAAAAGCGGCGAATCTATCCGCCTCAACACCAGCAACTTCCATACCCTCTCCAAAGAGGAACCTTCTCGGGTCAGAAAATCCTGCCAAACTACGCCTAGGACCCGCGAGCCATATCTAGCTCAGGTCTGCATGGCAGGATCATGAGATCCACCCGAAGAAACTGAGAACAACGCAAGGGAACGCGCTACTATCGGCGTCTCGCGAGCTGCTTGGGACCGGGCAAAGGAGGCCATCCGCACAAGCAAACCACTGGAAGTCGGAGCTCCTCATGAGGATATGACCGCCTACCACTATCATCTAGTGAGAGCGGCTACTTTAATCAAGAAAGCTCGCATAGATCTAGCCGAGCGGAGGAGATTAGAAGACGAGTCGAGCCAGCGCCGAGCCGCGCTATCCAAAACACCTTCTATCGGAAATTGTCCCGCAAGAAAAGGATACGTCTCAAGAACCGCGACCATGGATGGAGAGTCCCTGACCGGAATCAGCAAATCACTCAAAGCTTCCCTTATGCGCGTCGACGAGGATGGAAACGTCTATCCACAAACTCCCGCCGCCGCAGTACTGGCTGCAGCCACCTACATGCAGACAAATCAACCAGGGGAGAACGACCCCCGCGCAGAGCAGTACAGGCAAGTACAGAAAGGGTTGGGCACAGCAGCCGCCAGACTCGCCTCCTACGACCGCAAGAGTGAAGCCGCGCATAAGGACAAGGAAGCACCCTACGGACGTAGGAGTACGTCACCTAACAAGGAAAAATTGCCTCGCTGTGCACGAGGAAAAGAAGCTCGACGACGCGGAGACAGTCCGAGTGGCAGCGACGACAGTCCGAGAGATCAAGACCGTAGCCGCAGCCCGCGAAGAGGTCGGGATCGCAGCCCGTGGAGAAACCGAGATCGCAGCCCACAGCGACACAGCAGCCGCTCGCAACACCGCAGCAAGGAGCCGCGGAGAGACATCAATCGCGACGAGTCCGGGTACAATGCGCGATCAGACATCGCCCAGCACAAGGTCGATAAAGCGCGAGCAGCCAGGAATCGCGCACGTTCCCCATCTACCTCCTCCGACGAAGAGGTCTGCGGAGCCTTATGTTTTGCTTGCAATATCCGCGAGGCACTGCTACCCAAGAGGTTTAAGGTCTCCACGGAGGTGCAAAAATACGACGGTTCGCAAGAGCCACAAGCTTGGTTGTCACATTACCTCACGGTAGTAAAATGCCAACGTGGGAACAAAAATACGGCTATGCAGTAACTTAACCTACATCTCGTAGGCGCTGCGCGCAACTGGCTCGAAGGAAGACCGAAGGCATGCTACAGATCATGGGACGATCTAAACCTCGATTTCTGCAAGAATTTTCAAGCAACATACAAAAGACCTGCGACCATCGAGGAGTTACGAGCTTGCAAGCAGAAAAGTGGCGAGTTTACTCGCGAATATATTCAGCGATGGACCACACTCAGGAATACAGTGGGAAACATATCAGAGGAGGTCGCAGTCGAAGCATTCGCCAAAGGAGCTCGACGAACCTCCTTCCGGGAAGAACTGGGATGGGCTGCATCCAAAACCATGGGAGAACTGATGGCCATAGCCGACAGATGGGCCAACGGCGAGGACGTGGTGCGCAAGGAGAAAGCCTCATCACCAGCACCAGAAGACGATCGCCATGGTCGAAAGAAAAGGAGAAAGCATTACGACCGCGATGATCGGGAAGAACTGGTGGCATCAGAGTTCACAAGAAATCACGACAACGGATATCGCGGAAATCGCGAGTGGAAGCCAAAGCCAGAGGACAAAACCCCCGAGGAGGACCTCGATGGTTACTGCACGCTACATCTATTTACAGATAAGCGCACTGGCAAAACTAAGGCAACACACCTTCTCAAGGATTGTTGAAAGTTCTTTGACATCCACGAGGCCTTCTCGAAGAAAAATAGAGCTGCAGTCAATCAGGGCTACCTGCAACTCCCTGGAGGAGGACCCCAAGGATTCCACCCGCCGCAAGCCCTGCCCCCACCTGGAAATCAAAACACGGTGCTAGCCGCGTTACCAGCGCCACCCGCCCCAAACCAGGGAGCCAATGGATACCCAAATCCAGCAGCTTTCGTAGGGATGATATAGAAAGTTTGCCTGTCCCGCAGGGCCCAGAAAACAAACACTCGACAGGTATTCATGGTTGTCCAGGCACCACCATCCCAACCCGAGTATCTGAAGATGGCCGACCAGCCGATAATTTTTTCCAAGGAAGACCATCCCCCGAGTCTATCGACCAGGGCATGCCGCACTCGTCATCCAGGCGCAACTAGGAAACTATGAACTCGCCCGAGTATTCATGGACGGAGGTAGTGGGATTAACATCATTTACGCGGACACACTCCGCAGAATCAACAGGAACCTGGACGGACTCGCGCAATCAGAGACATCCTTTCACGGGATAGTACCAGGGAAGGCAGTCCGCCCACACGAAACAATAAACTTGGAGGTGGTGCTCGGCAACCTAAGAAATTATAGACGAGAATTCCTCGACTTCGAAGTAGTCGACTGGTCCTCACAGTACCACGCCATTCTTGGCCGTACAGCGTTCGCCAGATTCATGGCAGTACCACACTATGCATACCTGAAGCTCAAGCTGCCTGGGGAACATGGCACCATCACCATCGACGGTGATTTCCAAAAATCCAATAAATGCGACATCGAGTTCAACGAGATTGCCAAATCCTTCGGGATGCAGGAAGAGCTGGAAGAGATAGAAAAAACCACGGATCACTCTGTGATGCCTCTCACCAAGAAGAACGTCCGAAAGCTCGAGTTCAGCGCAAACAGCGGCAGTCAAAAACATCAGGTGCTCCCGACCGAATCTACGAAAACAGCGATGGTGTCCACCACCCTCTCGCCAGCATAGGAAGGCGCGCTCGTCAAACTCCTCCGTGAGTACTGGGAAATTTTCGCCTGGTAACCTTCAGATATGCCAGGGATACTTAGGGAGTTCGCCGAGCACTCACTCGAAGTTTATAAAGACGCCAAACCTATCAAGCAGACAACCCGACGGTTTTCAGAGCCAAAGCAAAAAGCACTTGGAGAAGAAGTGAACAGGTTACTCGCAGCAAAGTTCATCCGCGAGATAAAGATCTCCACCTGGTTAGCAAACCCGGTGGTGGTCCCGAAGAAAAATACTGACATCCTTCGCGTGTGCACCAACTACACGTCGTTGAATAAGCATTGCCCCAATGATAACTTTCCCTTACCACGGATCGACCAGATCGTGGACTCCACAGCAGGCTGCCAGCGCCTCTCCTTCTTGGACGCCTACTCGGGCTATAATCAGATCAGGATGAAAAAAGGAAGATGAGGAGAAGACATCATTTATCACACACCACAGTGTTTACTGCTACACGACAATGCCTTTCGGGCTAAAGAACGCAGGCGCAACATATCAGCGGTGCATGCAAAAATGCCTCGCCAAACTCATTGGCAAGAATGTACAAGTGTACGTTGACGACATCGTCATCAAGACTCGAGTAGAGGACACGCTCCTCGATGACATCAGAGAAACATTCGACGCGCTGAACGCGTACCGAATCAAGCTCAATCCGACCAAATGCGTCTTTGGCGTCCCTGCAGGACAACTTCTTGGGTACCTGGTTTCTGCTCGAGGAATTGAAGCCAACCCGGAGAAAATCCAAGCGATCCTGACAATGAAGGAACCAACTAATCTCCACGGCGTACAGCAGCTCGCAGGACGACTAGCTGCTCTAAGCAGATTCATTGCGAGGCTGGGCGAGCAAGCATTGCCTTTATACAAGCTACTGAAGAAAACGGATAAGTTCAAATGGACACCCGAAGCGCAGAAAGCATTCGCGAACCTCAAGCGAGCATTGCAGAGTAGGCGTGTCCTGGCAACACCACAAGAACGGGAGCCACAGTATCTGTACCTAGCCGCAACAAATCAAGTCATCAGCACAACAATCGTGGTCGAGCGGCCAGAAGACGGCAAGGCGTATGGCGTGCAAAGGCCAATATATTATATCAGCGAGGTGCTTTCGCCCTGCAAACAGCGATACCCTCATTATCAGAAGCTCGCGTACGGCGTGGTGCTCACAGCTTGAAAACTCAAGCACTACTTCCAGGAGCACACCGTCACGGTGCTAACGACGCATCACTCCGTAGTATCATGAATAACCCCATGGCATCCGGAAGAATTGCAAAGTGGAGTATCGAGCTCGGCGCCTAGGACATTGTATATGCAGGCTGCAAATCTGTCAAATCACAAGTACTCGTGGAATTCCTGAGCGAGTGGACAGAACTACAAACGCCAGGCCCTCCAGAATACACAAGCAACTGGATAATGTATTTCGACGGGTCGAAGAGAAACGAAGGAGCTGGAGCTGGAGCTGGAGTTGTACTGATATCCCCCAGAGGTGACAAATTACAGTACGTCCTGCGATTGGATTTTCCACCCAACGACCCAGCCTCAAACAATGACGCAGAATACGAGGCCCTCCTTCACGGCATGAAGATGGAGATCGCCTGTGGAGCCACCCGACTGATGATCTATGGAGATTCAAACCTCATTGTACAACAGACGATGAAAGAGTGCGATGCCATTGCAGAAAACATGGTTGCCTATCGAGATATGTATAACCTACTCGAAGGAAGTTTCAACGGGTGCAAACTAAAGCACATCGCGCGATCCAGCAACGAAGAAGCAGATAAATTGGCAAACATGGGTTCTACCAACACACCCATACCGCCTGGAATATACTTCGAGAGGATGATCAAGCGCTCAGTCAAAGTCAAAAAATCAGCAGAAGCATCCGCAGCATTGGAGACAGAGGTCAGCCCGCAAATTGCTATGATTGAGTTCAGCCACAACATTTCGAGACAAGTTTTTCTGGTCGAACCAGTTTAGACACAGAAATACCTCGACTACTTGTCCAACAAGCACCTCCCAGCAGATATTCGCGAGGCTCGACAGATAGTACGACGCAGCAAAGCTTTTCGAGTGCTCAATGGAGAGCTATACAAACAAAGCATATCAGGAATATTGCAGAGATCCATAGCACCGGAGGATGGCATGGAACTACTGCGAGATATACACCAAGGAGATTGCGGGCACCACGCCAGCTGGAAGGCGATCGTGGGTAAAGCTTTTCGAGCAGGATTCTACTGGCTCACAACGGCCAGAGACACATGGGACCTAGTCGACAAGTGCAACGCTTGCCAAAGATTCGCGCCCAAGCCACATGCCCCTTCCACTGAACTTCACATGATCCCAGTCGCCTGGCCCTTTGCACAATGGGGGCTAGATATGGTGGGGCCAGTGCGAAAGTCGACACCCGGAGGATACACGCACTTGCTCGTAGCAGTCGACAAATTCACGAAGTGGATCGAGGCTAGGCCAGTCACCTCTGCCAGCGCCCAATGCGCCGTAAAATTTCTCAGCTCCATTGTGTGCATGTTTGGCATACCACACAACATCATCACCGACAACGGCAGCAACTTCACAGCAAAGGAAACACAGGAATTCTGCGAACAGAAGGGAATCACCCTCAGTTTCGCTTCAGTGGCTCATCCCCATACTAATGGTCAAGTCGAGCGATCAAACGGATTAGTATCAGCCGGCCTCAAGAAGCGGCTACTCGACCACCTAAACCCAGCAGCAGGACACTGGGCAAAGGAATTGCCATAAGTGCTGTGGAGCCTTCGCACTACATCAAATCGGTTAACAAACTACACGCCAGTTTTCATGGTCTATGGAGCCGAAGCCGTCCTACCTGAAGATGTCAAATTCAGCGCACCCCGAGTCGTCACATACAACGAAGAAATCTCGAACAGGGCACTTGCATAAGATGTGGACGCACTCTATAAAATACGCGACATCGCGCTCGCAAGATCAGCAGTATACCAGCAATCGCTGCGCAATTACCACAGTCGTCGCATACACCACAGATCTTTCGTCGTAGGCGATCTGGTGTTGCGGCTCAAGCAAAAGGAAGGGCACAAGCTCGAGCCACCATGGGAAGGACCCTTCATCATACACGAAGTTATCCCAGGTGGCGCGTATCGATTGAAGAACTCCGAGACCGGTGGCATCTACTCCAATCCATGGAATGTTGCGCATCTCCGCAAGTTTTATCCTTAGGATTATTCTATTCGCAAAAATAAGGCTATACTCGCCATATTGTAGCACGAGGAAAATACATGGCTTCTCAGCCATATCAATAAAAACACATGGTTTCTCAACCATAGCTATTCGTGTTTCTTCATTTTTTGCATGCTAAACAACAGGTATACACCCCAAACGCACGGGGGCTACGCCTAACTAAGCATTGTACGAAAAAATTACAAATACAAGGTACAAACAAGGTTCACACCTTATAAAACACTTTATAAAATCTCGAGTGAACTATACAATGTAACAGGATATCCACATCCTACGACTACAACTAATGAGGAGCAGCCCTCTCAGCCAACTTGTGTTCAATCTCTTCAGAAGTCAGTCGAACGATCTCCTCCGTCGCATGTTTCACGACTTCATAATGAGGGATCATATCGACTAGAGCATTGGGGAGCCTAGCCACAGAGCTAAAATTGACCTCAGGATGCCACAATCGAACAAAAGCGAGCGCCACTTCAGCACCGCATATAAGTTGTTGACGAACACATTTGCGAACTTCACCAACTCGACCAAAAAGTCTCAGCAGGTTGCTTAACCTCTCTGGAACAATACCCAACGGATAGAACGTCTGATGCACAGAAGATAAGGCTTCACGACAAGAATCCACAAGCAGCCTCGCCTGGCCAACCCGGTACTTCAAAGTAGCCAGAATAAAGCCGCGGCTGTGGTCAGACCAAAAGTTGTTCGCATGCGGCTTTGAGCTACTCGCCTCATGAATAATATGGTTGTCTACCCAATGAGTTTCACAAGGACCATCGGGCTCAACAACTGCGAAAGACAGCGTGAAAGATTAAAAAGGTGAAGCAAAGGTAAAACAACAAAGTACTAGGTGGCTAGCATGCTTACAAAGCATGTCCTTGGTAACAACATCTAGCTCCTCCATCACGAACTGTTCACGCTCAGCCGCAAACTTTCGCTTTGATTTAGCTACATCAGCCACTCCACGCAAAGCTTTCATCTTGCGCTCACCATCCGCGACACGATCATGGAGACCAGCAAATGTACCAACAGCAGCAACAAGGGGATCTACTCGTGCAGCAGATCCACTCGAAGATTCTGCGTTAGAACCCACAACCTGGAAGGAAATGAAACAAGTTCAGATACACTCCAAGACCCCACTCGATAAATATACCAACTACTTCACAGGTGCTCGGGGGCTACTCCCATCGGGAGCTCGTGCCGCTTCAATCGCAATAATCAGGCATTTTAGACATCAAAAGAACACTTTGATTAAAAGCAAAATACGGGAATGCATCCGAAGGTTTATTACATTGAGAGAGCAAACTAAAAGCAGTCTGTCCTATGGAACTGCAGAGGTACTGCCACTCGCGACAGGATGTCCCTTGCGACT
The DNA here is from genome assembly GCA_028641055.1 of Alopecurus myosuroides. NCBI lineage: Eukaryota > Viridiplantae > Streptophyta > Magnoliopsida > Poales > Poaceae > Alopecurus > Alopecurus myosuroides. The sequence goes on from CM054063.1 coordinate 154,303,375, forward strand.
AGCACGAGCAATCAATTCAGATAGCTTCTTGGCAAGGGCTGCAGCCGGATCGCCGAAAGGATGAAGCGCTACCTTTTTTCCTTTTGTAGCATCGAAGGGAAGGCTTGAGTACGCCTCATCCAGGCCTGCGACTCCATGCGCCAACGCAAACTGGATGGAAGTCTTTGCTCCGCATTCAGACTGGGCAACCGAGTAAGCCTGAAGAAGATCATCCTCCAGGAAAACTTTCAGAAGGCCATCCAACATGGGCGGAACCGCGGCATCCACCAAAAGACATTCGTGGAGTTGCGTCAGTACTCGAATGGCTTCTCCAACGAGGGAGCAGACCCCACGCGCATGTTTCTGGAGCTGGGCGCAAGAATCCGTCAGGACGTCCACTCGTTGAACCCCAGGAAGCTCCAGCGCAACGCCAAGAACCTCTGCAAAAAGCGTCATAAATTCCTAAGACAACCAATTTAGTCGCAACACAGCAGAAATTAAGTGCAACTTACCCGCGAATTTTTGAGCCAGAGGGCGAATGAAGCCAACAAGATCATTGTCCTGTTTAGCGCCAGCCTCCATAAGTTGCTTCAGCGCGCCCTGGGCCTCAGCGAGCTTCCCCTCGAAGTCAGGCGACCGCTTGCGAGAGGATTCAAGTTCCTCTCGAGCGGTCTCTAACTCGGCCTCAAGAGTTTTCACCCGAGTGACAACATCAGTTTTCTCGGCCTTCAGGAGATCAACTTGAGCTACACAGCAGTGAACTTTAGCCTAGGGGAATTTATATGATAAAAAAGAACAAGCAAAAGGGAACGAGCCAGTTTACGTTGGAGAGCTTGGCCATCCGCGAAGAGTCGATCACGATCCACCCGAAGGGATATGCAATCTGCCTCAGCCGAAAATACGCGGCGACCAATAGCTGCGGGAGAATCAAGAAGAGACTGCAAAAACACAAGACGAAGGTCAAGTCAGAAAAACAAAAAGGAAAGAAATTGCGCCTATTCACGACTGCAAACAGTCGAGTATAGCCTCGGGGGCTACTCCCATCGGGAGCACTGCCGTGCACCCGATAAAGTCAAGAAAAGAAAGAAGCTCAAATATTGAGTCTGTAGCCAATCACAAGCGATTGACCATAGCCTCGGGGGCTACTCCCATTGGGAGCACTGTCGTGCACCTGATAAAAATCATAAGTAAACAAAGTGAAAGATGCAAGGAAGGTGACAAGGTTTACCTGGCCTTGGGCGGTGCGCAGAGGGTCCGCCGAGCTACCCGACGCTTCTTTCGAAGCCGAGGCTCCACCCGCAAAGCTAGGCAACTGATAATCCATAGCCGCAGTTGCTGGAACTGGGCTCGGAGAATTCTCGACAGCCTTAGTGATGGGAGCTTCACTCGCAGAACCATCCTTTTTCTTCACGGAGGGAATAGAGTAAGCGAACTGGCCAGGGCTGATGGATTGAAGCATGTCATGAAAAAGCAACAGCATAAGAAAAAGCGAGAAAAAACTTTCGACTAAAGGATGATAGGAAAGAAAGAAAACACTCATCGTCGTCGTCGTCATCCAGCATATCCGCGTTCCAGGCGGTGGAGATCTTCGACTTGGAGGCAGGAGGAGCAAGCACGTTCAGGGGAGTCATAATGAGAGGCTCGGCTGCCATTTCAGATCCTCCACCCAAAGAATTATCTTTGGAGGTAGCTTTATCGTTCCCCTCCCTGCGGCGCTTGCGATGGTGGAGGTCGCTACCCGACTCTTCCACGTCATCCGAAGAACCGTGCTTAGAACACGAGTCGGCTTCAGCGACGCTGGTGTCAAGGCAAGCCTCAAGGTTGCTCGCCAGCAAGTCCGAAGCATCCTCAGCAGAAGTTGGCGGGTAGCAGGTTGCCACCCCCACGCTCTACAGAAGGAAAGCAAGAAGAAGGAGAAAAGAGAAAGCTCAGTCAAACAAACTCTCGAGTGACAAAAAAGTTAAAACAGAGAGGAGAAGAACTTACATCAGATGGAGGAGACCTTGAAGCTTCGAATGCTGCGATGGGGCAGATGTCAAAGGACTCGCCCACCTTCAGCTTGGTGATGGCCGCGATTTTCTTCTCGAATTCAGCATTCGAAAGCTTTCTCGGCTCACACGGCTGGGGTCTTCGCTGCCCTGGTACTCCCACATGGTCGAAGGCCTCTCCTGAAGGGGCTGGATCCTACGCCTTAGGAACACACTCGCTAGATGCAAGCTATTCAACGCGACCCCTGCGGTCTAGTCGCGAAGAGCTGTTACCTTGGCGAGTAGCGGGGCGATGACTCGGTTTTCTTCAACCGAGAGCTTGTGCGCCCAGGACTTCCGCCGCTTCAAGACAGCAAACGGGTGGAATTCGTGAGCTCCACCCGCGCTGTTATCAATGACATAAAGCCACTTCCTCCGCCACCCTTGCGCGGAGTCGATGAAATGCATCTCGAAGTAGAAGCTATCCGTTTTAGCCTGGATCCCGAAGCCGCCAGTGCGCAGCGTCTCTCCAAGCTCGGTCTCCACCCGTGACTTCTCGCGGAAGACCCACACTTTGAATAGGGCCTTCCAAAGGCCCCAGTGCGGGCGAATGCCGAGAGGAAGCACTCGCAAAGTACGATGAAGCACGATATGTGTTGCACCGCATTTGGAGGCAAATCATGGAGCTGTATGCCGTAGACATACAACAAACCAAGAAGAAAAGGATGGAGGGGGAGCGAGAGCCCGCGCGAGACGTGATCCGCAAAGATCACGCGCTCGTTCGCGTAGGGGTTTGGTACCTCCTCCTTCTTGCCGAGGTGAACTCGCTTGTCACCATCAGGGGCAGCCCCTCCCTTTGCATCTCCTTGATGCTCTTGATCGTGGTCTTGGCAGAATGCCAGTCGCCCGTCCTCGGGGCGGGTGGCGCGGGAGCATCCTCGGGCGCCTTCGATGCTGAGGCAGCGGCTCTGCGTTTCCTTCCTCCTACCATGGGAACTTGTAGGTGCTTGCAGAGGAAGAGATGAGCGCGAGGAAGAAGAAGACGGGGAAGCAAATGACCGGGAGGTTTTCACTTTCCGCCTAAGGACGGTAGATATATATAGGACCACTCGATCTGAGCCGTTCATCGAGCAACGTGGCACCCATCGCGGCTGCCACGCGTGAAGCGGAAACGAGGAGGCGGTGAAAGTTGTTTCGTGCCACGATCTTAACAACAGATCGTGCGCATTTACTGCACACGGCTCACGGAAAAATCGGAAACGACGTCTCGTTTCCGGTCAAAAGGCTGACAAGGTGGGCCAGCATGCCCTGTTTTCACTTCGCCACGTCACATCGGGAGGAGTCAGAGCAAACAAAGTGCACAATGATGTCATTGTGTGTGTCATCAAACCCGGGAAGTTTCTCGGGTAGGATCCTAAACACGAAATTTCTTTCGTATGGACACATCAAGACGCGAAAACTCTTTCGCATAAATTCCACAACACGAAATTTCTTTCGTTTGGATATCTCAAGAGGCGAAAACTCTTTCGCATAAACTCCATAACACGAAATTTCTTTCGTTTGGATATCTCAAGACGCGGAAACTCTCTCGCATAAACTCCATAACACTAAATTTCTTTCGTTTGGATATCTCAAGACGCGAAAAACTCTTTCGCATAAACTCCAAACAAGGAAAAATTATTTACTCACAAATTCGCGAGGAAATGTCCACGGGTGAGCGGTCCCAGCAACTCTAGCATACGATGTATACGCATCTTTACCCTAGATTGTTCAGCCGACTAGGCACATCTGGATGTCGTATCCTCTCGATACGAAGGTAAGACCCAAAAGATCTTTCTTGAGGGCCTGGAATCGCACTCAAGCCGCGTCTTCCCGTAAATTTTCGTGTCAACAACACGAAGAAAAATCCTAGCGGACGCGCCGGGTACCCTATCAGGTTAAGTTCGACTCGGTAAGACCTACACGGCCCAGTCGCAATGATCACCTCACCAGATTCGAGTCGGAGGTCTCGAATCTGTGTAGGCCAGAACTGTTTTTGCCCTAGATGCAATTAATTGGCCCTGAGCTTTCGGGAGAGGCAAGCAACTGAGCCACATCCTTCTGCGAAAACAGCCAACACACAAGCACTTTTATTTTCTCGATACTCGAGTACAAGAAATGCATCGCATACAGAGTACACATCCTCTTCAAACGATTGAAGCCACCGGTCGAAAAGAAATCAAGATAAATTCTTTGCGTCCACCCGACAGATTCTCAGCCGAGTAAACGCTCGGGGGCTACTGACGAAGGGATGGATCCTAGGCATGTCGGGTGAGCCTACCCGGTCTCAGGCCCAAGGCCCAAGCTCCAAAGGAGGCGCCATGGATTGTTCTAGAAGGCCCAATCAAAGCCCACCCGCAAAGCCTTGCGGGTTAAGAAAGGAAACCTGTAACCGACTTAGGGTTAGGGTTTGTATCCCCCGGGCATGGGTTGAGACCTGGCTATCTATATAAAGCCAAGAAAACCACCGGGGGAGAGGACCAAGCAATACCGCACCATCAAAGCCTTGAGGTCGAGATCATACTCTCGACTTGAGCATCCCCCATTGTAACCAATCTACTCGTTAATACAGATCGACAGAGGCAGGAGTAAGGGTTTTACCTCTACGAGGGCCCCGAACCTGGGTAAATCGTGCCCCCTGATTAGCCGACGATTGTCACCAGCGCCTAAACGTTCTCCTACTCGAAACCCTATGGGCTCACCCGATGGATTTGTTGAGATGAATATTCGACACCAGTAGCATCAAACGTGCGTACGACAACACTCTGTATCTGGTCCGCTCCCTCCATGATCATCGTAGTGTGCTCCTCCGACTGCAAGCCTGCCCAATAACGTAGAAAAACGCACATATAACACACCATCTCAATAGGGGATGATATTAGCTTTCCTTCAAAACAAGCTCTATTACGAAATTTCCACACAGCCCAGCACAATGCTGCTACTCCGACAACATGCAAATTAGTTTGCGAAGGAAAAAACTTAGCTATCCACCAAAAGTAATGAGTAAAACCAGAGGGCCTGGCATTAGGCCCAATAGCAGTGCTGAGTGCACTCCAGACAAAGCTCACAGCAGGGCACGAAAAAAATAGGTGAATAATTGACTCATTATGTGTGCAGAACCTACAAAGGGGACTCCCCACCCACTTCCTCTTAATCATGTTGTCTTTAGTTGGAATGGCATTATGCCAAATCAGCCAGAGCCAAATTTTGATTTTTAAAGGGAGTTTAGATTTCCAAAAGTGTCTAAAGGACATATCAGGTCCGGAGGAGGAGAGTTTGTTATACAGGGATTTAACAGAAAACATCCCACTTCTAGTGAACTTCCATTTAGGTACATCTCTCCCGGTTCCTAGAGCCACTGACATCAGTGTACTCCTCAACTGTTGCATTTGACCCTGCAAGTCAGGGGATAACCATCTTCTAAAGGAAATGGCCCACCTTACATTGTGCATTTCCGTGACAGTTTTATCCTGGATAGTACATATGTCGTATAGCTGGGGAAAGACAATGCAAAGAGGATTGTCCCCCAACCAAGCATCCAGCCAGAAACTAGTTTCACTCCCCCCTACCACACACATTTTCTCCCCATCAGATAGTATTTCCTGACTTTAAGTAAGTCTTTCTATATAGGTGAGTCATCCTCTCTGCCTCTCACAGCCTGAATCCCCCTGCTCAGATTATACTTGTTTCTCACCAGACTCTGCCAAATTCCATCCTCTCTCTCCAGTTTCCACCACCACTTGCATAACAGGCAGATATTTTGAATCCTTAAGTTTTTAATCCCCAAGCCACCTTTTTCCTTGGTCTACAAATCAACTGCCACTTAACCATGTGATACTTATTTTTGGTTTCAGTCCCTTGCCAGAAGAACCTCCTAATTATCTTAGTCATATTCTCCAGATTTGTTAGAGGCCACAAGTACATAGACATGACATAAATGACAGTCCCACTCAATGAGGATTGAATGAGGGTAACCCTCCCCCCCCAAAGAGGAGTTTTTACCAATCAATCCATCTAACTTCTTTTTCCATTTATCAGCCACACCTTCCAGGTCAGAAACATGTAATCTAGACCCACTTACAGACACCCCCAAGTACTTAATAGGCCACTCCCCCAACTGGCAGACAAACATGTTGGCATACTCCATTTTCTTATCATCATCTTTCAAAACCATCATCACTTCACTTTTGTCAAAGTTTATCTTGAGACCAGACATTGTTTCAAAGAGAAACGGAATAAGTTTCAAATGAACTGCCCGAGGCATCTCATCTTGAATCAAGAGAATAGTGTCATCAGCATACTGGAGAATTGCTACCCCATACTCAATGAGGTGAGGTGAAAGCCCCATAATCAAACCTGCGTGTTGAGCCTGATGCACCATCTTGGCAAGATTCTCAGCAGCCAGATTAAGGAGGAAGGGTGACAAAGGGTCCCCCTGTCTCACCCCTCTATGGCTAGCAAAATCCCTCCCTCTAGCATTATTTATTTTCACACATAAAGTACCATCCTTCACAATGTCACTAATGATTCTTCTCCACCTAGGACTAAAGCCTTTTTGGGAAACACTTCTAAGGAGGAAATCCCAATCAATTTTGTCATAAGCTTTTTCAAAATCCAATTTCAACACCACACCCTGCTGTTTTCTCCTTCTGGCTTCATGAACAATTTCATGCAAAGAAAGCACTCCATCCATAATGTTTCTACCTTTTATGAAAGAATTTTGACAATTAGAAACTAGTTTTGACATGTATGGTTCCATCCTACAAGTCACTACCTTTGTTAAGATTTTATAAACCACCTGCAACAGGAAAATGGGTCTGTACTTCTGAATGATGTCTGCATCAGAAGACTTTTGAAGGAGCACAATCATACCAAAATTCAATATGTATAAAGGAAGCTTCCCATCAAACCAATCATAGAACAACTGCATTAAATCATTCTTAATCAGAGGCCAACATGCCTGATAGAACTCAACAGGAATCCCATCCGGACCTGGGGCTTTGTTAGTAACCATTAAATCAAGAGCATTTTTTAACTTCCACTTCCTTGAAGGGGATTTCCAAGGCAAGTACATCATCAATTGATAATTTCTCATCTTCAGTCCAGACCGCGTCATCCATAATCATATCATTTTTAGGACCATGTCCAAACAAAGTTTTATAGTAATCAGTGGCATGGGCCAAGAGGGCCTCAGTACCATGAATTTCTTTCCCCAAATGTTTGAGAGTGTACATTGTGCTTTTCCTCTTCCTGCCATTAGCAATTCTGTGAAAGTAGCCTGTGTTCAAATCACCCTGCAGTAACCATCTCTCTGCAGATCTATTAAACCAATATTTCTCCTCCTCCTCTAGAATCTCAAGCAGCTCTCTCTGAATCATCCCTTTTCTGACATATTGTTCCCCAGTCAGCATGTTATTCTCTTCTGCCAGTTCCAGGTTTTCCAATTCAGCATTCAGATTTTCCTTCATGGCAATTACATCACCTCTCACATTCGCACCCCAACCCTTAAGACTCCTCTTCACATTTTTAATCTTCTGTTAAAACCTCCCAACACTATCAGTTGCCTCCACATAGGAATTTCAGGCTTTTGATACTCTTCCCTGGAACTCAGGATGACCAATCCAAGAGATTTCAAATCTAAAATCCCTGTTTTTAATTGTCACAGGTTCACTAGTATCCACAATCAAAGGATTGTGATCTGACAAAACCCTAGGTACTTTCTTAACAATGGTTAAGGGGAAACAAGATTCCCAGTCATTAGTCATGAGTACTCTGTCAAGCTTCTCCAAGGTAGGGTCCACTTGATTATTAGACCAAGTATACTGGCCACCAGGCATGTCCACTTCCCTCAACCCAAAGGAGAAAACAATAGAATTAAACCTATGAGAAAACCTAGTAACACCCATGCTTTATTTTTCTCCTCAGGGAACCTGATGATATTAAAATCTCCCCCAATAATAGTTGGGATATTTAAATGAACGCAAATATTTTCCAACTCATCAAGGAAAGCATCCTTGTGTTCATCCTGTGCAGCCCCATAAACCACCACAATGCCTAGCTAATCTTTTTATCCAAAACCTTAGCATGAACAAAAAACCTAGCAGTGACATCAGAGATGACATCAAATCTTGCATCTCTAATACCACACAACAAACCCCCAGATCTGCCCACAGAGGGGGATCAATGCCAAGAAAAGGATCCATCAGGATCAAATTTTCTCCAAGTAGATTTGTCCATTTTCTTTCTCATGGTTTCTTGCAGTCCAATAAAGTCTAAATCATAATCTCTAATGAGATCCATGAGAGAAAAAGCAAAACCCTTCTTACCCACACCCCTACTGTTTAAAAGAGCACCAATCATAGATTCCTGATGGATTTACTCATGGTCCTGGGCCCAGACACTACATCACACCAAGGGTGATTAGCTCTGACCCTAGAGGAAACCTTAGTGCCACAGAGGGGCACCCCTTGAACAGGATTTTTACTATTGGAAAGATTCTTCTTAGCAATTTTTCTATTCTTTTTAGATAAGACATGAGTGAAACCATCATCATCATCCCCAGCCTTACAATATTCTTTACTTGATTTAGGAGATTCATCAAGGGATATGCTATCCAATTTATTATCAGCAGATTCATCAACAGTATCATTATTACACACAGCTTCAGATGTTACCCTAGTTTTCTGATTAACTAAGATAGATCTAGCAGATTCCAGGTCTTTCAACATGTGAATAGTAGTAACGGAGAGTGTTGAGACATCAATTCCTATTTCCAAAGCCTTATCAACAATGCTTTCATCAGACAGAATAGAAAATGAATTGTAAGTTTGGTGTTATTTATTATTACCTTCTTTCTTATCCCTAGCAGCCAAATGATCCATGGCCTTCTTCAGAACACATGTATTAGACTGGGCACCAGCATGAATTCTGGCACTACTCCTCACAGGAGCAGGTTGATCAGGAGTTGGTACCGCAGGCACAGAGCGCTTACAGACCATGGGGTTCTTGTCATTTGACTCAGGGCTAGGAGACAATTCAGTGATCACTATAGATGAAAAATGGACTTGATTATTGCTAGCAGTTTCTTCAGAAATAACATCTTCTGACATATCACCAAACCTATCACTGGACTCAAATCCAACAGGAGATTCCACAACAGGCTCCATGTTGGCACCATGGCCCCTCTGAAGCTGCTTCCTCCATTCATCTTTCTTATCACTATTAGTTTCAAGCAATCTCTTCAAAAATTCCTCATATGTAAGTTCCATCTTCAAAGGCTCATCAGGATCTTCCACTATTCCAGCAGTAATCCTAGGTGTTTTAAGATACTCCAGATATTGTGCATAAAAGTCCACAACAAGTGGTATGGGTCTGCAAGGGGCACTAGAGGAACCCACACCCTGCTGGCTCACAGAGGGAACCAATGCAGTCCCATAACCAAGCCCCTGAATTCTTTTTGCAAAAGAAGACTGCTCCTCATCACTGTCATCGCTCACTTCTTCAGAAACTTTCCTCTTGCCTTTTCCTTTGCTATCATCCACTGGAACCTGTGTTGCCATAGGCAAAGCCACCCCAGAGTTAACAAAAGAAGTCCTGGCATCACGCATGAAGCCACCCTGGACCTGACCTCTACCTCCTTGCCTCTCCATAGCAGTATCAGTAACATTGTCAGTTTTCTGTTTTTTGGGTGTGTGAGAGAAATTCCCTCCACCACCCTCCGGCATGTTCTGCCCAGTTTGCTCAACGCGAGATTCCGACTTCTCCTTGCTTACCTTGCTAGTTACTATCTCTCTAGTAAATTCAATGTCATAAAAGGCACCACCAATATTCACATTGGTCACCACAGGCGGAACAATAGAGACTTCCATGTTACCAATCAGGACACGGACGTAATCTACATTGTTCAGGCTATGCCTATCCACAGACAAGGTCCTACCAACTAGACTACCTGCATAGGAGGCAGTTGGACAATTCCTGTTCTCCAGGGGCATGCCCCTCACCTGAAACTATGCCATGTCCATCTCAGCCACAGGTCCATATCCTGGAATCCAGTTATCCACTTGCAACACCACAGAGGGAATAGTTCCCATGTTTATTCTTCCAAAGTGTATCCAGGCATCAATGTCCCTGGAACTAGGGAACCTCATCAAGAACCTGGAAGCTGTCATCTGCTTGGCGTACCATCTCCATTTGCATCTGTTCCCAGTCCACTGAGTGAATTCCACCTCAATCTGCCTAGCACACTACAAGAAATATGTTGATACATGACCCTTTTATAATGACCGTGGATGAATTGGTCATGTTTCTGTGACCATTTAAAATTAGTTGGTCGTTAGCTGTTTGGAAGGGTCCAAATCTGAAAACATAACGACTATTTGATGTGAAAAGTCATGATTTCATTAAATGAATTGGTCATAGGCCGGATGCATTCCACCACCTCATCATTTTTGATGATGTGTCGTCCTAGTTGTCTAATTTTTGCTTATGTGTCGCTGAGCTGTCAATTTCGCTGACTAACAATCCAGTGGGTGGCATACATGTTGCTCTGAGCTGTCACTTTTGCTGACATGTAAAGCAACTAACAACCCACCACACCGCACCACACAACACCGCACCGCACCGGACCACCCACGAGCCCACCTGCGCACACGCAACAGCACCGCACCACGCCCGCACCGCACCAGCACCAACACTGCACCACACGCACCGCACCGAACCACGCCCGCACACGCAAGAGAAAATAGGAAATAAAGGGGCGTCGGGCAGAGGAATCGAACCAGCCACCTCTCGCTAGCGATCCATCTCCGAAACCAGTAGGCCACAACCATTCCGTGATACAAGCAGGAGTTTTACTATATTTTTCTACGTACAAATCGTTCGCACTGGGCTGGGCTGAACACGCTAGGAAAGATCGACCGGGCTGCTAGGCTGCGCTAAGAGAGATCGGCCAGGATGATGGCCTGGGCCGGGCGCGCTGCTGGGCTGGGCCGGCCGGCTTGGCAGGTTTGTTTTCTTTTTTGTCTTCTTTAATAACTTTTTTTTACTCCAATTTCAACCAAATAAGTTTTGATTTTTTAAAACAACATATGTATTCTCCTATTATAGACTATTAGGAACAATATTTAGTCGATAAAAATACAAAATACACCTAAGCTTTATATATTGCTTCATATAGGGTTGTGAAGATTCCTAAATAAAATTTTGGAGTACTCTTTTAAATTCAAATGCGAGATAAAAATTGTAGGGTTTTCAAATTATGCCATGATTAAATTAAAACATCCACTTTTAAAACTTGGTTTTTGATTATTTGCTTTTTTGCAAAATTCATGTGGTCACATTGCGAAGCTTTTCCATTACAAAAATGATTTCGGAAAACGGTCAAAACGGGGGACATGACCGTTAGTACCTAGGTGTTGAATCTTGATGAACTCTTGGTGTATCTATGTTGAAATATGTACTGGGGTACCTAAAAATGATTTTTTTCAAAAAATAAAGAGAAAACTACAAGTCACATGTAGTTCAAATTTGGCCCGGTTTCAGCGGAATCGGCAGAAATTTGTCTTTTTCAAAAGTGTTGTATTTTGAGCTATTGAGAGGTAGTAAATTTGTTATTTGTAGATCAAATAGGACATAACATATTTAGAATTTTACTTTGTACAATTCTGTAACATATTTTCGGTAGGTGCTTCACAAAAAAAACCATTTTTGACACTCCGAAAATGGAAAATGATGTTTTATTCAAAGAAAAATAAAACTTTCTTCGTGAACATTGTTAGTTGTACCAATATGCATCTTTGTGTGGAATATGGTCACATTTAAACAAACTATGCCATGGATGTGGCCAAAACATCAGTCATTTCGCCCGAAAGCCATGAATGTTCGTACGAGATAGCTCATTTATGTAAACACATTTTCCACCAAATTGTCGTATTCCAAGTTTATTATCTTTGGTGGATACTAGGACATATATAATAACACCACGCGAAGATCTTGGATCGTTTCGAGTTTTTTTTTGTATTTTCTGGAATTTTCAAAGCCGGTTTCGAAAAAGGTCAAAACGGGGGACATGACCGTTCGTACCTAGGTGTTGAATCTTGATGAACTCTTCGTGTATCTATGTTGAAATATGTAATTGGGTACCTAAAAATGATTTTTTTCAAAAAATAAAGAGAAAACTATAAGTTACTTGTAGTTCAAATATGGCCCGGTTTCAGCGGAATCGGCAGAAATTTGTCTTTTTCAAAAGTGGTATATTTTGAGCTATAGAGAGGTAGTAAATTTGTTATTTGTAGATCAAATAGGACATAATATATTTAGAATTTTACTTTGTACAATTTTGTGTCATATTTTGTGTATGTGCTTCACAAAAAAAAACATTTTTGACACTCCGAAAATGGAAAATGATGTTTTTATTCAAAGAAAAATAAAACTTTCTTCGTGAACATTGTTAGTTGTTCCAATATGCATCTTTGTGTGGAATATGGTCACATTTAAACAAACTATTCCATGGATGTGGCCTTAACATCCGTCATTTGGCCCGAAAGCCATGAATCTTCGTAGGAGATAGCTTATTTCTGTGAACACGTTTTCAACCCAATCATCGTATTCCAAGTTTATTATTTTTGGTGGATACTAGGACATATATAATAACACCACGTGAAGGTCTTGCATCATTTCGAGTTTTTTTGAATTTTCTGGAATTTTCTAAGTCGGTTTCGGAAAACTGTCAAAACGGGGGACATGGTCGTTGGTACCTAGGTGTTGAATCTTGATGAAATCTTGGTGTATCTCTGTCGAAATAGGTACTTGGGTACCTAAAAATGATTTTTACAAAAAATCATGAGGAAACTATGAGGCACCTGTAGTTCAAATTTGGCCCGGTTTCATCTGAATCGGCAGAAATTTGTCTTTTTCAAAAGAGGTGTATTTTGAGATATTTAGAGGTAGTAAATTTGTTATTTCTAGATAAAATATGACATAATATATTTAGAATTTTAACTTGTACGATTCTGTAACATATTTTCGGTAGGTGCTTCACAAAAAAAAACCATTTTTGACACTCCAAAAATGGAAAATGATGTTTTTTATTCAAAGAAAAAAAAAACTTTCTTCGTGAACATTGTTATATGTAACAATATGCATCTTTGTGTGGAATATGGTCACATTTAAACAAACTATGCCATGGATGTGGCCAAAACATCCGTCATTTCGCCCGAAAGCCATGAATGTTCGTACGAGATAGCTCATTTATGTGAACACATTTTCCACCAAATTATCGTATTACAAGTTTATTATTTTTGGTGGATACTAGGATATAAATAATAACACCACGCGAAGATCTTACATCGTTTCGAGTTTTTTGAATTTTCTGGAATTTTCAAAGCCGGTTTTGGAAAACGATCAAAACGGGGGACATGGCCGTTGGTACCTAGGTTTTGAATCTTGATGAACTCTTGGTGTATCTCTGTTGAAATAGGTACTTGGGTACCTAAAAATGATTTTTACAAAAAATCATGAGGAAACGATGAGGCACCTGTAGTTCAAATTTGGCCCGGTTTCATCTAAATCGGCAGAAATTTGTCTTTTTCAAAAGAGGTGTATTTTCAGCTATTGAGAGGTAGTAAATTTGTTATTTGTTGATCAAATATGACATAATATATTTAGAATTTTACTTTGTACAATTCTGTAACATATTTTCGGTAGGTGCTTCACAAAAAAAACCATTTTTGACACTCCGAAAATGGAAAATGATGTTTTATTCAAAGAAAAATAAAACTTTCTTCGTGAACATTGTTACTTGTACCAATATGCATCTTTGTGTGGAATATGGTCACATTTAAACAAACTATGCCATGGATGTGGCCAAAACATCCGTCATTTCGCCCGAAAGCCATGAATGTTCGTACGAGATAGCTCATTTATGTGAATACATTTTCCACCAAATTGTCGTATTCCAAGTTTATTATCTTTGGTGGATACTAGGACATATATAATAACACCACGCGAAGATCTTGCATCGTTTCGAGTTTTTTTTTTGAATTTTCTGGAATTTTCAAAGCCGGTTTCGAAAAACGGTCAAAACGGGGGACATGACCGTTCGTACCTAGGTGTTGAATCTTGATGAACTCTTGGTGTATCTATGTTGAAATATGTACTTGGGTACCTAAAAATGATTTTTTTTCAAAAAATAAAGAGAAAACTACAAGTCACCTGTAGTTCAAATATGGCCCGGTTTCAGCGGAATCGGCAGAAATTTGTCTTTTTCAAAAGTGGTATATTTTGAGCTATTGAGAGGTAGTAAATTTGTTATTTGTAGATCAAATAGAACATAATATATTTAGAATTTTACTTTGTACAATTTTGTGTCATATTTTGTGTATGTGCTTCACAAAAAAAACCCATTTTTGACCATCCGAAAATGGAAAATGAAATTTTTACTCAAAGAAAAATAAAACTTTCTTCGTGAACATTTTTAGTTGTTCCAATCTGAATCTTTTTGTGGAATATGGTCACATTTAAACAAAATATACCATCGATGTGGCCATAACATCCGTCATTTGGTCCGAAAGCCATGAATCTTCGTAGGAGATAGCTCATTTACACCTTTTCAACCCAATTGTCGTATTCCATGTTTATTATTTTTGGTGGATACTAGGACATATATAATAACACCACGCGAAGGTCTTGCATCGTTTCGAGTTTTTTTGAGTTTTCTGGAATTTTCTAAGCCGGTTTCGGAAAACGGTCAAAACGGGGGACATGGCCGTTGGTACCTAGGTGTTAAATCTTGATGAACTCTTGGTGTATCTCTGTTGAAATAGGTCTTGGGTACCTAAAAATGATTTTTACAAAAAATCATGAGGAAACTATGAGGCACCTGTAGTTCAAATTTGGCCCGGTTTCAACTGAATCGGCAGAAATTTGTCTTTTTCAAAAGAGGTGTATTTTGAGCTATTGAGAGGTAGTAAATTTATTATTTGTAGATCAAATATGACATAATATATTTAGAATTTTACTTTGTACAATACTGTAACATATTTTCGGTACGTGCTTCACAAAAAAACCCATTTTTGACACTCCGAAAATGGAAAATGATGTTTTTATTCAAAGAAAAATAAAACCTTCTTCGTGAACATTGTTAGTTGTACCAATATGCATCTTTGTGTGGAATATGGTCACATTTAAACAAACTATGCCATGGATGTGGCCAAAACATCCGTAATTTCGCCCGAAAGCCATGAATGTTCGTACGAGATAGCTCATTTATGTGAACACATTTTCCACCAAATTGTCGTATTACAAGTTTATTGTTTTTGGTGGATACTAGGACATATATAATAACACCACGCGAAGATCTTGCATCGTTTCGAGTTTTTTTGAATTTTCTGGAATTTTCAAAGCCGGTTTCGAAAAACGGTCAAAACTGAGGACATGGCCGTTGGTACCTAGGTTTTGAATCTTGATAAACTCTTGGTGTATCTCTGTTTAAATAGGTACTTGGGTACCTAAAAATGATTTTTACAAAAAAACATGAGGAAACTATGAGGCACATGTAGTTCAAATATGGCCAGGTTTCAGCGGAATCGGCAGAAATTTGTCTTTTTCAAAAGAGGTGTATTTTGAGCTATTGAGAGGTAGTAAATTTGTTATTTTTTTGATCAAATATGACATAATATATTTAAAATTTTACTTTGTACAATTCTGTAACATATTTTTGGTAGGTGCTTCACAAAAAAATCATTTTTGACACTCCGAAAATGGAAAATGATGTTTTTATTCAAAGAAAAATAAAACTTTCTTCGTGAACATTGTTAGTTGTACCAATGTGCATCTTTGTGTGGAATATGGTCACATTTAAACAAACTACGCCATGGATGTGGCCAGAACATCCGTCATTTCGCCCGAAAGCCATGAATGTTCGTACGAGATAGCTCATTTATGTGAACACATTTTCCACCAAATTGTCGTATTCCAAGTTTATTATTTTTGGTGGATACTAGGACATATATAATAACACCACGTGAAGGTATTGCATCATTTCGAGTTTTTTTGATTTTTTTGGAATTTTCTATGCCGATTTGAGTTGTTCTGGATGAAACTAGAGGGGTTCGAGGAAGCAGTTAAAGAAGGATGGGTTTGTGATGCAGCGATTATTGATCCTTTCAAGCGCTTGGATGCGCTCTATAGGAACTTGGCATCATACCTTCAATCTTGGGGCCAAAGGAAGGTGGGGAACATTAAAATCCAGCCGGCAATTGCTAATACAATCATCTTTAGATTGGATGCTGCTCAAGATAGGAGACAACTGTCCTTGGGAGAGGTCTGGCTGAGACGCACTCTCAAATTGTCTATCCTGGGGCTCTCTTCCCTGGAGCGTACCATGGCTAGGCAGAGGTCGAGCTTGCGATGGCTGAAAGAGGGGGATGCTAACACTAGGCTCTTTCATGCGGTGGCCAATGGCAGGAGAGCCAAGAGTTATATCCCTGCGGTTCGTGTGGCTGCAGAGTTGGTCACAGATCAATCTCAGAAAGAGGAGGTATTTTTTGAAGCCTACCAGAGTCTGCTGGGAAAGCTGGAGACCAGGGAACGCACCATTGACCTGGGTTTTGTCGGTCTCCAAAATCATGAGCTGCAGGAGTTGGATGGTCTGTTTTCCGAAGAGGAGGTGTGTGACACCATCAAAGAATTACTGCCAGATCGGGCACCTGGACCGGATGGCTTTATTGGAGCTTTCTACCATAGAGCTTGGAGCATCATAAAGCCAGATATCATGGCGGCTTTACTAAAACTTGCTGTGGGGGATGGGAGAGGTTTCTCCAAGCTTAATAAAGCGTTGATTACGCTAATCCCCAAGAAACAAGATGCAGTGGAGATTGGGGATTATAGGCCCATTAGACTGGTACACAGCTTATCTAAGCTCTTCTCTAAGCTGATGGCCAACCGCTTGAGACACAAACTGGGTGTGTTGGTGAGTGCTAATCAGTTCGCCTTCGTCAAAGGGAGGAGTCTGCATGACAACTTAATTATGGTATGACAATTGGCACGCAAAATCAACACCAGGAGAGAAAAGGGGGTGCTTCTAAAGATGGACATTTCTCGAGCATTTGACTCGCTCTCATGGGCATTCTTGTTCGAAGTACTAAGACAAAAAGGGTTCAGCGAGTGGTGGTGTAGGTTGATCGCGATCCTGTTAAACACTGCAAGCACTAAGGTGGTGGTCAACGGGGTACCAGGGAGAAAAATCTCACATGTTTAAGGGCTGCGTCAGGGGGATCCTGTCGTGGTGGTGTCATGGCAGATGCCATAGGATGGCTAAAGTTGTGGGGACGAAGGACGCTGGAGGCGCTCGGGGAGGGATCACGCGACGTGTAGACGCGTGAGGTGAAGATCAAACACTGCAAACAACACGATCTACCCAGGTTCAGGGCCCTCATGAGGAGGTAAAACCCCTACTCCTGCCTTTCTCTATGTATTCTGGTGTCTCACCGAGTAGCCACAGTACAAATGTTCTTGCTACCGAGTAGCCACTCTTCGCTCTCCGGGTAGAATTAGGTCAAGAATCTCTACGTGTGTTGTGTTCCTTATCGTCGTGTGTTATCGTCTCTCGCGCAGGAGGCGGCTGGGCACCTTATATACCCGGTGCCCTGCCGGATACAGCCAAATACAAACAAATGTCGACATTGTGTGCACACCGTCCTTCTTCCGAGTTCCCGCTGACAGCTTTGGCTTCTAAGCTTGTCCTGATGCAGAAAGTCGTTGGGCAAGACCAAGTAACCAGTCTGTTATCACTGTGCGAACACAGAGTAGGTCCCCCTATCCTGCGATGCCCTGCTGACACACTATCGCTGTCAGGCACGCCGTCCCCAGATGAACAGTGCTGTGAACAGTGCCAAGTACAGACCCGGGATACGCAGGATCCGTTGTCAGAACGGCTCCTTTGACTTCTGGCCTGAGTAGGTTCCCGCCAATCTTACTCGGACCAACTCTTCTACTCGAACAGATATAACTTGCTTGATATCTCCTTCTGGTCATCTTTTTGTAAGACCGAGTAGCAGTTGACCGGGTAGCAAGTACCGGGTAGGCGGCTACTCGACCAAACTTCTCTTCTGATTGTTGCCTTTACCATTTGCCTTTACCCTACTCGGGGGTAACCCCCCGACAGCAGTCCCGGAAGCTGGTAGAGCCCCGCGAACTCGTTCACTGGGCCCTGCCAGCTTAAAACCAAGCTAGGTAACCTTGCCCTTGAACCTCAACATGCTGAGTAAAACCTCCGAGTAGCATTGTGAAGAGTACCTTGAATTTCCTCTCTTCCGAATAGAGCTAGCTTCCTTCTCTGTAACCGAGTAAAAAGAGTTAGGGAATTTCTTCAATCGAATCTCTGCAGCGCAGAGCACTATCCGGCTTTCCGTGCTGCAACTGGGCACGTGTCACGCATCCAGGACTGCGACGCCTCGCTGCCCAGGACCTGACAGGCCACACGCCCAGTTTTCACGGAGTGGGCCCACTGGCTCGTAATGTGCCATCACGTGCAGTAATCGCCCACGATCTCGTCGTGGGATCTAATGCGGCCGTTACGCGCGTGTTCCGCGCTGTGTGCGTTTCCAACCGGCCACAGACCCCACGCCGCACGATTTATTGCCACGATCGATCCCACTACTCCAATTCGTAACGGTAACCCGAGGTGCGGTATAAATACCCCTCGGTAACTTCCTTTTCTCCTTCCGCTTCACTTTCCCCTTCTGCCTCCTCGATCCTCCGCCGTCACAGAGCTCTCCGCCGCCGTGCAACTCTTTGCGCCGCCGCGGGCTCGTCCACTCCACCAATTCCTTCCAATCTTCTCCCAACCTCCTACTCGCCGCCATGGCTCGCGGTGATAGTGCTCGCGCCTGCTGGGCCGGTTCCGACGTCACCGCCGAGGACTGCCAGTGGCTCGTGAACACCCGGAGAGTTCCTCCCGGTGTTCGCTGCCGGCCGTCTAACGGTGAGATCGTTCCGGCTCCAGAGGAGGGAGAACACGTCGTCTTCCTCGCGCACTTCGCGCGAGGATTCGGTCTTCCTGCATCCAATTTCCTCCGTTCTTTCCTGGATCATTATGGTCTCCAGATGCACCATCTTCCTCCCAACGCGGTTGTCTTCCTCTCCTACCATGCTGTGGTGTGCGAAGCTTTCCTCGGCGTTCGCCCCACGACGGAGACGTGGTCGAAGTACTTCTTCTTCCGCCAACAGAGCCAGGGCAAGAAGGATGGCGCGGACACCAGCAGCCGGGTAACCGAGACCGGCAGCGCCATGATGGTGCAGCGCCCGGGCACGAATCATCCTCGCATCAAGGGCCTAGATTCTGTTCGCAAGTGGCAGAAGTCCTTCTTGTACATGAAGAACATCCCCGCCACGAAGGAGGCCAAGATCGAGGACCGCATCAATCTGCCCCCTTGGAGCAACCGAGCTCCTACCGGGCAGAATTGGAAGAGCAAGCCATCCAACAGCAGGACTTTGGTGCAGATGGAGGAGCGGCTCGCCCATCTGATAGGAGAAGGGCTCAAGAGCGACGATCCAGTCGCCTGCTGGATTCGCAACCGCGTGCTGCCTCTGCAACGCCGCTCCCACCCCATGTGCTACATGGGCGGTCCTCGCGACTGTACTCAGACGACTACTTTCGAGCTCAGCAACGCGGATGTCGCCGCTTACGCTCGGTCCATCCTGACCACTGGCCTCCGGGACAACTGGTAGTATGGCTTCATCCCCTACATCCGCACAAAGCCGATTCCACGGGTATGTCCTTCTTAATCTGCTTCTTGTATATGCAATCCGAGTAGATAGCTTCCTCTCCTTGCTGCGACTATGATTCGCACTCTGCGCCGAGTAGGGCGTTTAGCGGAACTGCAATCCGAGACATTTAGGCTTAATGTGCTTGATGTTTGCACGCCTTGCCGAGTAGGACACTTAGGAGAGACATTTAGGCTTAATGTGCTTGATGTTTGCACGCCTTGCCGAGTAGGACACTTAGCCGAATCGCTTAGGCTTAATGTGCTTGGTGTTTGCATGTCTAGTCGGGTAGAGTGCCTTCATGCTACTCGGCTCACTTGCGATATTTCTCTATTCTTCAGGTCCTTGATCGCCAGCTCGCTGAGAGCAGTGAGCGCTTCGAGGGCAACTGGTCAGATGACCGAGAGGAAGACGATGAGGTCTCCTTCGAGACCGCGGACAAGCTTGATCCTCCTGAAGCCGCCCAGACGAGTAAGCATCGCGTGGACGTGTCTCTTCGTGACTGGTCCGAGGACGAAGATGAAGGTAACTGATTTTATCCCGTCTGATCGCGAGCAGCACCAACTAACTGCTTCCTGCTTCTGAATTGCCTTTCTTCCTTTCTATTTCACAGATGGTGCCGATGCTGAGGACGAAATCGAGGATGAGGACGAGGACAAGGAAGCCCTGGCTGTCGATCCTCTTTCAGTTGCCGCTCCTCTTACCCGCAAGCGCACGGGTAGCGGCGCCCAAGAGCCCCCCGCCAAAAAGAAGAAGCCGACCGAGAAGACGACCAAGAAGGTCGTGACGAGGAAACGACCAGCGATCCCTACCCGCAAGGGGTAAGTTCCTTCTCGATTGATTCTCAATCCTTTTACTTCGCTGTTTCCTCTCAGTTTCCTCTGCCCTCTTCTTATTTCTGAATGCAATTTTCTTTTCAGAGCCCCCTTGGATGCGGATGCCGCTCGTGCGCCCACGAAGACCAAGAAGAAAGCCGCCATTGACGTTGATAAGCTCATCAACCTTGACGGCGATGAGAATGAAGCCGCCACAGCCCACGAAGAGGACTCCGACGCCCAGAATGTCGAGCCGGAGCAGCAGTCCCGTGCCGAGCAGGAGGCGCAGGACACTGCTCGCCAAGAGATGCCACCTTCTCCTCCGGCCACCACGGCCGAGGAGAACCTAGAACAAGACAGCGAGATGCATGACGACGCCGCCCTTGAGCGGCAGGAAAGAGAACAAGAGCAGCCAGTAGCAGGGGCTGCTGAACAAGAAGAACCAGATGCCACACAGCAAGACCCCGCTGCCGGGCAGCGGGTTGAGACCGTTGACGAGACAGAGCAGTACCCACTGAGCGATGCGCAACCCGACACCGCGCAGGGTAGCGCCCAGCCGGATGCCGCGTTGGGTAGCGCGTCCCTAGCGCCGCCTACCGAGCAGGGTACTTCCTCCAGTGCACCCGACTCCTCCTTGGTGCAGAAAACCAAGGCCGCAGCCAGCCTTGCGGCCAAGCCGGTTACAAGGAAGAACGCTCAGGAAGCTGCAGAGAAGAAGGCCGCCGAGGAGAAGGCCAAGAAGGCCACAGAGAAGAAGACCACCGAGAAGCCAACGGTCCAGAAGGAGATTTCGAAGAAGCGAGCTGCCGAGAAGTCAGCAGACCCGGCAGAAGGCACTGTTCGCAGGAACCCGGCGCGTGGCGCCGGTCAAGATGCAGCCGTGATGCCGCCGCCAACATCAACCGCCAAGTCCACTCAGCTGGCTATCCGCGAGCCTGGCGCGGCTGCTGACGCCGTTGGCGCATCCAGTGTCGTAGATCCGCCCAGCTTCCCACCTTACATGGTGAAGGTCAGCCAGCAGCACCAGGTTGGCTTAACCCCCGCGGAGAGGAAGCTTGCTCTTCGGAAAGGGAAGAAAACCATGGCAGTGGACTCCAGACCCCCGGCCCCAAATCAGGACAAGTCCCTCTCCATTTCTTCGCGCGAGGTCCAGGACAAGGCGGTGACATCCCAGGGCCTTGAGCAAGTGCTCGATTTGGTTGGCTTCATCGATGCCAAGTGGGACAGCAAGGTCCTTGGCAACTCGAACTGGGACGGCACGGATCTGGGCGACTTGGACCATATGCGTGTCGATTGGAACAAGGCAGACTTGGGTTACAAACCCATGACAATCTCATCCAACTCCTGCACGCTTGCCGCCAAGATGTTCGTCCACCGCAAGAACGCAGAGGACCTTGAGAAATCTTATGCGGTAAGCTTCTACTCATCCTCCCCGAGTTGCGTTTCCCTTTTCTTCTACTCTTCTTTTTTTCCTTATCTATCACCCAGTCCCCGAGATTCTGGCCGAGTAGGCGGGTACACTCCTGAGTTGCCGCCTTCTCGGGTTGAATCTTTATTACTTTGCCTGATTCTTCTTCCTTTTGCTTCTCAGAATAGCTTACTCAAGCGGACCGGCCTGCACCGTCAGCTACTCTGGAACCATGCCATTGCCAAGAGACGCATTGAGGCCCTGGAAAGAGAACGCGCAGACGGCGAGGCAGCCGAGAAGGATGTGATGAACAGCACATTGAAACTTTCTGAAGTTGAAGGTACGCTTTTAGCTACGCGGTTCTTGCGTTTGGTGTTTACGCCCGCTTCTGCTTTTTGCGCTAACCACTTCTACTCTGCAGGGAAGTTAAAGGCCCTGGCGGAGGAGCACTCAACCTGTCGCGCCTTTGTCGAGAGTGGCCAAGCCACGATTAAAAGACTAGAAGGTACGTTGCCTCTTCTCGGCTTGTCTTTGTGTTTCTTTCTTCGCTACTCTGCTGACCGTGCTTTGCTCTTCTCAGAAGATCATAAGAAGTTTGCTGAGGAACATCAAGATTGCCTCAAACCTGCTGAGGTGCAGCAGCAGTTGTCCAGCCAGGCTGTCGAGCAGCAGAAAGAACATGCTACCGAGATGGAGAAGCTCCAAGTCCAACTGCGCACTGCGCTCCAGGATGCTATCAACATTGCTGTCGAAAGGGATAGAATAATCGCCGAGAAGGCAAAGAGCGAAACAGCAGCCAAGGCCAAGGAGAAAGCCCTCGAGCAGGAGTGCGAGGTGCTGAAGAAAAGCAATGCTGATCTCTTTGCTCAGCTGAACGGGCTCCGCCTGATTGAAGAGAGGCACCTAGCCAACGAGGAAACGTGGAAGAACCAGCTGCAAGGGCTGCGCTATGACTTGAACAGTAAGTGCTCTCTTTTCTTTGCTTCACTGCTTCCTCTTGTTCCTCTGCTACTCGTTTCGTATTTCTACTCTGTTACTGTTTCTGATCTTCTCGATAGCTCTTGCAGGAGTCTTCCCCGACCTTGAATCTTCTTGCGTGCCTGCCCTGGCGAAGGTCCGAGCAGCTCGCGCTGAGAAGGGCGAGCCTTTGGACACGAGGGCAGAAATCGAGGAGAGCATCCTGATTATGCAAGGGCAATTCCAGCGACTAGCGGGCGTGGGCACCGAGTTGGTGCGCGTTGATGGGGGGATAGTAACCCGGTAGGCCCACTTCAAGATATAATCCGGCCCGAGGTGTGCTGAGCGATATCCGGCTAGGGGTAAAGAGATTACCGGAAGGCCCAAAGGCTTGTAAGATTCGTAACCCGGATTGTGGGCTGCGGTAGGGGAAGTTAGGGTTTGTATGTGGAGTTCGAGTAGGACTCAAGATGTGCCTTGAAGGGCAAGTTAGGGGTGTACGGGTGCTTTATAAACCGGCCCCTAGGTTTAGTTTGCCAGAGATTCAAGTCATAGTTGTAACACCTGTTATCGAGTATCCAGCATAATTCATATTGAGATCCGGCGAGTTATTTTCCGGTTCTTAGATTGCTTTCCGCCATGTCTTCCTTCGAGCTAAACCCTCTCCCGAATACCTGTGTCGACTTGCCCCAAGATCAGTTACCCCCGGTAACATCTGCCGTGATTATCCCACGACAGTTGGCGCCCACCGTGGGGCATGCGTCCAAAGGTGTTTACATCACGGGAGAAGCTCGGAAGAACATGAAG
The DNA here is from genome assembly GCA_028641055.1 of Alopecurus myosuroides. Taxonomy (NCBI): domain Eukaryota; kingdom Viridiplantae; phylum Streptophyta; class Magnoliopsida; order Poales; family Poaceae; genus Alopecurus; species Alopecurus myosuroides. The sequence goes on from CM054063.1 coordinate 154,327,110, forward strand.
AACTTCGTCGTCGGCGAGATCTACTCCAATGACGAAGGAGAAAGGATAGTGGACAATTCCGGGTGGGAGTTGGAGCCGGATCACCTCGAATCTGGATCCACGGTGTCGATTGGCCAAATCAGTATCTTCATCGGTATGGTACGTACGCTCAATTTAAAAGGACAATATCATGTGCATGTTACAGGGACTTCCAACAGGGACAAAAAGGCGTTAAAACAGACAGTGAATTCAGTTTCGTCGGCCACTCCGGGATACTTTAGATGGGCAGAGCAAGAGGTAACGTGGAGCAGAAGGGATCACCCGGAAGGAATAGAGCGCCCCGGAACCCTGGCATTAGTAGTCTCGCCACAGGTCAATGGTTATGAATTGAGAAAGGTATTGATGGACGGAGGGAGCAGCATCAACATCCTATATTGGGAAACCTTCTTGCGCATGAACCTCAAAGAATCTCAGCTACAGAAAAGTTCGACGGTTTTTCATGGAATCGTGCCGGGTCATTCGGCGCGCCCCGAAGGAAAAATTACATTGGAAGTAGCCTTCGGAGAGTCGGTAGATAACTATCGGGTGGAATGGCTCACGTTTGAGGTGGTCAGGTTGCACAGTCCTTACCACGCATTGTTCGGAAGGCCGGCTTATGCTAAGTTCATGGCTAGGCCGTGCTATGTATATTTGCAGTTAAAGATTCCAGGCCCCAAGCAGACCATCACTATCCATGGAAACCGGGATATAGCAGCAGAATGCGATGAGGGAGATTCGGTAATGGCTGAACAAGCTTGCAGAAAGGAAGAACTTAAATATTACCGGTCTCAGGTGGATCCGGATGATGGCACAGCATTGAGAAGACCAGATTCTGAGGACGAAAGAGTAAAATTTAAGGCGGCTCAAGACACCAAGAAAGTAGATTTTGTGGAAGGAGACCTCACCAAGCAGTTCACTATAGGGTCCAATTTGGAAAGCGCGCAAGAAAAGGCTCTAGTGGAGTTCATACGCTCAAATCCGGATGTGTTTGCCTGGACACCCAGCGACATGCCGGGTATCCCCACCGAGTTGGCAGAGCACAGTTTGCATGTGGATCCCAGGGCCAGGCCTGTGAAGCAAGGTTTGAGAAAAATGAACGAGGAAAGGAGAAGAGCTATAGGTGAGGAAATCGCACGATTATTAACCGCAGGCTTTATCATGGAAGTATTTCACCCGGACTGGTTAGCGAATCCGGTTCTAGTGATGAAAAAGACAAATGAATGGAGGATGTGCATCGATTTCACGAGCCTCAACAAGCATTGCCCAAAGGATCCGTTCGCGCTACCAAGGATAGACCAAATCATAGACGCGGTAGCCGGAAGCGACTTGCTGTGTTTCCTGGACGCATATTCGGGGTACCACCAGATTAAACTCAAAAGGGAGGATTGGGAGAAAACGTCGTTCATAACCCCTTTTGGGGCCTTCTGCTATAAAACCATGACGTTTGGATTAAAAAATGCGGGCGCAACTTACCAGCGGTGTATTCAGAAGTGCTTCGAGGATCAAATTGGGCGCAACGTGCACGCATATGTGGATGATGTGGTTATTAAGACCCGGAAGGCAGAGACATTTATTGACGATTTAAAGGAAACGTTTAAAAACTTGAGAAGGTATCAGATGAAGCTTAACCCAACGAAGTGTGTATTCGGAGTTCCGGCCGGGAAGTTACTCGGCTTTATAGTCTCCGAGAGAGGAATCGAGGCAAACCCGGATAAAATCAAGGCCATCCAGAGTTTGAAGAAACCGGAAAATTTGAAGCACGTTCAAAAGCTCACGGGCTGCGTAGCAGCCTTGAGCCGGTTCATATCCAGGCTTGGAGAAAAGGCAATACCCTTGTACCGGCTTTTGCGGAAATCAGATAAGTTCGTATGGGATCAGGAGGCAGATGAGGCGTTTGAAGCACTAAAGAAGCAGTTATCTGAAGCGCCAGTACTAGCGGCGCCGGGTCCTAAAGAGCCTATGTTATTATACGTGGCAGCCGGTCCCCGAGCCGTCAGCGCAGTAGTTGTCGTGGAACGCAAAGAGGATGGGAAAGGTTACCCGGTCCAGAGGCCGGTTTATTATGTCAGCGAGGTGTTATCGGAAGCGAAGCAGCGTTACCCACATTGGCAAAAATTGGTGTTTGGGGTCTTTATGGCCAGCCGGAAGTTGAAGCCATATTTCCAAGAACATCCCATAACAGTGGTTAGTTCAATACCAATGTCGGATATCATCAGAAACTCGGATGCAACGGGAAGAATAGCCAAATGGGCAATAGAGATGGGAGATTATCATATCAGCTACGAGCCCAGATCGGCAATCAAGTCACAGGCTTTGGTTGATTTCGTTAACGACTGGACGCACACTGGAATGGCTACCACAGTCCCAAACTCCGAGTCATGGACCATGCACTTCGATGGATCAAAGCAGTACGAGGGGTCAGGAGCTGGAGTGGTGCTGACATCGCCAAAGGGGGATAAACTAAGTTACGTGCTGCAGATTCACTTCGATTGCTCAAACAACGTGGCCGAGTATGAGGCTCTGTTGCATGGCTTGAAGGTAGCCAAGGAGATGAACATTAGAAGGATACGATGCTTTGGAGATTCGGATCTTGTGGTGCAGCAGGTATCAGGAACCTGGGACAGGAAGGACGCCACTATGGCAGCATACCGCAGGGAGGTTGATAGGGTTGCCGGGTGTTTTTCCGGGTATGAAGTGGAGCACATAGACAGAAGAAAAAACGAGGCAGCGGACGCACTCGCCAGACTCGGCTCGCGCAGGGAGCCGGTTCCACCTAATGTTTTCCTGGACGAGCTATGGCGACCGTCAGTTAAATCCGAGTCTGAAGAAGAACTAGCAAATCGAGACCTGGATGTGGAGCTCGTGGCTACAATACGTGACGCTCCCGAGTGGACAGAGCCATATCTGGCCTACTTATCGCGGGGCGAACTACCAGAACAGGAGGTACTAGCAAGACAAATCCTGAGGCGGGCAAAAGGATATGCTATTATCAATGGGGAGTTGTACAAAAGAAGTGCAGCAGGAGTCTTTTTGCGCTGTGTGACACCAGAAGAAGGCCGACAGATCCTTAAGGAGATCCATGAAGGTGATTGTGGGCATCATGCGTCCACAAGGTCCCTTGTGGCCAAGGCCTATCGGCATGGGTTCTTCTGGCTCACAGCTCTAGCAGACGCGGAACGGATAGTGGCAAGGTGCGACGGATGTCAAAGGTACGCTCGCCAAACTCATGTGCCGGCTATGGAGTTACGGACCATCCCATTAACTTGGCCATTCGCTGTTTGGGGTATGGACATGGTTGGCCCCTTCCATATGTCACCTTGCAAGAAGACGCATCTTTTAGTGGCTGTTGATAAGTTTACCAAATGGGTGGAGGTTATGCCGGTCACCAATTGCGAAGCAGCCACAGCAGTCAAGTTCCTGAAAAGAATTATATACCGGTTTGGATACCCCCACAGCATAATTACCGACAATGGAACCAACATGTCCCTTGGAGAGATGGAAAAATTTTGTGGCAGCAATGGAATCAGGCTTGATGTAGCATCAGTGGCACATCCGCAAGCCAACGGGCAAGTGGAGAGGGCAAACCAAGAGCTACTTCGTGGATTGAAACCACGACTGAGGGTTCCTTGTATCAGGGCCGCTGGGGCATGGGTTGAAGAACTTCCTTCCGTGGTCTGGGGTATCAATACTACACCCAACCGATCCACCCAGATGACACCTTTCTTCATGGTCTACGGCGCAGAAGCAGTATTACCAAGCGACATCATTCATGATTCACCAAGAGTGACAGCCTATGTCGAAGTGGAGAACGAGAAGACCCGGCAAGACGCCGTGGATATGTTAGAAGAACAAAGGGAGCAAGCCTTGGAAAGGTCAGCCATATATCAGCAGGACTTGCGAAGATATCATAGCCGGCGGGTGAAAAGCCGGGTCTTCCAGGAGGGAGACTTGGTCTTGCGCTTGGTTCAGACAAACGAGGGAAAGCACAAACTATCGCCACCATGGGAAGGACCTTTCATCGTAAGCCGGAGTCTGCATAATGGGTCATATTACTTGATAGATGCAAGAGAAGAATCGGCCACAATCAACGACACTGCTCACACTACTGCACCTATGCAAGAAAGAGATAGACCATGGAACGTGGCTCAGCTACGTCCGTACTATACTTAGCAGAAAACGATGTAACAGGCAGCAGGTTTCAGACGCACTCTTTTCCTATCCGGGGCACCCTTGGGGACTGGATGGGTTTTTAATGAGGCGGCTTGCTGGCCTAATTTTCTCATATCAAATAAAAAGGGGATTATCAAGAAAAGAGGCAATTGTCATTTATACGGTGTGCATATTCAGGTCTTGAGGGCTGGTTGCTCCTATAAGCACAGCTGCAAACTCAAAAAAGACCCGGCCTTGATGCCAATGAGTTATAGGGGCCGGTCACTCGAAAAAACGAGTGCGGCTACAATCTTATAACCGGACAAAGAAGTCCAAATTTCTCGGCTATTCTTGCTTAAGCTCGATGTGACTCGCAACAAAGTGGCATGATTTGTTCGCTTACGATTACTGTCGGTCATGAGACCCAAACGGGACTTGCTTGACCCCGTTTTCGTATTGATGTAACAACATGGTATCCACGCGAAAGCCGGCTTATAGTACAAGGTAGTTGAAAGGGTCATCTAAACCACAAGTTATGCAGAGTATAAGGCTAACAGCCGGAAACTCAACGATTATCAAGCATAACTTCAAACATCATAAAAAGTTGTCCTGAAGTCTTGGGCATTTAGCGACAGGCGATTCGTTTCCTTGAAAAGAAACAATCACGTGTCCTAGACGCGGAAACCCGGACTGGGGGACTTGTGAGCTCTGAAGAAGAAACAGCATTATCCAGCCGATAAAATTCCAACGAGCCACGCATCCGGGTCTCGGGGGCTTAGGGATCCGGGTGTAAGCCCGTTCCCCAGATGCCAACGAAACCTGGAGGTCGGGTCTCGTCAAGGAAAGCATAAAAAAAGAAAAAAAAAGTAAAAGTACAAGGTATCAAGAATAAAGCAAGTGGATATCAAGAACAAGCGGGTGCAAAGACACATTAATCAAAAGCCCAAAGGGGCGCAAAGTGCATCGGGAGTTTAAACAAAAATATTACAAAAACCCTAAAGTATCAAAAGAGCACAGGCGCTCCGCTTAAACAAATAATATAGCTGTTTTAACGGCGCTTTGCCGACTGACGCATATGGAATGATAGGCGATATTCATTACTTCAAGCTGCAGGATCCATCTTGGCCTTGCCCTTGTTGCCACTGGTGGTGGCGGCGCCACTCGGATCAGTAGCAGTCCCGGGTTGCGAAGTTGCAGGAGCAGAGTCGGCCTCGGCCTTTTTGGCAGCTTCGTCCCTTATCTTGATTGCCTCCTCCCTCCAACGGGCAAGCATATCGTACGGCTGGGGGCGGTCCGCCTTGACAATCTTGTCATTAGCATCATAAGCAGGGAGAATCACATCAATCTCTAAGCTATCAGCGATAACGCTAGCCGGATGACGGACTTCTTTCTGAATAGCCTTGAAGTCCTTTGGCAAAAACTTGGACCCATCCAAGTTGAACTCTGGAAATCCGCTCATAAGTTTGGCCAGCTCTAGCTTGGGAGCGTAGGCTTTAGCCAACGCGAGCCCCCGGGTTACCCCAAATCGGCAGGAGGACCGTTTCCAGTGCCAAATCCACTCAGGGATCGTGGAGCAGAATTCCAGTAATCTCTTCATATTATCTGGCCTGACACCCGGCAGTCGCAACTCATCAAGTATCCAGCTAACTCCGCTGCAAAGTTGGCGAAGAGTATTTTTGATGGTTTTTAGCTTAGCAGCGTCATCTTCTTCGGGGGCAGCATCACTTGGGCCTGCTAAAGAGGCAAAAGGAGCAAAGATAATAAGTAAGCAAGTACAGTGGTTCATATCAAAGGAATCCGGGTCATAAAAAAGGTGAAATTTAAAAATCTTACCGGTCGCGGTACGATAAACGTCAGCAATTTGCACGGAAAGTGTTGTCAGTTTGTCCTTAGCCTTGTGAGCTCTTTTCCTGTACCTTTTCGTCATTTTTTGGCACCTGCGAGCTTCAGTCTCCGCAGCTTCACGAAGGGCCGTTTCTTTTTCAATGCGCCTGGTGGACTTGGCCAGCTTCTTCTCCAACTGTGAAACATAGTCCTATAAGGAAGCATGAAGAGGGATTAGCCAGAAACATTATACAAACTTCCAAGCAAGTTACTTAGTAATTTACTCGGAACTTGGGGACTATGTGTGGAAACAATTGGTACTACTCGGGATTACCTCGTGCTCGGTTATTAAGGCGTCTAGTATGTTTTCTTCATCACCCTTCAAGGTATGGAGGACATCTAGCATTTGAGCAAAGGTCATGTCTTCAGGGCGAAGTCGAGAAGGGCCGGAAGACTGGCCTTCCTGTTGAAGGGTTGTTCCGGGTCTGGGGGTCGAAACCCGGACCGTTTGAGTGTCCGGGTTAGGGGAACCCGACTTGGTCTCCAAAATGATATCTTCGTCCACCTCCTCAGAGGGCTGGGGTGATGCAGTTTTTGGTGGAGGTGGGTCCTTAAAAGGGTCTTCTTCATTTCCGTCCTCGGCCTCGTCCTCAACCTCAATGTCCATGTTATTACTCGGCTTCTCCTCTCCCTGCCTTTCTGCTTCAGGAATATCCGGGTCACTCAGCGTAACTGTGGCGCTGAAGGGAAAAAAGGAGACATTGATTAGTGGAATGTATGGAAAAAGGAAAGATAACAAGTGCGAGAGAATGTAAGTAAAGGTAGTTTACCCGGTGTTCACAGCATAGTCCGGGGGAAGCTCGCAGCTGGAGGCGGATGACGTTGGTAAAAGCACTGGCTGCGGTACGCGAAATTGCCCGGCAAGTGGATGACTAGGAGATGGATGACGTTGAGGAGATTGGGAAGGTTGAGCTGGAGGGGTACTGGCTCGATGAGCGGGTGAAGTGGTGATACCCGGGTTAAGGGGATCATTCCCCGGAGAACTCCGGGTCACCCTACGTTTAGTCGGGAGAGGGTCCTTCAAGAAGGGTGAATGTGATAATCGCTCATTAAGTTCATGCATAGTGGCAAAGGAGTAAGGCGCACAAGACATGGAAGAGAAGGGAACCTTTTCAACTACCCCTCTAGCTTTCCTTTTGTTTCCAACTGGGGGTTCTTGGTCAGACTCGGTGGCTTCCGGGTCATTTTCTTCTTCCTCCTCTTCGTCCTCTGACCCTGAAAGCCGAGTAAGTATCAGATAAGAAAGGACGAGTGATAAGAAAGGACGAGTGATAAGAAAGGTGGCACAGATGAAAGGCAGGCATAAAGGTTATGGAAAGGTACCCTCGTCATCATCAACCGGCTCGTTTTCCTCTTCGGGGTCTTGGGAAGGAGGAGAGTTTTCAACCCTCCAGAAGGGGTCGTCAGCCTGTGAACAAGTAAATGCGAGTAGTGGTTAGAGACTATAGCGGGTAAAAGCGCCGAAACGAGGAAAAAGGTTCGGGTCTTACCGCTGGAGCGGGATTCTCCCGAGTAAACGGGAGTAACCCGGTGGTATTCTTTATAACATCTAGCCTCTCCACCAGGAAGCCTTTGATGGTTTTGTTAGTGTTACCAGCAGGGAAGTTCTTGGTGGAATAGCGGAGGGAGTCCGTGATGTGACCCGAGTATTCGTGTAGCAACTTCGGACGAATGGAGTTGGGCTGAACCCGGAAATCTACCCAAGTCTTTATTAGATTAAGCCCAAGAAGGCCATGGGCTGAGAGGGCTGCTAGTTTGGCCAAAAAGGGCTGAATTGCTTCCCTGTCAGGCTCAGGTGCAAAAGCGCTAAAAGACTCGGAGGGTTCAAGGAGGCTCTCCGAGTAACCCGGCAATTTCCTCTCACCATCCGGAGAAGTGTCATGGCAGTAGAAGAAAGATAGTTGCCAGTTTTTGACGTGGGAGTTCAAGTTAAGAGTTGGCATTAGTGAGTGCTTGCGGCGCTGGATAGATACCCCGCCACAAGTAAGAAGAGTTCCGTCATCGCTCTCGCGGCACGGCTCGCATTGGAATAACTCAATAAAAAGATCCAGGCTCGGTGGAATGCATAAGTAAGACTCGGACAAGACTATGAAATGGGTAATATTCAGCATAGAGTTAGGCCCTATGTCGAACACCCGGAGGCCGTAGTGGCTTAAGATTTCCCGGAAGAAAGGGTGACCCGGAGGACGAAATCCCCGGGTCACGTGCTCGGTAAAACAGATTACCTCATTCCCGGCAGGAGTAGGACGGGTCTCATCGTCAGGAGCCCTCCAATGTATCTCCTTTTGAGAGGGAAGGATTCCTAATTCGGCCATTCCTTCCAGCTTGGCCTTCGTCGTTGAAGACCGACCCCAGTTGGCAGAAGTGGTTTGAGGGGTCTTTGTCGGAGCCGGGTGCCTTCCCTGTCTTTTCGGAGCCATGGAGTTGACCTGCAAGGGACAAGAGATGTATGGAGTAAGATTCGGAGTATCAGATTATCCGAGTCTGGAAATATCGAGACAATGCGAAGGCTAAAATAATACCCGGATAACGCGCTACGATGTTAAAAGCGGCAAGTCTTCCGGGTGTCAGATAAGATTGAATAAATTATTAATTACTTACGTATTGTGATGGGTTGGGTGAGCATGGATGGTTGCCCATACCTTTATTGCGAAGGAAATAGCTGGAAAAAGAGGATTTTCCAGATAATAATGAGACAAGCGGAAAAAACAAGGTGGAACGGATCTCGATCAAAAGGCTTGTGAGCGATCTTATATAAAGTTTGATGGTCGATAAAGGTGCGGGGATGAACTGCGACTACGCATCAGGTGCTTAAAGGAGCTGAGGACTACCGAAGCGGCTTGATTTGACGATACCGGAAAGGTAATTTACGGGTTGATCCAGATCCGATCCAAGTCAAATTGAAGAAATTGCGAGGTTCAATTGGATGATTGAGAGAGGCTTACCGAAGAGATTGATGTCCGAAATGAGGGTGATGTGAGGTTGAGTATTGTTCCACAGCCCTCAATGAGAGAAACGAAGATGCGACGACAATGCGTGATGGCGGCGCGGGATAGCTCGAGGTCGAGCGCGGCCGGCAGTGGTCTTATCTGTTGTAGTGTGCGCGAGCTCCGGCGGCGGAAATTGCGAGGGAGCGAGGAGAAAGGGTATGATGAGGTGAGGTGAAAGGCCTAGGGTTACCTTCGATTGATATTTATAAGGGAGGTGGTGAGCTCACCCCCGCGACTGGAAAATCGGAAGCTACGGGACAGTAATTATCCGTGCGGATTTGGTGGTGTATGCGCCCGGAATGGAATAAAATGTTCCGTTGGCGGAGGAAGTGTAACCTACCCCGAGATATCAGGGACCGGTATCGTGAGTGGAATCTTGGCATTTTAGGGTTCAAATTTGGAAAGGCATGTTAGGCATTCGGGGGGGGGGGGATCGAGTTATCGTATGGCCGTCATGGAGCTGTGCCTAGCCATCTATCGAAGCAATTTAACTCGGTCCCCATGAACTTGGGTGTTTCGTATCTTTTTCAGGGAATAGCGAGCGCTTCAAGGATGAATCCGTGAAACCCGCGCTATCCTGGGGACTACTGATGGGGGGATAGTAACCCGGTAGGCCCACTTCAAGATATAATCCGGCCCGAGGTGTGCTGAGCGATATCCGGCTAGGGGTAAAGAGATTACCGGAAGGCCCAAAGGCTTGTAAGATTCGTAACCCGGATTGTGGGCTGCGGTAGGGGAAGTTAGGGTTTGTATGTGGAGTTCGAGTAGGACTCAAGATGTGCCTTGAAGGGCAAGTTAGGGGTGTACGGGTGCTTTATAAACCGGCCCCTAGGTTTAGTTTGCCAGAGATTCAAGTCATAGTTGTAACACCTGTTATCGAGTATCCAGCATAATTCATATTGAGATCCGGCGAGTTATTTTCCGGTTCTTAGATTGCTTTCCGCCATGTCTTCCTTCGAGCTAAACCCTCTCCCGAATACCTGTGTCGACTTGCCCCAAGATCAGTTACCCCCGGTAACATCTGCCGTGATTATCCCACGACACGCGTCGCCTTCCAGATCCACAACCTTTTCTGGCCTCATGACTCTGCACCAACAACAATCTGCGGACTTGCCTTGAAGCTGCACCGCGTGAAAGTCGAGCTGAAGAAATGGCGCGCATCGGGAGCTCGGGCCGGCGCGGACATGATGCTTCTATTCATCACCAGCTGGTACGAAAATCTCAACTTGCAAATTATCCGCGAGATGTGCCAGGACTCCAAGTGGGAGAAGAACCCCGACTGCGTGGCTATCCGCCAGCTGGTTGCTCACGAGGTCGCTCAGTATGCTGATACTGCGACCTTCATCGACGGCCTCACCGAGCCCGACACCGAGGTGGACGAAGGCGAGGAGGAGGATGAAGACGAAGAGACGGACACAGAGGAGTTGGACCTGAGCTGCTTCGAGTCTCCTGTTGGCAAGGCCGGGAAGGGCAAGGCCGCGGTCATCGCGGGTAGCGATGAGGAGGACGAGAACGAGAAGATGTCAATTGACACCGCCGCGCTCGAGTTCGGCACCTCGTCAGGAGCTGCCCTCGACGACACCGTCAGCCTTCGCGCCCAAGCCACCGAGCCCGACGCCGAGCTAGCGAAGACCGTCCCCGTCAACCTGGAAGCGGATGCGACCAAGGCCAGGGCCGAGGACGAAGCTGCGAAGACTGTTGACGCCAGCTCGGAGGCAGATGCGACCAAGGCCACTACTAAAGATGAGGCAACTAAGGCCAGCACCGAGAACGCCGCCTCGACCTGAATCTGTCCTGCAGCTCATTCCTCAAACACTTATCAGATCCCCGGGATGCCGGGTGCAAATGTATCAGACTACTTATGCCGTTTGCTACTCATTTTTATTCATACTTGTTATCTTCAACTTAATCAATTCGTTCAGCTTTGGCTCGATGCCGGGTTGCGTTATCATGCGAGTCCCCGAGTTGCATTTCTTATTCACTCTCTCTTTTTGTCTCAGCTCTACCCGCAACTTGTTGCTTTCTTGGTATTCGAGTCACAAGGGTCAAAGAGTAGAGACATCTTTGCTCACGAATGAAAGCGACGCAGTAGGGCTACATTCCAAGGGCGCTTGGATTCCTCTCCAGCTTTATCTGCCCTGTTCGCCTGTGATGGGCGCACATCTACAAGGTAGTATGCATCGTTGTGCAGCGCTTTGCTCACAATGAAGGGCCCTTCCCATGGAGGAGACAGTTTGTGCATCCCGGCTGTGCGCTGCACAAGCCTAAGGACCATGTCTCCTTCTCGGAAAACCCTTGGGTTCACCTTTCGGCTATGATAACGCCGCAGGTTTTGCTGGTAGATAGCCGAACGTGACAGAGTAAGCTCTCTTGCTTCTTCGAACAGGTCAACGTCGTCTTCTCGAGCTTCTCTCGCCTCTACCTCAGTGTAGAGGGTTACTCGAGGGGAGTCATGCTCCAAGTCTATTGGCAACACGGCCTCAGCCCCGTATACCAAGAAGAATGGCGTGTAGCCGGTTGACCGGTTAGGGGTAGTCCTTAGACTCCACAACACCGCTGGCAACTCGTCTAGCCAGCACCCAGGTGTCTTCAGCAGTGGCTCAATCAGCCTTGGCTTTATGCCGGCTAGCACCATGCCGTTTGCTCTTTCCACTTGTCCATTAGAGGCGGGATGCGCAACAGACGCAACATCTAGTCAGATGTGCTTATCTCTGCAGAACCGCACCATTGCCCCTTCTGCGAAATTTGTTCCGTTGTCGGTGATGATGCTGTGCGGGTAGCCGTATCTCAGGATCACATCCTTCAAGAATCTCACAGCTGTAGCCCCATCGCACTTCCGAATAGGCTTCACTTCAATCCACTTGGTGAACTTGTCCACCATGACCAAGATGTGTGTCATGTTGCCTTTAGCCGGCTTGAAGGGGCCAACCATATCCAGGCACCATACGGCAAACGGCCATGTGATAGGAATTGTCTTCAGCTCGGAAGCAGGCATGTGAATCTTACTCGCGAACATCTGGCAGCCGTTGCACTTCCTCACGATGTCTTCAGCTTGCTGCAGAGCTGTGAGCCAGTAGAAACCGTGCCGAAAAGCTTTCTTGACCAATGCCCGAGAAGAGGCGTGGTGCCCGCATTCTCCTTGGTGTATCTCCAGCAGAATTTCTCCTCCTTCCTCTGGGTCCACACAACGTTGCAGCACGCCGGTGGCACTTCTTTTGTGCAGCACATCTCGGCATATAGTGTAGCCCTTGGATCTTCTCTGAATCTTTCTTGCGGCCACTTCATCTTCTGGCAGAGTACCGTCCCTTAGAAAGGATAATATGGGCATGGCCCAACCCGGTGTCTCCCGTGTGGGAAACACTGGTTCGTCCACTTCCATTGGGACAGGCACCTCTGGTTGCTCTTTAGGGTTTGGAGCACTTCTCTGGAGCCCTGATCGATTGGCAAGGACTTCCTCAATGAATGCGACAGTCCCCGGGTTAAGGACAGCAGTCCCCGAGTATGGAGTGGCAGTCCCCGAGTAGGGAGTGGCAGTCCCTGAGTAGGGAGTGGCAGTCCCCGAGTAAGGAGTGGCAGTCCCCGGGTTTCCTGTAGCATTCTCCCAGTCAATTTCCATGGGATCAGATTCCTCGCTTGGCAGAGAAGGGACAAATATGGATTCCGAGTTGGGAGAGGGCTTGATGGATGGCTTCCTAAAGTGCTCCAAGGCAACCCCCGCCGGGATGGACTGTCGAGAAGATCCCAACTTGGACAGCTCGTCTGCCGCTTCGTTCTCTGCTCGGTGAATGTGCTGGAACTCGCAGCCTTCGAAGAATCCAGTCATAGACTGTACCAGGAAGCGATATGATGCCATGTTGGCATCTAGAGCATCCCAAGTGCCAGAGACTTGCTGCACCACCAGATCTGAATCGCCATAGCATATGATGCGCTGCACGCCAACCTCCTTGGCTACTCGCAAGCCATGCACCACTGCCTCGTACTCTGCTACGTTGTTGGACGCCTTGAAATGAATCTGCAGCACATACTTGAGTTGATCTCGCTTGGGTGACGTAAGTACCACGCCAGCACCAAGGCCTTCCTTCACCTTCGAGCCATCAAAGTGCATCTTCCAGTAATTAGAAACTGGAGCAGGAGGTTCATACTGCACCTCGGCCTAATCCACCAGAAACTCTGCCAGAATCTGAGACTTGATAGCTTCTCTTCTCGCATACGCGGGCGCATACGCGGCCAGCTCGATTGCCCACTTGGCTACTCTGCCACTCGCCTCCTTGTTACCCATGATATCCGAGATGGGCGCAGAGCTCACAACCGTGATGGGATGCTCTTGGAAGTAATGCTTTAGCTTCTTGGCGCCCAGGTACACGCCATAGGTCATCTTCTGGTAATGCGGGTAGTTTTGCTTGGAGCTAGACAGCACTTCACTGAGATAGTACACTGGGCGCTGCACACTCTTGCCTTCTTCTTCTCGTTCCACCACAATCACCACACTGACTACTCGGTTAGTGGCAGCGATGTATAGCAGCATTGGCTCTTTGGGTAGCGGACTAGCCAAGATGGGAGCGCTAGCCAGCATTGCCTTCAGCTCATTCAATGTCACATCCGCTTGCGGAGTCCAGACAAATTTGTCACTTTTCTTCATCAGCTGGTATAGAGGCAGGGCCTTCTCGCCCATTCGGCCCAGAAAACGACTCAGAGATGCCAAGCAACAAGTGAACTTCTGTACATCCTTCAGGGATCTCGGCAAAGACATGCTCTCAATAGCTTTTATCTTTGAAGGATTGGCTTCAATGCCCCGACTAGACACCAGGAAGCCGAGTAGCTTGCCAGCCGGGACACCAAAGGTGCATTTACTCGGGTTCAGCTTCATTTTATACTTGTGTAGGTTAGCAAAGGTTTCCTCAAGGTCGGCAAGCAGAGTATGTGTTTTATTTGTTTTGATGACAATGTCATCTACGTACATCTGCACATTCTTGCCGAGCTGATCGTGCAAGCATTTCTGCATGCATCTCTGATAGGTTGCACCCGCATTCCTCAAGCCAAAACACATGAAACGATAGCAATAAGCCCCGTACGGGGTAATGAAAGCAGTCTTTATTTGATCAGCAGGATTGAGTGCTATCTGGTGGAAACCAGAGTAGGCATCTATGAAAGACAGCAGTTCACAACCAGCAGTGGAATCGATCACCTGATCGATGCGAGGTAGCGGGAAGGGATCCTTGGGGCATGCCTTGTTCAAGTCGGTGTAGTCGACACAAATGCGCCATGCAGTGGCAGCCTTGGGATCCTCCTTCTTCTTCTCGACCATGACCGGGTTGGCTAGCCAATCCGGATGCAGCACCTCCATGATGAAGTTGCTTATCAGCAGCTTGGTGATCTGGTCGCCAATGGCTTTCCTTCTCTCATCTCCGAAGCGGCGCATAGCCTGCTTCACTCGCTTGGCGTCAGGACGCACATGTAACGAGTGCTCAACCAACTCCCTCGGGACTCCTGGTAAATCCTCATTGGACCAGGCAAACACGTCCCGATTCTCACGGAGGAAGTGGATGAGCTCGCTTTCCTATTTCTCCGCCAACCCGGAGCCAATGATGGCTACGCGGTCAGGGAACTCGGGGTCGACCTGGACCCTCTTGGTTTCCTGAGATGCCTGGAACGCGGTCCCGTGTTGGGTACTCGGTACGCCCTGCGCGCCAGCTTGCGCGTATTGCGCCATAGCCACCACCTCATACATCTTCTTCTTCTCGGCAGCAATCACCATTGACTCCGCCAACTGGGAACCAGCAGAGGCACACTGCATGGACTTCTTGTAATCACCAGCAATGGTAATCACACCATTGGGGCCAGGGATCTTCATCTTCAGATATGCCGTGTGGGTAGAGGCCATGAACTTGCTCAGAGCAGGCCTGCCGAGTAGAGCATGGTAAGGGCTCTTATGATCAACCACCTCGAACTGCATGCGCTCTGTGCGGCAGTTCTCCCTTGTACCGAATAGCACATCTATCCACACTCGGCCAATCGGGTTGCACGAGACTCCCGGCACAATGCCATGGAAGGTGGTCTTGCTAGGTAGCAGCATGTTCTTGGCCAGGCCAAGCTTCTCGAGTGTGTCTCTGTACACGATGTTGATGTTGCTGCCGTTGTCGATTAGCACCTTGCTGAACCTCACATTCTTCTCGGGACCCAGGAAAGTAGGATCCAACACCAAGGCGTAGCTACCCGGGTTGGGCATCACCTTGGGATGATCTACTCGGGACCACCTGATCTCTTGGTCACACCAATACATGTAGTGAGGGACAGCAGGAATCACTGCATTGACCTCCATAGCACGCCTGTGCTGTGATTGCTTGTCGACTGGCTCAGAGGTGAAGATCATGTAGCTCTCGTGGTGTTCTTGGTACTGGTTGGAGCCTCCACCCCCATTGTTGCCGTTGTTGTTGTTGCCCTGGTAGTTGTTGTTGCCTTTGTTGTTGTTGCGGTTGTAGTAGTTGTTGTTGTTGTTGTTGTTGCGGTAGCCCTCATTGTTGAAGTGACGGTTGGCTCTTAAAGCCACTTGGTTCACATTTTCCCTTCTCGGAAACACTGGCGGCCGAGCTGCGGGTGCGCGAGCAGGCTGCACATTAGCATTGGCCGCTGGCAGAGGAGGAGGAGGAGGCAAGCCTTCATTCTTGATCAGATCCCACCACTCGCACTGCCGGGTAGTATGATTGGCTGGCCTTGAGGGGTGCTGAGTGTGAAAGATGCATGGGCCATCCTTCATGTCGTCAAAGACGAACTTCCTCGGCTGCTCGGAGTTGCCGCTACCCGACTGAGGAGCACGGAATGGTTTCTTGTTGCCTTGGCCCTGGTTCTGGTTCTGCCCATAGGCTCCAGCAGGTTTCTGCCTTTGGCTACCCCCAGCTCCAACAGCCACTGCATTCACCTCCTCGGGGTCATACCGAGTATCTATTCGGTCACCCCGGCGTTTGTTGCGGAACTCGTTGCGCTTGTTGCTGTTGAAGTTTCTTCTCGGCTCAGAGGAGTCCATCAAGTGCTGGGTAGGATCACCGAGTGCGTACTGATCCGCAATCTTGATGGTCTCCGCCAGAGTGTTTGGCATCTCCCTCTGCAACCTTTGCCACAGCATACTGCCATGTCTGCAACCCTGCGCAAACCAAGTGATGGCCTGGGCCTCGTTCACACCTTCACAGGTGTTCCTCAATGTGCTCCACCGAGTAAGGTACTCGTGGTCCGTCTCATCTTCTCGCTGCCTGCAAGCGGACAGCTGCTGTGGCCTATTCGGCCTCTTGTAAGTGCTTGTGAAGTTGCTGATGAAGGCGTCCGAGAAATCCAGCCAGCAATTGATGCTGTTCTTGGGCAAGTTGTTGAGCCAAGTGCGAGCTGGACCCTCTAGCATCTGCGGGACGTAGCGCACCGCCCATCTCCGGTTGCCGTTCGCGATATGAACCGCGGTGACATAGTCATTGAGCCAATCCTCCGGCTTGGTGCTGCCGTTGTAACTCTGGGTGCCTCTTGCAAGCTGGAAATTCTTCACGGACGGCTCGTTCATGATGCGCGGGCTGAAGCACTCGGGGCCAGGGGGACCCGTGTTCTCAAGCCGCGCCGACAAGCTGATCCGGTCCAGCTGGTGCCTTGCATCCCCAGGCGCCAACACGCGCTCGCCAACACGATCCAGAATATCATAGCCAGCCATCTCCATGGCCGAGTAGCCGTCATCATATCTGTCCACCTGCACCGCTGCAGGCTGCTCCACCGGGTTGGCGACTGGCGCCACTGCGCGCGGCTGCTGCCTCTTCCAGGTAGGCTGAGCGGCGGGATGCCGAGAAGGTCCTGGGCGCTCTCCAGCTCGGGCCTGGCTTTGAGCTCTATGGGCTTGAGAGCCTGCTCCTGCAGCGTTGTGTTTCTGACCGGGCTGCTGCGGCACAGCGAGCTGTTTCGCGGCAGCAGCCGGGTCGTACACCTGCATTTGCCTATCTCCGCCAGAACGTCCGCTGCGGCTCTTCTCGCGGCTGGGGTGCGGAGATGAGGCCTGATCGTTAGATCTAGCCGCGTGCGAGTGCACCACCTGAGAAGCTCCGGCACCCGGGTTGGCTTTTCGGAACTCCTCGTTCTGCCTGGCGGCCTCCAACACCAACTCGTTGAGCCTCTCCTGCTGCCTAGCGCGCGCGTCACCGTCGAGATGAGGTAACTCGGCGGCCACGGCCTCTGCAGCTCTAAGTGTCTTGGCGGGTGTGCTATACCTAGGCCTAGTGGAGGTGTTTGCGGTGGCGGACTGAGCGGGAGCCTCTACAACCGTTGCCATCTCGGCACCTAGGTTACGCCGCGTGGCTCCTACTCTGCTAGATCTCCTAGTGACTGGCGTGAAACCGTGAGCCTTGTTGTACTCAAGCTGGTCTAGACTCAACTCAAGCCTAACCTTATCCAACTCCGCCTGCTCGGCGAGAAGCTCTTGGCGCTGCCGGTCGAGCTGCGCCTTCATGGTCAAGAGCTCGAGGTCGGTGGGAGGCGGCATGCCCGTCCGCGCAGCAGACGCAGGGATAGTCGGAGTAGTGGAGGGAGGGAGGTTGCAGTCCTTCTCGTAAGGCCTGTGGGTCCTGCCACCAGCGCTCGAGCCAGCAAGATCCTCGACGACGACCGCGGCGCCAGCAGCACCCGTGCCGGCGTCTGCAGCCAGGCCAGCCACCATCACCTCCACGCTGTGCGCAGAACGGCCCAACGGCCTTCCGCGTGCAGCGATGACGGCAGGAGGATCCTCCGCGACATGCACCACCTCAGGATACTCGCGGTCGACAACAGTGGCGACGTAGACGAGGTGAGAGCCGAAGGAGATCACCGAGCCGCCCTCCGGCATGGCCTTGCCGCCGAAATCGCCGGCGTTGTCGGTGACGAAGTCGAAGGAGCCGAATCTGTGGACAAGGCCACAGACCACGCGCTCTCCAGTAGCAGAAATCAATCCCGTCCGAACGGAAACTCCAGCCAGCGCCGCTGGTTTCCCCACGGTGGGCGCCAACTGTCGTGGTGGTGTCACGGCAGATGCCATAGGATGGCTAAAGTTGTGGGGACGAAGGACGCTGGAGGCGCTCGGGGAGGGATCACGCGACGTGTAGACGCGTGAGGTGAAGATCAAACACTTCAAACAACACGATCTACCCAGGTTCAGGGCCCTCGTGAGGAGGTAAAACCCCTACTCCTGCCTTTCTCTATGTATTCTGGTGTCTCACCGAGTAGCCACAGTACAAATGTTCTTGCTACCGAGTAGCCACTCTTCGCTCTCCGGGTAGAATTAGGTCAAGAATCTCTACGTGTGTTGTGTTCCTTATCGTCGTGTGTTATCGTCTCTCGCGTAGGAGGCGGCTGGGCACCTTATATACCCGGTGCCCTGCCGGATACAGCCAAATACAAACAAGTGACGACATTGTGTGCACACCGTCCTTCTTCCGAGTTCCCGCTGACAGCTTTGGCTTCTAAGCTTGTCCTGATGCAGAAAGTCGTTGGGCAAAACCAAGTAACCAGTCTGTTATCACTGTGCGAACACAGAGTAGGTCCCCCCTATCCTGCGACGCCCTGCTGACACACTGTCGCTGTCAGGCACGCCGTCCCCAGATGAACAGTGCTGTGAACAGTGCCAAGTACGGACCCGGGATACGCGGGATCCGTTGTCAGAACGGCTCCTTTGACTTCTGGCCCGAGTAGGTTCCCGCCAATCTTACTCGGACCAACTCTTCTACTCGAACAGATATAACTTGCTTGATATCTCCTTCTGGTCATCTTTTTGTAAGACCGAGTAGCAGTCGACCAGGTAGCAAGTACCGGGTAGGCGGCTACTCGACCAAACTTCTCTTCTGATTGTTGCCTTTACCGCTTGCCTTTACCCTACTCGGGGGTAACCCCCCGACAGATCCTATATCCCCGATGTTGTTTGTGCTGGTGATGGAGGTCATTTCGCTGTCAGTGGCGAAGGCGGTGGGTGAGGGCTTGTTGACACCACTCGCAGGATGCTCGGCATTGCAGAGAGTCTTGGTATAGGCAGATGATGTGGTGCTTTTTTCTAAGCCATTGGAGTTAGACCTACTGGTGGTCAGGGAGATCCTGCATATTTTCAGAGAGGCCTCGGGTTTGAAAGTGAACTATGCAAAAACTGCAGCAACACTCATTCGGGGAGAGGAGTTGGATGAGAACTTGGTCTCTCAGGTACTAGGATGTAGAATTTCACAATTCCCGACAAATACCCGGGACTGCAGTTGGCGTTGTGTCCTTTGACCAAGAGCGAGTGGCAGCCTATGCTGGACCAGGTGCTGAAGTGCGTTCCGGCATGGCAGAGTGGGATGATTATCAGAGCGGGGCGATTGACCTTGGTCAAATCTGTGGTAGCAGTAAGACCGGTGCATCAGCTGTTAGTAGCAGAGGACCCTAGTTGGCTTTTGGAGGAGATCAACAAGTGGATGAGAGGGCTCCTATGGGCAGGCTCGGAGACAGCACACGGGGGGCAATGTCTAGTGGCTTGGGAGAATGTGTGCAATCCATTCTGCTATGGGGGTCTAAACATAAAAAATCTGGAGACTCAGGGTCAGGCACTACGAGTGAGATGGGAATGGTTGAGGAGGACCAATGACTCGAGACCTTGGAAGGGGTTGCCAATGCTTAAAGACACCTTAGCTGCCGAGGTGTTTAACAGCCTTTTCCGCATCAGAGTTGGCAATGGCAAGAAGACATTATTCTGGAAAGATCGATGGCTTGGAGGTGTGGCAATCCAGGATATAGCCCCTTTGTTGAGGACTGCAGTCATCTCGAGGACGGCAAACAAGAGGACTGTGCAGGAAGCGCTGACAGATAATAGATGGGTAGGTGATTGTAGAGGAGCCTGGACAGAAGAGATGGCATTGCAATGTGTAAAACTCTGGTTGGCCATTCAGGAGGTACCACGGGATGTGTCCACGGAGGATGTGTTCTCCTGGCTGTTCACAGCTTCTGGGAGATACTCTGCGAGTTCCACCTACAAAGCTCTAATGGTAGGGCAGATTGGATTCCCACTAGCCAAGGGAGTTTGGAGGTGTTGGGCACCCGCTAAATGCAAATTCTTCATGCGGCTAGCCATTCAACACAGGATTTGGACTTCCGATCAAAGAGTGAGACACGGTTTGCAGGACCACCCTGACATTTGCAAGATGTGCTCCCAAGAGTCGGAGACCTCGGACCACATCTTGGTGACATGTGTGTACACTAGGCAAGTTTGGTGGAGATGTTCGGGTTCGCTAAGAGTACAACTTCCGACGCCTAGGGAGGACGATACTCTGAAAAACTTGTGGTTGACTGTCAGGGAGAGATTTAGAGATAAGCAGAGGAAGTCGATCGACACCTTAGTTACCATTGTCACGTGGCATATTTGGAAACAGCGGAATGCGAGGGTGTTCAGTAACATCAGTCAAATCTGCAATGAGGAGATCCTTGTCTCTCGAATCATTGCAGAATTGAGTAGATGGAATGAGGCTGGAGCTAGAGTAGGTGCCTTACTTCGTGAGTAGTTGCCTAGGTGTGGAGTGGAGTGGGTTTGACAGCATGGTTGTGTGCAACTAGTGCTGTCGAATTTCTTGTAATTAAACTCTTCTTCTATAAAAATCAGGTATGCAATTGCATACCCTCGAAAAAAAAAAGATTTGGACCGACTAAAATTGCAAACCCACTAGTGGATCGTCTATCGTCCACACATCCTGCCCAATCGGCATCTGTAAAAATATTGACAACCGTCGATGGTGACTTGTGTATTCACAAGCTAGTCTCCAGTGTCCCTTGGACATAGCGTAAGATTCGTTTGACAGACTCCCAGTGTATATGAGTGGGTTGTGACAAGAACTGGCAAACATTGTTCACCGCAAATGAAATATCTGGCTGAGTGAGCGTCAAGTACTGCAAACCTCCAACAATACTGCGATATCTATGAGCATCATCAACACCAAGTTGGATGCCTTTGTCACGAGTCAACGGCTCGGACAGAAGTGGAGTGGCGGCAGAATTACAATTATCCATGTTGACTCTATGAAGAAAATCAAGCGCATATATCCGTTGAGTTAAAGTCATCCCCCCTGAATTGTAAGTCGCCTCCAATCCAAGGAAGTACTCCAGCTGCCCCATATCTTTGATAGGAAAACTATCGGAGAGTGAACGAACAAGACAATCCACAGCCTTCGGAGTAGACACATCAATAACAATGTCGTCCACGTAAACCAACATGAAAATCTGCACCCCAGCATGCGAGTAGATTAACATTGACGTATCAGCTTTGGAAGATACAAAACCAAGCTGCTGGAGAAGCTGACTCAGACGTGCATACCACTCCCGGGGCGACTGTTTTAGACCATAAATAGATCGCTGAAGCTTGCAGACATGAGAGGGATACTGAACATCCTCGAAACCAGGAGGCTGTTACAAATAGACATCTTCAGCCAGAAACCCATGTAAGAAAGCATTACTGACATCAACTTGTCAAAGATTCCAGCCACGTGAGACTGCAAGAGACAAAACCAAACGAATGGTGGCTGGTTTGACAACTGGACTGAACGTGTCGCCATAATCAATCCCATGCTGCTGAGTGAAACCACGGGCTACCAAGCGTGCCTTGTGCTATCAATAGACCCATCTGAACGATGCTTTGTTTTGAAAATCCAGTTGCTGCCAACAACATTGACTCCCGGTGGTCGAGGAATGAGAGTCCAGGTACCAGTCTGCTGCAGCGCAGCAAACTCATCCGACATGGCAGCATGCCAAGCCGGCTCGAGAAGCGCATCTCGATGGGACGTAGGAGCAGCCAAGAACGCTCGGCGTCGGGGATCTTACCGAACCGTACCTTCAGTGTACGCCTTCTCTCCTCGCGTTTGATCGTGGTTACACGTGACCATGACGTGATGCGACTCAGCAGAAGGACCAGCCGAAGACGTCGCGGTCGACGGAGTGACAGAGGGCGTCACGGGCTGGCCAGTGGCATCTGGTGGCGATGCTAGCGGCCCATGGGCCGGCTCAAGAGGAGGCAGGCGTCATGCTGTCGTCTGCTCCGGTGCGGCCAGGGGAGGGTGGGCAGTTGAGAGGCATCGATGCAGCTGCGGCTGCGCGACGGCCATTGTCGCCCCCCCCCCCGAGCTTGGGCCATGCCAGCGGTGGACGCGCAGCGGACGATGCCAGCGGAGAATACGCAGAACGTGCAGGCCGTGACGTCGTCGGTGATGGATGAGCTAGATGCCTCGCTCTGCGTGGTGAGGCGCTCGCCGGGCATGAACGAGCTGGAGCATAGGCTCCGCCACGCGCTGGTTGCCTACGTTGGTGGATCTCGCCCGAAGGTGACTTGTGAGCAGGTCTATGTCGCGCTCGATGGGATTCTGGGCCTCTCGTTGAACTAGATGTCTTTCCTTGAATTTCAGCCTGCATACTTCTTGCTGTCGTTCGCCGCCGAGGAGGGAAAGAACCGGGTGGCGTCGAGGCCGTTCTTGCAGTGTGACGGCTTCACCTTATTCTTTCGACCATGGAGCAGGTTCGATCAAGCCACCAAGGGCTGTCTTTGCAAGAAAGTGAGTCTCGTCTTGGAGGGGATCCCGCCGCACGCCTGGGCGGTTAAAATAGTGGAGGACCTCATTGGCATCGCTTGTTTGGTCGGTGATTTCGCGCCGGAGTCTGGCTCGACGGAAGATATGGCGCTGCTCAAGCTTACGGCATGGACCGTGGAGCTCTCTTCGATCCCAACTGCACACACACTTGTCATCTCGGAGCCGGCCGGCATTGGGGATCGCACGCCATCGCTGCCTTCGTCCTCGGGCTCCCTCAGCCCCCGCATCGCAACTCCGGTGGCGGACGGGAATGAGGTGGAGACCTTGAAGTACCGCGTCCTCATTCACCTTGACATCGTGGAGGAGGTACTTTGACCGGAGAGGCCGGCGGCCGCCGTTCCCCCTGTGGGTGGAGGCTGGCGGAGTGCTGAGGATCTTGGAGCTTCCGACGGCCGGCAATGGCGTCAGCTGCCATGGACAAGGGGGGGTCCGGGACTCTCGCGCCGAGGTGAGTGGGCCCAGAGAACGTGTGTGGGGCTCGCGCGCGGTTGCACTCGGTGGCCCTCCCGGTGCGGACTGGAGGCTCCAGCCAATGACGATGCGCCAAGTGGAAAGTGTGTCGGGGCCCTCTGACCGTGGTGGGGGCCGTTCGGAGCTTCGCCCAATCCCTTCGTGCCAGCTGCCGTTTCCAGGCGGTTCGGCGCGGAACGCGAACTCGTTTCCGCCGCTACGGTGAAGGCAGAGAGAAAGCAGGGGGCACCACCTGCAAAAGCGGCATCTCAACCTGCTCAGCTTTGTCCGGACGTGTCGCTAGCCACCTTCCATTCTGACAAAGTAGCTGGAAAAAGCGTGGAGGGGCCTGGTGCAGATCCCAGTGGTAGACCAGTTCAAAATTCTCCGTGTGTGGCTGGGAATGTATTGGTCCCTGCGCGCGGGAAGGACGCAGTGGGGGCATGCGCAGCTGCGCTGTGTTTTCGCCACGTGGAGCTGAGGAGTTGGCGTCTTCGCCCCCTGGTGCAACTGCCGTTGAGGTGGGCCCGGTTGGAGGAGATGCGCTCATGATTGTAGCGCTGCAGAGGAGGGATCTCGAGGACAATTTTTCCGTTGGCCTCGCTGCGGGCACCTGTGCTCCGATTTCGATGGGCGCTACCGCCACGGTGGCGGGCCCCACACACGTTTCAACAGTGGCGCCAGAGAGGAGGGATCCCGAGGAGGATCTTTACGTGATTTTCGCACCGCGCACTTGTGCTCCGTTTTTTGTGGGTGCAACCGCTACGGTGGCAGGCCCCACTAGAGTTTTGGCGGTTTTTGATCTGGACACATTCACGGCAGAGACAACGGGACCCATAGCATATTCTTTGGCGAGTTCTTCTAGTGCCTGCTCCACACCAATTTCTGTCACATCGATCGCTAGTCAGCTTTGTTCAACGACGCAGGAGGAGGCAGAAGAGTACTTTGAGGTGTCTCTTTCGACACATGCTGATTCAGAGAACATTGCGTTGGGTCCGGTTGATCTGGGTGGAGATAACGAGGCAGTTTCCAGGGATCCTTTTGTCACCATCCGTGAGACGCCACCCCTAGAGCTACAGCAATTCAGTAGATCGAAGTTGAGACATCGCGGCCGGATCTGGTCCCATGTACTCCGCGTGGCACACCCGCAGCTCTAGCATGCCTTGCCCAGCAAGCAAACCGCTCAAAAAAGCGTTTGCGACAGAGAATGTCCTCCTCAAGGCCCTTGGAGTAGTCCCAGATAACATGGTGGTGGATGAAGCTGCGTTGCAGCAGTTCAGGGACCTCTTTGATTCACCAATGAAGGATGAGGACCTATGTGTGATGGCTTCGATCTTTGGCAAGGAGTTGCCGCCTTTTGGGACGTTGGAGGAGCTGAGCACCCCAACAGTTTGTGCACACTGATTGGGTTAGGCTTAGTTCAGGAGTGGAGTTTTTAGATGTCATTTTTTATGGATTTGAACATTGACATCTTGAGTTGGAATCCTCGTGGTTTAAATGAGCCAGCTAAGAAAAACGTTGTGTGGGGATTTGTGGAGTCCTTGGAGGTCAATTTAGTCTGTCTTCAGGAAACTAAATTACAAACTGTCGATCGCTTTGTAATCCTCCAATGCCTTGGACAGAAGTTTGATGGGTTTGAGTACCTCCCGGCCATCGAAACTAGGGGACGTGTGATTGTTGCTTGGGACACGACAGTTATTAGTTTTACCCATGTCAGCAAAGACTCCTACATGCTGACTGGGGAGATTACAACTAAAGAAAAAAAGAGTTGGTGGATGTTAGTAGTATATGCTCCACAGTCCGATGCAGAAAAGATCCTTTTCCTTCAGGAGCTCACAGAGAGACGATCACTTTGCCCCGGCCCTTGGATCATTGTTGGTGACTTTAACATGATCCTCTCGGCTGCTGAGAAAAACAATGCAAACCTGAACGGAAACATGATGAGTCGTTTCAGGAATTTTGTGAATCCGCACGAGCTACGTGACATATACCTACATGGCAGACTGTTCACCTGGACTAACGAGAGGGCTACTCCAACCATGACAAGGATTGAGAAAGCTCTTGCCTCGGTTGACTGGGGGATCCTTTATCCTGACTGTATTCTGCAGGCTCTTTCGAGTAATGTTTCGGACCATACCCCCCTTCACCTCTCATTGAGTGTTGGTGTCAAACCCAAAAGGAGATTTAGATTCGAGATGTTCTGGCTGAAGCTTGAGGGATTTGAGGAGCGTCACGACCCCGGACCCAGAGATATACATACTGTTATGTGCTTCTAGCCATGGACTCACAAGGGCTTCAGGGTTACCAGCCCCGGCCGCAACAAACAACGGCAGGAAGACTGGATTCATCGGCACGTAGTCCGGATCCCCAGTCTACTACTCCTTGTATCCATGCTAGTCATAACCAACTATGCATATCAAAGCGTCCACGAATCGAATGAAACTGAAGGAAACGGGACCAAAGCTATACAGAGATGCTATGTGTCCATAAAGTGCAACAACAATCGAGGGTTACTGGGGTTACCTCGCCCCAGGCCGATCACATCGACAGGCGGGCTCGGACATGGATCATCGGCTCCACAACCCCTCGACTGCGACAACTATGCAGACATAGCCAAAACTGTATAACAATGAGCTCGAAACCAACAACCAATCAAAGCAGTACTCTAGACATGAAGCTTTATTAAACAGGTGTTACTAGAGTATAGCTTACAAACAGAGGTCACACGACCCAACATTACATCAGACAACGAAAGGCAAATTATGTTGCTAATCAACAAGAACCAAAAAGGCCTAAGAGGCCGCAACATAAGGCGACGTCCCAGCCCATAGATTCCAGGCTGCTACCTGGGAACCCCGAACTACTCGTCGATGTCCACGTTGAACCACCACTGAAGTGACGGACTCCACCTGAACAAAAGTTAAGCAAACCTGAGTACGAGAGGTACTCAACAAGACTTAATTAACCTATTATATATCTGCTATCTTTAGAAAGGGTTTTATGAAGGCTGTTTTGCGCAAAGCAATCTTTTATTTTCCAAATTGAGGAAGGAATAGTACGTCTCATGGAATATTTTGAAAACAGATGAGAAAGCTACTCAACTACTGAAATCATCATCTTTTTAATCCACCAACTCATATCAGCACCTCGTGCTTCAAAGATCACCTCCTCAAGTTGTTCCGGTAACTCATGCTACAAGGTAACCCCTCTCGGCATCTCCGAGGAGGCATCCTTCATTCGTTATCAGCAAGTTTTAATCATTCCGTTTAAGTTATCTATGATCACAGAATCCGTCACCAAGTCGTCCTTAACCGCGGACACGGCTTTTCGAAAAGATTAAACCCTGCAGGGGTGTACAACTTTAACCACACGTATCAACCAACTCTTAATGCCAGAACGTTGGCACTATTCCGGGAAGTGCCGGCAGATGGAGGTCGACCACGACCTTTCCCTTGCTTCGCATATTCCATGAGTCGCTCCGAGTAGAGATGGTCCGCCAATAGGGAGTGGCCATCTCCTGCCGGGTCTCTATCGTTGTGAGCGGTGCTTCAACTACTGTCTCGCCACAGGCTGTTGCACCGCCACGTCCTAGTTTTGTAAACGTTTTTAACATCCCCGCAAATCCAAATGGAAAGCCCGAACTAGGCAACTCATGGAACAAACTAGGCAAGTTGAGACCGAGGGGAATCCAATCCCTCGTGTGGATGCACGCTCAGTCTTGGCTCGAAGACGAGAACTCGCTCCTAGGGCATGAACGAGACAACCACCACAGACCCTCTGTGGTCTCGTCATCCACACCTCTTTAACTTACCACTACTTCCTGCCATACTAGATTATTTCGTAACTCTGATTCATCAACCGGATGGAGCAGAGATAACAGGCATGTATGACTAAGCATGGCATATTTGAGGCTCTGGCGATACACACAAACAAAACCTATGTCTGCTAGGAGCATTGAATCATGATATCTGGGTTATGCAAATAAATAGGATAACTCTATCTACTGACTCAAGATACATTGGAATCGAATGCATTTGTACGAGAATCAAAAGTCTTTCGAAATCATATATGGGCAGATAAGAGGTTATGCTTGCCTTGGTTATAAGAAAACCAGATAGAGTATCTTCGGGGATAAGTGCTTGACTTGTCGGTTAAGATCAAGTATTCGCCATGGAGTTGCTGGCCTTCTCTTCGGAGTCGGATTCTATCGAGGGGGAAAAACACCGAAACAAAGAAGAACAATCAACCATGGCATCGATGCAATGCGCAATATGTATGCATGAGCAAATTAATGCACTGAAATAAAGCCCTAGGCATGATCATTGGGTTGCTAGGGTTCGTATGTCAGTTATGCAATTTTACTGGAATTTGCCCGAAATGGACCCCGGAGGGGCAATTCGGACGATTCTGGAAGTAGGTACAATTTTAATTGCTCAAATGAGGTTGAAAACATCATAAATATGTTGCATTTGTCATTTTGAGCAATTTGGTATATAACTTTTAATTTTCTAATTTTATTGAATAAAAACTTAATTTTCCATTTTTAAATGATTACAACAATAAATAATGGTCAAAAATAAAGGTTGTCAAACATGTGTGAAAATGACATTTTTGGAAAGAGTACATTTTTATGATCATAACCATATTTTTATTTTATTTTTCTGACTAACAGATTAAGAGATATTAAATAAACAAGTTTTAATTATTTTCTGTAAACAGTAAAGGAATGGGGCCCACGTGTCATATTATTCATTTCCAGAAACAAAAAGGAAAAACAGCTGTCGGATGACATCATCATGACGACATGGTGACGTCACCGTGCTCTGATCTTCACAGGAGAAGTTGAAATCCGGCGATTTAGCGCGCCAACGAGAAATTGGAAGCCACCACGGGACAGAGGAGGCGATGGCGAGTTGGAGGGTGGTGGCGCCGCCCGAATTGGGTCGCCGGAGCAAGCTCGGCGGCGAGCAACTGCGGCGGCGGGACGGCGGCTTCGGCGGGGACGAGCTAGAGAGAGGGATAGGACAGGGCGAGTGCACCGGGAAGCTCACCGGAGTGCCAGGAGCACGTAGAGGTAGTCGAGGAGGTCCGGGAGGCAGCGGTGGCGCCGGAATTGCCGACGGCATCCGCCGGCCGGAGTTGAGGGAGGAGGCCCGATTCGGTGTCTCCCGGCCGTCCCGGGAAGCTCAGCTCGCCATAGAGGTAGAGGGGAACACGGGGAGCTCGGGTATGCCCTCAGTTTTCTTCGAGG
This sequence comes from Alopecurus myosuroides, assembly GCA_028641055.1. NCBI lineage: Eukaryota > Viridiplantae > Streptophyta > Magnoliopsida > Poales > Poaceae > Alopecurus > Alopecurus myosuroides. Next base: position 154,355,438 of record CM054063.1, read on the forward strand.
TGGCCTGTAGCGCCGGCGGCGAGCAGATTCCGGCGAACTAGGGTTCGGTTCGTTTCCAGGACGAAACAGAGAACGCGAGAGAGAGAGGCAGTGCAGTGAGCTCGAGGAGGAGAAGGAAGGCACGGGGCTTCTCCGCATCTTCTTATCCGAGGGGGGGAAGGAAGCAGGACGTGGCGCCGGCAGCGTACAGCAGCGAGCTGCTTCTCTTCGTGAGGAAGAAAACAAAAGCAAAACTTCGAAAACCCCCTAGAGTCTCGGGATTTTACAAATTGGCCCTTTTCTTTTGTAAAAGAGGACAGGAAACAAAGTTTTGGTGCCCTTTTTGCAAGAATAAAAATTGGCAAAAATACTTTTTGGAAACCTTGTAAAATTTCCCACAAAACCATGTTTTATTTTGGTGTGTTTGAAATATTTTCCAACACAAAATTTTGGGAACCAAAATAAGCACTTTTTGTGAGATTTTCTGAAACCATTTAAATTCAAATTTTAAATTGGTCCAAACATGGTTTAAATTATTGTTTTCATGCATGTATGAGATGAACACAACACCACAACCCTTTGGTAGCAAAATTAGGGATGTTACAAATCTACCCCCCTTACAAGAATCTCGTCCCGAGATTCTCGAAGGAGAAGAAAGAAGGAACATCGGTTTGAATGATCTTCTCGAACCTTACGGTTCTCTTCTCGAAGAGGTTGATCCATAGCATCTTGAAGTATTGGGCGGATAAACCTTAGGTAAGAGGGAAACTCTTAGGAACTGATCTTGACGAAGATCGAGCATCTCATGGATAACTCATGACAGACATGTTCATAAAGAACTTTTGAGTTATCGTGCATGAAACACATCAAGATAACGGAGGGAATAAAAGTTGGTTTCAAGTTTATGGACGATGGTTCTTGAAAGGATTTGAAATATGAGCTTTGCACAAGACTTTAAATCCTTTTGGGAAAGATAGGTTGAACAACTTGTGAAACCGAGGTTTCTTCAAATAGAAAACCAAGATTGGAAAGGAGTGTCTTGAATATCACAATGTAATATCCGTAGACGAGGGAAACACGAGAAAACACTGTAATCGTGCGTCAGAGAAAATTTGATACATGATCATGTTCACTCTTTGGAGTGGACACAGAATATAAAGGAGCTTTCAGCCATTCCATAACAGTTTCTTGTAATCCTTGCCAAGGATCGGGATGTTATTTCACAACAGAGAAGGAATAATCAAAAGATGTTGGAACACCGTAATGAAGGAGGAATTCTTGATCACATCATATGGATGGATAACCAACGGGGATGGAAACACCGAAAAGAATGATGAATCTCTTTTGTATTATGGTTCATCCATAGCAATACGGTTACCACATGGTTAAGAATCCACGGCTGAAGTGACTGACAAATTCACACAATGTGTGAGATGAACAAAAATTCAAGTACCAACTACTTGAAAATGAAACTGATCATTGGCGGTTACGAAACACCAGGAGATGGTTCTCGGGATGAACTTGTTTCCACTGGAAGGAAGGTTTGGGGGATCAACAAAGAGACGTTCAACAGAACAACTTCCAAGTTCTCCTTGATGTTTTAGATACCGACAGCAGGCTCACGACAAGCCTTCTATAGATCATCAAGTCAAAGTAGAACTCCGGTTTGGAAGAACGGTGAGAAAACTTGTTAGCACGAGCCACACAAGAATTCTCATGGAGAATGGCTGTTCTTACGGATTCAAGGAGATATGACATTAGGCCTTCCGGCTAATTGTGTCAACCACAACATCAACCATGCCGGATTTTCAAATGGACTTAATTCAATACCCTTGAGGAAACACCAACCATCGTTGCTGCTTAAGATTCAGCTCTAGTTAGTGGGAGGATGATTCAAATTCGGCACATTTGATCATGGAGGTTACACCGGTTACACCCGAGATACATAAGCTTGATTCTCAAGTTATGGACTATGATGTCAAGCTCAGAAAGGATGAGCGAGGTTGCGGAACTCATGTATTAGCAACTTATGAAAGACGGTTGCACCTACATGAATTACTTGCAACAAAACACATCAGAGTCCTTGGTTGGGAGATGATAACAAAGATGTAACATCCCAAGTCTGAAAAATAGCCTTTAGAATGTTTGCTCTCTGTTATTTTATGTTTTGCATCATGGCATCATGTTGATTGCATTTGTTTTGTTTGTTTTCCATTTGTTTTCCTCTGTTTTCATTTGTTTTCCAACTGTTTTCCTTTGTTTTCCTTGTTTTCTATTTGAATTCCAAACCAAAATTCAAACCTTTTGTTTCATCCTTGTGATGTTACAATTTCTAAAAAGACATTTCAAAATAAAACAATTGTTTGTTTCCATTAAAGTGTGATTTCAAAACTGTTGTTTTGTTTCATCAAAAATTCCTTTAATAACCAAACCCTTGTCAAATTCAACTAATTTCCAAATCAACAACCCTTTTGAAAGTTATGAAAAATTGCAAAACAAATCAATCATTTGTTTCCAATTATTCCATAATGATCAACTTCTAAAATAGTGGCTTAAATCAATTCATTAATTCCAAATTGCATTCTAAGTCAAGTCAAAAACACCAAAACAACTTTGATCATTTGTTCTATTTAAATAAATAGGGTTCACCCTATTAATATCTTTGTTTTCAATATCAATCAATTACTTCCCAAACTGCTTTCAAATTCAAACCAAGGCTAAAATCAGTACCTTTTTGAATCCGTGATTTTCCACCAAACAATTATAAACTTTAAATCCTTTTAAACCTAGGGGTAACCCTATTGAAAATGATTCTGTTTTGCTAATATAATTAATATTGGAAATTTCATTCAATTTGGTTTAAAATATAAACAACATTTTGAATTTCAAACTTTTAAAAATCCACCTTGGCAGTGGGTTGCTATTGGTATAAATAACCTACCCTGAAATTTCCAAAATTTTTAATCACTTAAAAACCATCCAATGCTTCCTTTTGTTGTGCTACAAAAAAAAAAAAATCAAACAAACAAAAAAATAACAAGAGGAGAGGAGAGAGAGCACCCAGGCCCACCCCTTTTTCCCCTTTGGCCCAACTCTATCCAGCCCAGTACCCCTGTCGCTTTCTCCTTCCTCTCGATGGCGTCACCTCCAGTACGAACATGTCGATCACCACACGATCTTCTTCCCCTCGCTCGATGCCCAGCCGTACAGCACCTTTTCCCCTATATCTACCCCTCCCGAGACCACCTCGCAGAACCCTAGCCCTTCTCCCTCAAGCCGCCAAGTTCTCCTTCCTCCCAGATCGGCCTCTGTTCTGAACCTGCAAACACACCGCCGAGAACCTCGCTGTTCCTCGTCACCCCCCGCCACCACCGTCCACCTCGAGGGGCCATCGATTCCGGGAATGGAAACGTTGACATCCCAGCTCCAAGTTCCCTGTAGGCGCGGAGGCGGGAGGAGGATCGTGGCGGCCGCGCCATCACCGGAGGGGGACGGTGGCGCCTCTGTCCGTCAGCCGTCCTCGCCTCTGCTGCTACCGCGTCGAGCAGGCCGAGGTGAGCAGGGACCACCTCCCTCCTTTCCTCCTGCAGTCTCCCATCTCACCACACCCCGCATGGCACCTCACCACCCCCCCGGCCACCGCGGCCTTCCTCCACGGCGAGCAGGCCGACAGCAGCCATCGCTGGCCATGGCTCTGTCGCTGCCTTTCGATCGATTCAGTTTCTTTCTTTCAGAAACGTGCAGCGATCAGTACCTGTTCGATTCAGTTGTTTTCAGATAACAGCGCGCGTCCACAGCACTTACCCCCTGGTTCCCCTCTCCTTTCACAAACACAACTTCAGCCCAATGGTTTGGTTCCCTTGAGCGCATCAGGAGGTGCAGGGTTCGATCCCCCTGCACCCCAAAAACCCAAACTTTTTATTTTCCAATATTTTGATCACAGAACTTTCTGGTATTCACACCTAGGCCCCTGTTACTTAATTCTAGTCCCTGTAAAAAATATTTCCAAGTCCCTAGTTACCAAAAAAAATGGCAGATTTGTATCTTAATTTGTAAAATGCATAATTAATTCATCCCAACTCCAATTTTCACTTTTTAAATATGTTTTCTGTCCCAAATTAAATGTTCTATCCAAATATAAAATTTGTTTACTGTTTTGAATATTTTAAATTGGTGCAAAATTTGAAAACTTGTCAAATTCACTTAAATTTGCAAAATTCATAACTTGCTCATAAAAATTCCAAATTTCACAAACCAAATATGTTTTCCAATCAATTTTTCATGTACTTTCCAAATATAAATTTTGTTTGCTATTTTGAATAATTTAAATTGCTGAAAACAACTGTTTCCTATTTATTGCATTTAAAATTGCCAAAATAATAACTTGCTCATTTTAAATCCAATTTCCACAAATGAAATATGTTTTCCATGCAAAATTAAACCATCTTTCCAAATATAAAAATTGTTTCATGTTTTGAATAATTAAAATTGGTTAAATAATTTAATCCTTGTTTAATTCATTTAAAATTGTTAATTTCATAACTTGATCAAAACAAATTCTTTTGGGACATATAAAATATGTTTTCCAACCCTAAAAGTATAAACTTTTCAAATATGAATTTGGTTTAATGCTTTGAACAAATAAAAATTCAAATAAGTTCATGTTTGAATTAAATTCATTTAATTCTTGTTTAACTTGTTTAATTCATAAATAATTTATTTGAAATCCTTTTTCAACAAGTGAAACATGTATTCCAACTAAAATCTTGTTTTCTTTTCAAATATAAACTTTGTTATTTGTTTTGCACACCTTAACTTGGTGAAAACAACAGTTACTTGTGTGACATCAATAAGGAACCAAAATTCCTAACATAACAAATAAAAATCCCACACTTGTTTTACTCCTTTTCCAATTGCATCTAACTTGTTTACTCCTTGTTATCATCATGCATGCATCATGTTTAACCACTTACACTTGTTAATCAAATGTAGATCATTGCTTCCACCTTAACCACTTGCATCCATATGCAATTCACATTGCATATGGGTCCAATTAAATTGTGTTATATTGTCAAGTAGTTTATTCTGATGCATCTATTAACATGACATGCATCATCCCATGTTTGTGCACCTATGCCATGATATTGATTGTTTATCTTTCTGCATTGTTTGTTTGATTCTTCCCGGATATACGACGACGTTGAGACCGACGATACTTACGACATCCCTTCTAAGGATTTAGCTCAGTACCAGGCTACTGGGTTTTGCAGTCAAGTTATCACTCACATGAACCACTGTGTTCCTTTCAACATTGGTTACCGATACTTTCCGTTGTTCTTTTCTGCTAAGCCTTAGTAGTAGTTGTTTCTGTTACGAACCCATCACATGAATCCCTTAACCTTGATATTGCCTCACCTCCATACCTAAAACCCCTTGCTTGTTGCCTTAGTCTTATCTAGCATGCTTAGGTTGTTTTGCTCGAGTCTGTTATCCGTTACTTTCTGTTACTATATCTATTATGTTCTGGGGGCTCGATGTTTAATCAATCAATCATGCTAATGAAATTGTTAAATAATAATTTGATGATAAGGCACCGGCAGGAGGCCCATGAGAGGTTTTGGAGCCTGCTAGTGTCGACCCTAATAGGAAAAGGGTCTTGTCTACTGATCCATGATGAGCGCACTACCCGCATTTGGGAAGCGAGTATGGGCGCCCCCCTCAACTTGACCTGATTCGCATCTCGTCCAAATCGCCTCATTTAGTTCGTGTTTTCCATTTGCCGCATCATGTTTTTGCGAGCCCAGGCCAGGGTGGAACTTTCGTAGTCGGCATATAGGGGGACACGGTCTTAGAGTGCTATGATGGTCCATTTTCTTCTGGGCTTGATTAGCCGTGCGCCCAAGGTTCTTTGGGCTTGATGCGAGGAATGGTTGGTTGTGTTGAGTACCCCGCTTGGTGGAAGGGCCTTTCCATCTGGCGGGTTATTCATGAGTGTACGGCCAAATTGGTGCAACCCTGCAGGGATAATCTTCTCGAGAAGCCGTGTTTTCCGCGGTTATGGATTACTTGGTGAAAGTACTGGCTAACAAGTACTCAGGACAACTTAAACATAATGATCAAACATGTTACACCCAATGATTAATAATTTGACTAGTAATAGGTTGATGACACAATAACTTGATTCACCTTTAACACAACTGTGTGAGTTATCCTCGGATTGCTTCTTTGGATAAGGGGCGAGATCCAGGATGGGTTTGTTTGAAGTTATCTTTCAGTTGGTTACAATCCTCGATCTCATCTCCTTTCTGTTAGCCGGAAGTAGTATAATCTCTGTAGTTGGTTAGCGCAGACAGTTGCAGCATCTTTTATATCCCCTCTCTTCCGTTGAACCCAAGGCATCTGTGCTTGGTGTTGACGGGTTACACTTTGGTGAACTGTGAGTCTTGCTTGCCAGTACGTTTATGTACTGACCCCTTTGGGGCTGTGGTTTACGCAGACGACGTTTCGAGGATCTACATGGTGGCTACTACGTGGAGTATGACGAGACTGCTGACGAGTAGATAGCGGACCCGGGCAGGATCCGAGACTTCGTGGATGGGCTCCGTCTGTTTGTTTCCGGCCTCTTAGGCCTATTTGGTTCTTGTCTGTACTCAGACATGTTGAATGCTTCCGCTGTATTGTAATGATGTATTGTTGGGGCATGTGCCCTCTGAATGATTGTATTTGCTATCTCTGCTCTAATGAGAGCCATTTGCAACTTATTTCAACCTTTTGTGTCGTAGAGATCTGTTGTGATATCACTTGTTAAACGCCGTTGACGTACCATGTGTGTATGGTTTGAAGTACGTCGACGGAAGTGCCTTTGATCTCTAGTGGATAGTTTACATCGACGATGGAATAGCAGGGCTTGTGTTGTCGCGCATAAGCGCAGGCCTACCAGGAAGCTGGGACGTGGGAGCAGTTATGCCCCATAATCCAAGCATCTGCTATCCAGTTCGTACGGTGAGTATCCCCTAGAAATCAGGGTGCGACAAATGGTATCAGAGCCTGTCTGCCTGTAGGATCCCTTTTTACTGGTCGCAGTTGAGTCTAGAAACTATTTTGTAGCTATGTAGGAAAAATGAAACGTGAGAGTAGGAATTCTGTTCTTTTTTCTTCTTTTCCCCACCCTCCCTCCCTTTTCTGGTAAGGAAGTGCAACGTTGATTTTTCCCTTCTCATCTAAACTTTCAAGTTAGGACTTCACGAATTCTGGTTTCTCTAGGATGGTTATATCTACTAGACCATAGGAATGGAGGTGGTTGTGACATGATTTATCATGTTGCCTACTCATGATTGAGAACGGAGGCGTGTAAGCCCCGGAAGCAGATCCTCTATTCCTTAAGCAGTAGATATTGATCCTTTAGAAGCCCGGATGGGTTTTCTGTAGTACCTCAGGAGTTTTGTTCTCGTTTTCCCGGAGTTGCTTCATTATCCTGTTCTTCTCAACATTTCCATTTCGTCCGTTGAAATCTTGTTGTTGTTTTCTATTTCATTTCTTCTACCGGCGTCAAGTTAACTTCCAAATATCAAATCTATCTATCCAGAGAGATTCTTGTTGTTGTTGTTTTCATTCCTCAAGCACCACATTCCAAATAGTCTATTCTCCATATGGATCAAGTTCTGTCTAATCAAGTTTCCCCGTTCATCCACTAAACTCTGTTCCACCTAAAGTGTTGTTTCATACCGGAGCATCGCATTCCTTTATGTCAAAGATCTTTTCCACAACATACTACCCAATTCTGGTTCCACTAAGCAATCAAATCACCGTTCACTCTCCGGAATCTCAAGTGTTGACTTCCAAGATAAGTAAGAACAATCCAATTCTAATGGGAGGCCACATATTCCTCGTTACTCTCATGTTGATGATTCTGACATTGATGATTATTCCTGGTGTTGCATTGATGTCAATAACTCTGTTCCACCATTCTAGCCAGATAGTCTATTCTCCAAATGAATCAAATTCTATCCAGCTATACACCCTTGGTGCAAAATCTCTCCCCTTTACTTGAAATGTTCCGGTGGTTTCCAAATTCCCTGACGTCTATCCACTGTGCACGATGTGTTTCACGTGTCAAAGCTCAAGAAGATCTTCCCAAGAAGTTTCCGGACCTTTTCTTTTCTCAGTAGGAATCTCGGGGCGCGATTCCTTCAAGGGGGGGCGTTTTGTAACATCCCAAGTCTGAAAAATAGCCTTTAGAATGTTTGCTCTCTGTTATTTTATGTTTTGCATCATGGCATCATGTTGATTGCATTTGTTTTGTTTGTTTTCCATTTGTTTTCCTCTGTTTTCATTTGTTTTCCAACTGTTTTCCTTTGTTTTCCTTGTTTTCTATTTGAATTCCAAACCAAAATTCAAACCTTTTGTTTCATCCTTGTGATGTTACAATTTCTAAAAAGACATTTCAAAATAAAACAATTGTTTGTTTCCATTAAAGTGTGATTTCAAAACTGTTGTTTTGTTTCATCAAAAATTCCTTTAATAACCAAACCCTTGTCAAATTCAACTAATTTCCAAATCAACAACCCTTTTGAAAGTTATGAAAAATTGTAAAACAAATCAATCATTTGTTTCCAATTATTCCATAATGATCAACTTCTAAAATAGTGGCTTAAATCAATTCATTAATTCCAAATTGCATTCTAAGTCAAGTCAAAAACACCAAAACAACTTTGATCATTTGTTCTATTTAAATAAATAGGGTTCACCCTATTAATATCTTTGTTTTCAATATCAATCAATTACTTCCCAAACTGCTTTCAAATTCAAACCAAGGCTAAAATCAGTACCTTTTTGAATCCGTGATTTTCCACCAAACAATTATAAACTTTAAATCCTTTTAAACCTAGGGGTAACCCTATTGAAAATGATTCTGTTTTGCTAATATAATTAATATTGGAAATTTCATTCAATTTGGTTTAAAATATAAACAACATTTTGAATTTCAAACTTTTAAAAATCCACCTTGGCAGTGGGTTGCTATTGGTATAAATAACCTACCCTGAAATTTCCAAAATTTTTAATCACTTAAAAACCATCCAATGCTTCCTTTTGTTGTGCTACAAAAAAAAAAATCAAACAAACAAAAAAATAACAAGAGGAGAGGAGAGAGAGCACCCAGGCCCACCCCTTTTTCCCCTTTGGCCCAACTCTATCCAGCCCAGTACCCCTGTCGCTTTCTCCTTCCTCTCGATGGCGTCACCTCCAGTACGAACATGTCGATCACCACACGATCTTCTTCCCCTCGCTCGATGCCCAGCCGTACAGCACCTTTTCCCCTATATCTACCCCTCCCGAGACCACCTCGCAGAACCCTAGCCCTTCTCCCTCAAGCCGCCAAGTTCTCCTTCCTCCCAGATCGGCCTCTGTTCTGAACCTGCAAACACACCGCCGAGAACCTCGCTGTTCCTCGTCACCCCCCCGCCACCACCGTCCACCTCGAGGGGCCATCGATTCCGGGAATGGAAACGTTGACATCCCAGCTCCAAGTTCCCTGTAGGCGCGGAGGCGGGAGGAGGATCGTGGCGGCCGCGCCATCACCGGAGGGGGACGGTGGCGCCTCTGTCCGTCAGCCGTCCTCGCCTCTGCTGCTACCGCGTCGAGCAGGCCGAGGTGAGCAGGGACCACCTCCCTCCTTTCCTCCTGCAGTCTCCCATCTCACCACACCCCGCATGGCACCTCACCACCCCCCCGGCCACCGCGGCCTTCCTCCACGGCGAGCAGGCCGACAGCAGCCATCGCTGGCCATGGCTCTGTCGCTGCCTTTCGATCGATTCAGTTTCTTTCTTTCAGAAACGTGCAGCGATCAGTACCTGTTCGATTCAGTTGTTTTCAGATAACAGCGCGCGTCCACAGCACTTACCCCCTGGTTCCCCTCTCCTTTCACAAACACAACTTCAGCCCAATGGTTTGGTTCCCTTGAGCGCATCAGGAGGTGCAGGGTTCGATCCCCCTGCACCCCAAAAACCCAAACTTTTTATTTTCCAATATTTTGATCACAGAACTTTCTGGTATTCACACCTAGGCCCCTGTTACTTAATTCTAGTCCCTGTAAAAAATATTTCCAAGTCCCTAGTTACCAAAAAAAATGGCAGATTTGTATCTTAATTTGTAAAATGCATAATTAATTCATCCCAACTCCAATTTTCACTTTTTAAATATGTTTTCTGTCCCAAATTAAATGTTCTATCCAAATATAAAATTTGTTTACTGTTTTGAATATTTTAAATTGGTGCAAAATTTGAAAACTTGTCAAATTCACTTAAATTTGCAAAATTCATAACTTGCTCATAAAAATTCCAAATTTCACAAACCAAATATGTTTTCCAATCAATTTTTCATGTACTTTCCAAATATAAATTTTGTTTGCTGTTTTGAATAATTTAAATTGCTGAAAACAACTGTTTCCTATTTATTGCATTTAAAATTGCCAAAATAATAACTTGCTCATTTTAAATCCAATTTCCACAAATGAAATATGTTTTCCATGCAAAATTAAACCATCTTTCCAAATATAAAAATTGTTTCATGTTTTGAATAATTAAAATTGGTTAAATAATTTAATCCTTGTTTAATTCATTTAAAATTGTTAATTTCATAACTTGATCAAAACAAATTCTTTTGGGACATATAAAATATGTTTTCCAACCCTAAAAGTATAAACTTTTCAAATATGAATTTGGTTTAATGCTTTGAACAAATAAAAATTCAAATAAGTTCATGTTTGAATTAAATTCATTTAATTCTTGTTTAACTTGTTTAATTCATAAATAATTTATTTGAAATCCTTTTTCAACAAGTGAAACATGTATTCCAACTAAAATCTTGTTTTCTTTTCAAATATAAACTTTGTTATTTGTTTTGCACACCTTAACTTGGTGAAAACAACAGTTACTTGTGTGACATCAATAAGGAACCAAAATTCCTAACATAACAAATAAAAATCCCACACTTGTTTTACTCCTTTTCCAATTGCATCTAACTTGTTTACTCCTTGTTATCATCATGCATGCATCATGTTTAACCACTTACACTTGTTAATCAAATGTAGATCATTGCTTCCACCTTAACCACTTGCATCCATATGCAATTCACATTGCATATGGGTCCAATTAAATTGTGTTATATTGTCAAGTAGTTTATTCTGATGCATCTATTAACATGACATGCATCATCCCATGTTTGTGCACCTATGCCATGATATTGATTGTTTATCTTTCTGCATTGTTTGTTTGATTCTTCCCGGATATACGACGACGTTGAGACCGACGATACTTACGACATCCCTTCTAAGGATTTAGCTCAGTACCAGGCTACTGGGTTTTGCAGGCAAGTTATCACTCACATGAACCACTGTGTTCCTTTCAACATTGGTTACCGATACTTTCCGTTGTTCTTTTCTGCTAAGCCTTAGTAGTAGTTGTTTCTGTTACGAACCCATCACATGAATCCCTTAACCTTGATATTGCCTCACCTCCATACCTAAAACCCCTTGCTTGTTGCCTTAGTCTTATCTAGCATGCTTAGGTTGTTTTGCTCGAGTCTGTTATCCGTTACTTTCTGTTACTATATCTATTATGTTCTGGGGGCTCGATGTTTAATCAATCAATCATGCTAATGAAATTGTTAAATAATAATTTGATGATAAGGCACCGGCAGGAGGCCCATGAGAGGTTTTGGAGCCTGCTAGTGTCGACCCTAATAGGAAAAGGGTCTTGTCTACTGATCCATGATGAGCGCACTACCCGCATTTGGGAAGCGAGTATGGGCGCCCCCCTCAACTTGACCTGATTCGCATCTCGTCCAAATCGCCTCATTTAGTTCGTGTTTTCCATTTGCCGCATCATGTTTTTGCGAGCCCAGGCCAGGGTGGAACTTTCGTAGTCGGCATATAGGGGGACACGGTCTTAGAGTGCTATGATGGTCCATTTTCTTCTGGGCTTGATTAGCCGTGCGCCCAAGGTTCTTTGGGCTTGATGCGAGGAATGGTTGGTTGTGTTGAGTACCCCGCTTGGTGGAAGGGCCTTTCCATCTGGCGGGTTATTCATGAGTGTACGGCCAAATTGGTGCAACCCTGCAGGGATAATCTTCTCGAGAAGCCGTGTTTTCCGCGGTTATGGATTACTTGGTGAAAGTACTGGCTAACAAGTACTCAGGACAACTTAAACATAATGATCAAACATGTTACACCCAATGATTAATAATTTGACTAGTAATAGGTTGATGACACAATAACTTGATTCACCTTTAACACAACTGTGTGAGTTATCCTCGGATTGCTTCTTTGGATAAGGGGCGAGATCCAGGATGGGTTTGTTTGAAGTTATCTTTCAGTTGGTTACAATCCTCGATCTCATCTCCTTTCTGTTAGCCGGAAGTAGTATAATCTCTGTAGTTGGTTAGCGCAGACAGTTGCAGCATCTTTTATATCCCCTCTCTTCCGTTGAACCCAAGGCATCTGTGCTTGGTGTTGACGGGTTACACTTTGGTGAACTGTGAGTCTTGCTTGCCAGTACGTTTATGTACTGACCCCTTTGGGGCTGTGGTTTACGCAGACGACGTTTCGAGGATCTACATGGTGGCTACTACGTGGAGTATGACGAGACTGCTGACGAGTAGATAGCGGACCCGGGCAGGATCCGAGACTTCGTGGATGGGCTCCGTCTGTTTGTTTCCGGCCTCTTAGGCCTATTTGGTTCTTGTCTGTACTCAGACATGTTGAATGCTTCCGCTGTATTGTAATGATGTATTGTTGGGGCATGTGCCCTCTGAATGATTGTATTTGCTATCTCTGCTCTAATGAGAGCCATTTGCAACTTATTTCAACCTTTTGTGTCGTAGAGATCTGTTGTGATATCACTTGTTAAACGCCGTTGACGTACCATGTGTGTATGGTTTGAAGTACGTCGACGGAAGTGCCTTTTATCTCTAGTGGATAGTTTACATCGACGATGGAATAGCAGGGCTTGTGTTGTCGCGCATAAGCGCAGGCCTACCAGGAAGCTGGGACGTGGGAGCAGTTATGCCCCATAATCCAAGCATCTGCTATCCAGTTCGTACGGTGAGTATCCCCTAGAAATCAGGGTGCGACAAAAGATCACCAAGATCTTGGACTTCTTCTTTCAAGGAAAATCAGTCAGTGGCTTAGTGTGGATGCAAACTTCTTTAAGTGAATGGAGGTAAAAACCAACCTACCATCTCAAGAATAGTCCACACGAGCATGACTGACTTAAGATTATTCCCGAGGGAACAAAAACTATTCTCCGATCCATGACGACAACTTTCACCAAAAGCACACGAACCCGAGAAAATCACTTCAAACATCCAGAACACAACTTCGCGATAACACAAAGTTGGTTCTCAAAAGTTTCCAACATTGTTGCCAATGTTCAACATGAGCCTCTCGCAACTTGGAGGAAATAGGAATGTCATCGATGGGCTCGAAAACACACTTATCAAGACACTCCAATAAGAGAGATTTAATATGATATATGAACAAGGCAGAACATTGGTCAGACCAAAGGACATGAGGTGTACTCGGGCCAAACACCATGAGTGAAAACACCATCAGGATAGTCCTTGAATCTGGACTTGATCTGACGATAGCCCAATCAGATCAAAGGTAGAATGACAGCATGTCCCTTGAAGAGATACTATCATGCTTCAACATGATGAGAACTAGACATCTCATTCTAAAGGAACAAGTTAGGATGAGCTTTTGTCTTTCAACTCTCCAAGTTGTTGTTTAAGCTCAACCAACTAGTCCAGGGTGTCCAGCGGAGTTTCTTGGAGAAAAGAGTAGTTCAAACTACCCCACGTTTAGACATCACGGTCAGGTAACAACCTGGTGATACTTCTAGAAAGACAACCAGAACATCACAACCTACCGGTATGTCTCGGAGTTCGAAAGAGGTCTTGCTTTTCAAGGCAACTGATATGGTGTTGAGAGCTTTGGTATGAACCTAACTCTCTGACCAAAATTGTGCACCGGAAAGAACGGATTTGGTGACTCGGTCAACTTCAAACAGAGGCTGGGTGACCAGTAGTGCTAAGAAGGATACAGATGTTTTCTGAGATTTTTCAAAGCAATAGAAATTGCTAAGAATAACTGATGCACACATCGGTACACACCCAAACTTCTCGAGCATTTCAGGCTTGGAGAAAGGGTGAGTGAAAATGTGTAGGAGCACCACTTCATCAATAAGGCCATGAGACTCAACACGACCTTTTGATATAAAGGAGTGTGATACTCGAAGGTAGAACAGAATAGAAGCTAGTGAAACTTCTTTAATCTGCGAATTACAAAACTTTGACCTGGTCCTGGAGGTGAACAAGGTACTGGAGTTTGTTTCTCCTGACATTTCAAGGTGGAATGTTATGACGGGAACCAAGAAAAAATGCATTGGAAGAATCCAACACCATATGTAACTTGGTTTCCAAACAACGGACGAAATTCGGAGAGGAACTAAAGAGTAGGAACGTGCTCTGGAAAGTCCTGAGATCACGTTGGATGCACAGGGTAATACTCATGTGTAGAACCCATGCCAAAAGGTTGGTATAGCTGAACCAAGAACAAAGATATGGGAATCATAAAGAGCACTCTTGTCGTGATCCTTTTGATTCCTAGAGAAAACCTATGACTATTGGAGTTGGAATTACCTAGCCATCCCGAGGTAGAACAGATTCCTCAGGATCCAAAGGAACAGAACTTGGGTTAAAGGTCAGCATCCTGTACTGGTAGAGTGAGCATCACATGGTTAGGAAACCACATGACTCAACTCACCACAAATCAGCACATTCCGGGACCTTCGGTTCAAGTCCAAGGTTAAAAACACAAAGAAAGGAGGAACTACTATCTTAGTGCCTTGAAGAACACTAGGAATAGCAATCACGGAAAGTCTTTCAAAAGACAACATAACACCGGAAGAGCTTGAGCAGAAGATAACAGATACATTCGAGATGGAAAGCAGATCTCGAGGTTCAAGATTTAGAACTTTGAAACATATAAGGATGTGGAATCCACACAATTCTGAGAGATTATGATTGGAAGAGAATCTCCCAGTTTGAGTCGAGAGATAACAGAACACGGAACACACACGACTCTAGAAACTTTAACACCAGGTCAACTTGGGTAAAGACGTCCTTGCCAAAGAAGGCACCTAGATTTTGAATGACTAGAGTAGATAGCAAAACCTTTTCAAACCAAAACATGTAAGATGACCCAGAGTTTAGAGCGATACCAGATACGGAGTAAAAAGAATCCTAAGAAGGTTTTCACAACACATTTGAGGTTTCAAAGTAGTTTTCACAAACACTAGACTCGACATCGACCAAGCAATAAGGTTTCCCTACAGGCAGTCCTGCTCTGATACCAAGACTTGTCACGACCCCGGACCCAGAGATATACATACTGTTATGTGCTTCTAGCCATGGACTCACAAGGGCTTCAGGGTTACCAGCCCCGGCCGCAACAAACAACGGCAGGCAGACTGGATTCATCGGCACGTAGTCCGGATCCCCAGTCTACTACTCCTTGTATCCATGCTAGTCATAACCAACTATGCATATCAAAGCGTCCACGAATCGAATGAAACTGAAGGAAACGGGACCAAAGCTATACAGAGATGCTATGTGTCCATAAAGTGCAACAACAATCGAGGGTTACTGGGGTTACCTCGCCCCAGGCCGATCACATCGACAGGCGGGCTCGGACATGGATCATCGGCTCCACAACCCCTCGACTGCGACAACTATGCAGACATAGCCAAAACTGTATAACAATGAGCTCGAAACCAACAACCAATCAAAGCAGTACTCTAGACATGAAGCTTTATTAAACAGGTGTTACTAGAGTATAGCTTACAAACAGAGGTCACACGACCCAACATTACATCAGACAACGAAAGGCAAATTATGTTGCTAATCAACAAGAACCAAAAAGTCCTAAGAGGCCGCAACATAAGGCGACGTCCCAGCCCATAGATTCCAGGCTGCTACCTGGGAACCCCGAACTACTCGTCGATGTCCACGTTGAACCACCACTGAAGTGACGGACTCCACCTGAACAAAAGTTAAGCAAACCTGAGTATGAGAGGTACTCAACAAGACTTAATTAACCTATTATATATCTGCTATCTTTAGAAAGGGTTTTATGAAGGCTGTTTTGCGCAAAGCAATCTTTTATTTTCCAAATTGAGGAAGGAATAGTACGTCTCATGGAATATTTTGAAAACAGATGAGAAAGCTACTCAACTACTGAAATCATCATCTTTTTAATCCACCAACTCATATCAGCACCTCGTGCTTCAAAGATCACCTCCTCAAGTTGTTCCGGTAACTCATGCTACAAGGTAACCCCTCTCGGCATCTCCGAGGAGGCATCCTTCATTCGTTATCAGCAAGTTTTAATCATTCCGTTTAAGTTATCTATGATCACAGAATCCGTCACCAAGTCGTCCTTAACCGCGGACACGGCTTTTCGAAAAGATTAAACCCTGCAGGGGTGTACAACTTTAACCACACGTATCAACCAACTCTTAATGCCAGAACGTTGGCACTATTCCGGGAAGTGCCGGCAGATGGAGGTCGACCACGACCTTTCCCTTGCTTCGCCTATTCCATGAGTCGCTCCGAGTAGAGATGGTCCGCCAATAGGGAGTGGCCATCTCCTGCCGGGTCTCTATCGTTGTGAGCGGTGCTTCAACTACTGTCTCGCCACAGGCTGTTGCACCGCCACGTCCTAGTTTTGTAAACGTTTTTAACATCCCCGCAAATCCAAATGGAAAGCCCGAACTAGGCAACTCATGGAACAAACTAGGCAAGTTGAGACCGAGGGGAATCCAATCCCTCGTGTGGATGCACGCTCAGTCTTGGCTCGAAGACGAGAACTCGCTCCTAGGGCATGAACGAGACAACCACCACAGACCCTCTGTGGTCTCGTCATCCACACCTCTTTAACTTACCACTACTTCCTGCCATACTAGATTATTTCGTAACTCTGATTCATCAACCGGATGGAGCAGAGATAACAGGCATGTATGACTAAGCATGGCATATTTGAGGCTCTGGCGATACACACAAACAAAACATATGTCTGCTAGGAGCATTGAATCATGATATCTGGGTTATGCAAATAAATAGGATAACTCTATCTACTGACTCAAGATACATTGGAATCGAATGCATTTGTACGAGAATCAAAAGTCTTTCGAAATCATATATGGGCAGATAAGAGGTTATGCTTGCCTTGGTTATAAGAAAACCAGATAGAGTATCTTCGGGGATAAGTGCTTGACTTGTCGGTTAAGATCAAGTATTCGCCATGGAGTTGCTGGCCTTCTCTTCGGAGTCGGATTCTATCGAGGGGGAAAAACACCGAAACAAAGAAGAACAATCAACCATGGCATCGATGCAATGCGCAATATGTATGCATGAGCAAATTAATGCACTGAAATAAAGCCCTAGGCATGATCATTGGGTTGCTAGGGTTCGTATGTCAGTTATGCAATTTTACTGGAATTTGCCCGAAATGGACCCCGGAGGGGCAATTCGGACGATTCTGGAAGTGGGTACAATTTTAATTGCTCAAATGAGGTTGAAAACATCATAAACATGTTGCATTTGTCATTTTGAGCAATTTGGTATATAACTTTTAATTTTCTAATTTTATTGAATAAAAACTTAATTTTCCATTTTTAAACGATTACAACAATAAATAATGGTCAAAAATAAAGGTTGTCAAACATGTGTGAAAATGACATTTTTGGAAAGAGTACATTTTTATGATCATAACCATATTTTTATTTTATTTTTCTGACTAACAGATTAAGAGATATTAAATAAACAAGTTTTAATTATTTTCTGTAAACAGTAAAGGAATGGGGCCCACGTGTCATATTATTCATTTCCAGAAACAAAAAGGAAAAACAGCTGTCGGATGACATCATCATGACGACATGGTGACGTCACCGTGCTCTGATCTTCACAGGAGAAGTTGAAATCCGGCGATTTAGCGCGCCAACGAGAAATTGGAAGCCACCACGGGACAGAGGAGGCGATGGCGAGTTGGAGGGTGGTGGCGCCGCCCGAATTGGGTCGCCGGAGCAAGCTCGGCGGCGAGCAACTGCGGCGGCGGGACGGCGGCTTCGGCGGGGACGAGCTAGAGAGAGGGATAGGACAGGGCGAGTGCACCGGGAAGCTCACCGGAGTGCCAGGAGCACGTAGAGGTAGTCGAGGAGGTCCGGGAGGCAGCGGTGGCGCCGGAATCGCCGACGGCATCCGCCGGCCGGAGTTGAGGGAGGAGGCCCGATTCGGTGTCTCCCGACCGTCCCGGGAAGCTCAGCTCGCCATAGAGGTAGAGGGGAACACGGGGAGCTCGGGTATGCCCTCGGTTTTCTTCGAGGTGGCCTGTAGCGCCGGAGGCGAGCAGATTCCGGCGAACTAGGGTTCGGTTCGTTTCCAGGACGAAACAGAGAACGCGAGAGAGAGAGGCA
This sequence comes from Alopecurus myosuroides, assembly GCA_028641055.1. Lineage (NCBI taxonomy): Eukaryota > Viridiplantae > Streptophyta > Magnoliopsida > Poales > Poaceae > Alopecurus > Alopecurus myosuroides. The sequence goes on from CM054063.1 coordinate 154,373,947, forward strand.
GTGCAGTGAGCTCGAGGAGGAGAAGGAAGGCACGGGGCTTCTCCGCATCTTCTTATCCGAGGGGGGGGAAGGAAGCAGGACGTGGCGCCGGCAGCGTACAGCAGCGAGCTGCTTCTCTTCGTGAGGAAGAAGACAAAAGCAAAACTTCGAAAACCCCCTAGAGTCTCGGGATTTTACAAATTGGCCCTTTTCTTTTGTAAAAGAGGACAGGAAACAAAGTTTTGGGGCCCTTTTTGCAAGAATAAAAATTGGCAAAAATACTTTTTGGAAACCTTGTAAAATTTCCCACAAAACCATGTTTTATTTTGGTGTGTTTGAAATATTTTCCAACACAAAATTTTGGGAACCAAAATAAGCACTTTTTGTGAGATTTTCTGAAACCTTTTAAATTCAAATTTTAAATTGGTTCAAACATGGTTTAAATTATTGTTTTCATGCATGTATGAGATGAACACAACACCACAACCCTTTGGTAGCAAAATTTAGCTGCTCACCTCCAGTATTGGGGCCAACGCAAGGTGGGTAACATCAAAATCCAGCTGGTTATTGCAAATAGTGTCATTTTCATTTGGAGAAAGCCCAGGATAGGAGGCAACTGTCGGCAGCAGAGATCTGGCTTCGACGTATGCTCAAACTTGCGATCCTTGGTCTCGCATCCCTTGAGCGCACTATGGCTAGACAGAGATCCATGATGAGATGGATAAAAGAGGGAGATGCTAACACCAGACTATTCCATGCGGTGGCAAATGGCAGAAGAGTAAAGAGCTTCATTCCGGCAGTCAGAGTTGAAGGGAGGCTAGTTACAGACCAAGCTGAGAAAGAGGAAGCATTCTTCCATGATTTCCAAAACTTGTTGGGGAAAATACAAACGAGGGAGCATTCTCTGGACTTAGACTTCATTGGTGTACTTCCTAAAAATTTGCATGAGTTGGAGGGTTTGTTCACAGAGGAAGAGGTTGGGGCCACCATCAAGGAGTTACCTCCGGACAGAGCTCCAGGGCCGGATGGTTTTGTTGGAGCTTTTTATCACAATGCTTGGCCCATAATAAAAGCCGACATTATGGCTGGTATCCAGAAGTTAGCAGTTGGAGATGGCCGAGGTTTCTCCAAGCCTAATAGAGCCCTCATCACACTGATCCCCCAAAACAGGATGCTTTAGACACTGGGGACTTTAGACCTATCAGTCTAGTACATAGCTTCTCTAAACTGTTCTCCAATTTACTTGCCAACCGCTTGAGGACTAAGCTAGGAGAGCTAGTGGGTACACAACCTTTATCAAAGGCAGGAGTCTGCACGATAATTTCATACTCGTAAGACATCTGGCTCGTAAGATCAATACAAGGAGGGAGAAAGGAGTTTTGCTGAAGATAGATATCTCGAAGGCCTTCGATACACTGTCTTGGGCCTTCTTGTTGGAGGTTCTTAGACAGAAAGGCTTCAGTGACTGGTGGTGCAAAATGATTGTGATCCTGCTCCAAACTGCAAGCACAAAGGTGATTGTCAATGGGGTGCCCTGTAGGCGGATCACCCATGTGAGGGGTTTGAGACAAGGGGACCCTATTTCCCCCCATGTTATTTATTCTAGCCATGGAGGTTTTGTCTATCACCATAGCAAAGGCAGTGGATGAAGGTCTTTTCTCCTCGTTGGCTCGTTGTACCGCAACACAAAGACTCTCTGTCTATGCGGATGACGTGGTTCTCTTTGCTAGACCTACAGAGTCGGAGTTGACTATGTTCCAGAGAATCTTACAGCTGTTCGGAGAGGAGGGAGAGGAGGAGCGGGTCACACAAGTTCTGGGCTACAGTATCACCAAATTCCCTATAAAATATCTTGGGCTGCAATTGGCATTACATCCACTAACCAAGGACGAATGGCAGTCCCTCTTGGACCAAGTGCTGAGATGTGTCCCTTCATGGCAGAGCGGGATGATCCAGAGATCAGGAAGACTAACTTTAGTTAAGTTAGTAATAGCAGCTAGGCCAGTACACCAACTTTTGGTGGCAGAGGCACCCTGTTGGTTGCTGGAGGAGATCAATAAATGGATGCATGGACTCCTTTGTGCCGGTTCGGAGTACGCGAGAGGTGGACAGTGCCTCGTAGCCTGGGAGACTGTCTGCAAGCCTTACTGCTTTGGGGGGCTACGAATAAAAAACCTGGAGACACAAGGGCTGGCCTTAAGGGTTAGATGGGAGTGGTTGAGGAGGACAGACCATTCTAGGCCCTGGAGCGGACTGCCCATGCTGAAGGGCACACTTGCGGCAGACGTGTTCAACAGTCTTGTTCGTATCAAAGTGGGTGATGGAAAGAGGATACTATTTTGGAAGGACAGATGGATAGGAGGTGTGGCAATTCGGGATTTAGGTCCCCTTCTGCGAGCTGTGGTGATTGCTAAAACCGCCAACAAGAGAACAGTGGAGGAAGCTCTGAGGGATAACCGATGGATTTCGGATGTTAGGGGAGTGTGGTCCGACGCTATGCGCACTCAAGGCGTAAGGTTGTGGTTGTCCATCCAGGAGATGCCCCGAGATGATACCAAAGAGGATGAGTTTGAGTGGCCAGCAACGGCTTCTGGGAGATACTCCGCGAGCTCCACCTACAAGGCTTTGTTGCAGGGGCAAACACGATTCCCCTTAGCAAATGGAGTATGGAAATGCTGGGCACCAGTGAAGTGCAAAATCTTCCTTTGGCTAGCACTCCAATACAGGATTTGGACCTCAGACAGAAGAGCGAGGCACGGCCTGCAGGACCATCCGGAGGTTTGCAAACTGTGTCTGCAAGAGATTGAGACGGCGGACCACATCCTTGTTCACTGTGTATTCACCAAACAGGTGTGGTGGAGATGCGTGGGGGCGTCTGAGTGTCCAGATTCCTATGCCATCTGCTTCAGACACGCTCGAAAACTGGTGGCTTACAGTTAGAGCCAGATTTAGAGACAAGCAGAAGAAACACGTGGACTCTCTCATTATTTTGGTAACATTGATGGTATGGAAACAACGCAATGCCATGGTTTTCCATAACGTAAACCAGATATGCAGCGAGGAGGTTTTAGCACAACATGTTCTGGAAGAATTGAAGCGCTGGGCCCAGGCAGGAGCAGGAGTTGGAGCACTTCTTCGAGAGTAGTTAGTTAGGAGTGGGGTGGAGTGTGTACGACAGCTTTGTTGCTTGTAACGGTTGCTATCGGCTTTCCTTGTACAATTTTCTCCTTCTATAAAAATAAGGTATGAAATTGCATACCTCGAAAAAAAAGAGGAGGCAGGCCGACGCCAGGCATCGGGGCAGGTGCGCGCGGGGCAAGTGGCCCGGGCGCAGCTTCCGGGGGCGGCCCGTGCATGGCGCTCCCATGCACGTTGATCATGGCGTCACGCACCGGCTCCTGGGGACGAGGAACTTCAGTCACATGCACATCAACAACATCACCTTGCGCAGGTGGATCAGGAGACAAATAGGACAGGTCATAAGTTCGCACAGGTACACTAGTAACTAGTTCATCAGACGGAAAAAGAATGGCTTGTTCAAGAGTAGACACATCAATTGAAACACCGGGAGTAGCAAAAGGGAACAAAGTCTCGTCGAAAACAACATCACGAGAGATGAACACACGCCCAGTGGTCCTATCCAAACACTTATATGCTTTATGCATAGGGCTATACCCCAGAAAAATACACATTTTAGTGCGAAACTCTAATTTGTGGGAATTGTATTTGCGAAGACTAGGCCAACAAGCGCATCCAAAGATACGGAGAAACCCGTAGTTGGGCTGAATATGCATAAGTCTAAACAAGGGTGTTTCTTTGTTAATAACAGGAGAGGGCATACGGTTTATGAGGTAACATGCCGTAAGAAACGCCTCATCCCAATAACGCGGAGGAAGCTGCGAGTGAGCAAGGAGGGCTAGACCAGTCTCGACAAGATGACGATGCTTGCGCTCGGCAATACCGTCTTGCTGGGAAGTGTGAGGGCATGAGACACGCCGAACTATGTCGGTACGCTCAAAATAGCGATGAAGGCGATGGTACTCCCCACCCCAATCCGACTGAACTGCCTTGACCTTGGCGTTCAAGAGACGCTCAACATGAGCCTGGAATGCATAGAACACTTGTTCAACATCAGACTTTTTTTTAGAAGATATATCCAGCTAAAACGAGAATAGTCACCCACAAAATTAACATAATATTTGTATCCCCCAGAGGGAACACTAGCCAGACCCTAGACATCGGAGTGAATAAGCTCAAGAGGTTTAGTAGAAACACGAGAAGACAAGGAGTAAGGCAATTGATGACTTTTAGCACGCTAACAAGCATCACATACTAAATAATTATTGTCTGAGGAGGAACATGGAAGCTCATTTGTTCTAACAATGTTTTGAACTATATTATTTGATGGATGAACGAGACGATCATGCCAATGCTTGGAAGTAACACTGGCGTACGCATGGCGTGATGATGATGATGTTTTGACGAACCAAATTGGATATAATCCACCATGACTCCTACCGAGTAGCAGGACCCTCCCTGTGGCCTTGTCCTTAACACAAAAGAAACGACGGTGAAATTCAACAAACACGTCATTATCACACACAAGGCCATAGACAGACATGAGATTTAGATGGGCATGAGCCACATGAACAATGTTTTTAAGATGAAGCGATGAACCAGCTAAAAGTGAATGACCAATATGCGAAATTGACAATACTGCACCATTGGCCACCTAAACCTGATCCTTCCCATCATAGCGCTCGTGGGTATGAAGACGTGCGAGCTCGCTCGTCAGGTGATCTGTCGCTCCTGAATCCATGATCCAGGGGTTGTTAGTGGTCGTGGCAGTGTTTCCTCCTTGCTGCTGTGGAGGCTGGTAGTTGGGGTCAAAGCGATTGCGGCAGCGGTGGAGTCGAATCGCGGCGGCGGCGGCTCTGATACCACGTGAAAGAATTGGTTTAGGGTTTGGTGCGTAGGTCTAAAGCCCCGCATGTGCTCCACTTATATTGACCATGACAGTACAAGTTATATATGTATACGTGATACGCGACATTCCGTGTTAGAGTCTATTTACAATTCTAACACTATGCTTAACTAAGAATTAGAGTATTCTTTTTCCGTGCAAGTGAGAATTGGAGGAAATTAAACTCGGTGTAGATTTGGTCGTTCATGCCATTTAATAATCCCGTGCAAGTGTATATGGCGTTCGCCTAGCCATCGGCTTGTGCGCGCATGTATTGATGCCGAAATAGAAGCCAACATACACGCAAAGAAAACAAAAAGGGAAAAAAAGAAAGGAGACACTGGCAGAAAGACTAAACAGTGGCGACTCGCAACCACTGCGCCCCTCACAAAAGTACTACCACGCTCCTAGCTACGAATCGTCGAGTACCAAGCAGCACCTTCAGGCAGGAGAGCCGCGCTGCTGCCCGGACCAGCACATTGATCCTAGGGTTTCCCCCGGCACACAGGGGAAGGTGGATAGGGGTAGCCCCGACGCCCTTCAGGAAGGAAAGATGCCACCCAGAGGCGGCATCGCGCCGGTGTCGGAGAGCCGACAAGGATTTCTCCCGAAAGAACCCTATCCCCCGTCCCGGGCGATCCATAGCATAGGAGCCCCGCAAGGACGAGCCTCGACACCACCGGACCAATCGTCCACCAGCATGCGCCACCACGGTCACGAAGCCACCACTGCCGCCTCCACGAGGTCGAGGACACGTGGTCTGCAAGACAGAGTAGAGGAGAAGCGTGTGCCGAGGACAGCAGACCGCAGCCGCGGGAGGGACCTACCTCCACCGTCAAAGATGGTAGTCGACCGGACGCGGCGGAAGGGCACACCAGTCCCCGTTAGGTCCGGCCAGGCCTAGTAGGCCCGTAAAGCCCCCTCGGGGGCAAACCAGTCCTAACGGGGTCCGGTCGAGTCCAAAATGGGCCTGTGAAGCCCTCCTCCGCGCTGCAACAAATCGGCCGCCGACGCTGTAACCTCCACGCACCCTCAACGCCACCGCCACAAGCAGAATGTGTAGCAGCCCGGCCCAACCCAGATGGAGCCCGCAGGCCCAGATCTGGGTCTCCATGGCCAACCCCCGCTGCATCCAACATCACCACCACGCTGCCCCGCCTGCCGGTGACATCGCCATCGTGCCTCCACCTCCCGGCCGGAGCCGAACCGCCGCCTCCTAGAGAACCCCGCCGCCGGAAACCTCATCCCCGCAGGCCCTCCACCCTGGAAGCACCGGAGACACGGAGATGCGCTGTAGCCGAACTGGGCCGCCATTGGGCGCGCACCCTGCCCGCGACGACCGCGTCGCTCTGGAGCCATCGAAGGAGATGAAGTGCTGCCCCGTCCCGACCCTAGACCACCTTCTCGATCCCAACCGCACCAAACCCAGGTCAAAGACCGCGCGCGAGAACCGCCTCCACCGGTCCACCCGCCCACCTGCCGGCCTAGGCAGCGACTGGCACCGCCCCGCCGGCCAGCCGCACCGGTGGCGGAGCTCTGCAGCCCACGCCCTACAGACCCCGAGAGCCCCGCCAAGCCGCCCCCTTTTGGGGAAACAGCAGGCCCGCCGCCACCGCGGCAGTGGCCGTCGGCAGAGGCAGCGAGAAGGGAGGCGGGAGGGGCTAGGCGGCGGCGAGCTGGGCGCCCCGGTGTCGCTGCGGGGGGGGGGGGGGGGGGGACGGGAGCGGAGATCTCCTTCGTCTTGGATATCGCTTGTTTGATGGCGACTCTACTGTTATAAATCATGGTGTTGGTGGAAAACCTACTCAGCATGCACATATGCCACAGATCACTACCCGGAGGCTGGCCACTAGGCAATTTCTAATGCTAACGAATGCCACAAGCGATTTATTTATAGCAACATCACAATTGCTCAAAGGTGACACTTAGCTAGCATGACTAGCCACTAGTGTAGCGTTGATGGAAGTATGATGCATGCATGGTAGTGGTACGACACTGGCATGGATTTATGCATGCGACTTTTGATTAAGGTCAACTCACCAAACAAATGCGCAAACCCTTTTCTGGTTACAGGTGAGGTGAGTGAAGTGACATGCTACCTAGTACTCCCTCCGTTCAACAATAGATGACTTCCACATATCTACATATAGATGTATCTAGACATATTTTAGTGTCTAGATACATTCGTATATAGATATGAGGAAGTCATCTATTGTTGAACGGAGGGATTACCTACGTACGCATGTTGGATCTTCTTTAATTGTCAGGTTGCTTTTTGGCTCGTGCATGCCAGGTGGCAGCCAGGATAACTTAATTAGCATGTCACGTTCTTCCTGGATGGAGCATTGGATGATGAATCATCATGGGATTACCTGTTAGTCAACGATGTTGCTAACATCATTTCGTTATTTTTCTCGACCCTGCATGCATGCATCTCCTTATGTCCTTATCCACTCATAACTCAACTGCACATCATTTCGTTGTTGCCAACTGTTAGTAGTGAAAATCATTTCATTGCCTTTTATCTAACACTGCCACAATGTCCATCATGGCTACCGAAAGGGCAGCCTGCCGTAGATAACCAGCTTTCTCTAGTGCCTAGTGCTCCCTCAATATTAAAATATAAAATGTTTTCATGTTTCCTAAATAACATGTATCTACACATGTTTTGACGAAACATTTCGCTCTGTTTTATTATAAATAAAGTCCAACGGTCCAACTGATATAAAGAGATGAAAGGAACTTTTACACAGCAATCAAATATAGAAAAAAGAATAACACAGAGCGCCAAACTTGCCACCGAGATCACCAGAACGAGCCAAAGGGACGAGACTCCACGACGCCGCCCTCAGGAGGATAACGATGTAGCACGTCACCAGCGTCGAGACCGGCATGGTCAAGGGTTTTCACCGGGATCCCAAACGCGATGAAGATAGCCATTGGCGCCGAGCGCAGAGCTTTCGCTCGGAAAAATCTTCACACGGCGTCTACACCGTCCGTCGAACCGGTCAATAACCCCGGGAATGGACTCCAGACCGTGATCTCGGAGTTACCGCCACCAACACCAGGAACCCCCGCTGTCTGCTCCTCGCCATCCACACAACCAAGGAGAAAGACCATCACCACCACAACGTCGCTCGCCGTAGAGACGCCCATGTGGTCCACTTCCAGGGCCGCCGTCCTGGCGTCCGCGACCTCATACCGGGGAATCAACAAGTCGTGGGGCCAATGTGGTAGTAGAGTAGGGTAGCGACAGAACCAGGCCCGCGAGGGCGACATCCACAACCAATGGGAGGGGATCCTCTGTCCTCCACCTCCAGGGGCGATCACCGACCGGACGCAGCAGCAGGGCCGGCCAGGTCCAGATCAGCCTAGCAGGCCCAGATCAGACCCGACTAGCCCTGCCGCCGTGCTGCAGCGTCATGGTCGTAGTTGTCATCCTGCATATGGACTCCCGGACATGAACATCGGCTGGGCCGCAAAACACAGATCGGGCCCAAACGGGCCCAGATCTGGGCAGAGAAAGCTAGACATGTTATAGTGTGTAGATTTATGTGTATCTTGCACTAAAACATGTCTAGATTTATGTGTATCTGCCTCGTTGAGGTTACACTGTTCATACAAAAAACGAGGCAAAATATTTGCTTTTTATATCGATAAATTAGGAGCAAATAGGAGGACGAGGCATAAAAAAAAGATAGAGCTGAAGTCGACTAACACGGCGGAAGGAACCTCGACGCTAGACGAAACCCGGAGTGGCTGCTCGGACATCGTACGCCAGCCCCAAGCCAACGCACCAAAACGAGCCGACAACCATGGCTCCCTAACAACTATAGTAGACACTAAACACGGCGGAGGAAAACCGCAACGCAGTGAGAAGCCTCGAGCTGCAGCTCCGACATCCACGCCGGCCCTAAGGACACGCTCCAAAACGAGCCAACGACCATGTTATCTTAACAACCATAGTATACGCCAAACATGGTGGAGGAAAACCGCAACACAAGTAGAAGTCCGGAGCCGTCGCTCCAACATCCATGTCGGCACACGGCCGCGCACCCCCTAGCCAAGACGAAGAATATCCGCCGCCAATCACCAACACCCCATAGATCCCTGCGACCGGTGGAACATGCAAGACGAGGCCCCAAGAGGCAAGTAGCAGGAGCGCCATCCTCGCCCGATCCCATGACGCAATAAAGGCTTCATGAGTTGGATGAGTGGTGTTAATTGGTTGTGTTTTGATTCTTATTAAATAGGTCGTAACTGAACTTGTGGTGGTTAGCTAAAATCACTGAATTTGGCACACCGAACTTAGTGATCCCGATATGTCCTGGACCCTAGATATTTTTTTAGTACAATATTATTTCTAATGAAATTCTCTCTCTCTCATTAAAAACTAAGGCACACGGTCCCTTTAACAGTACAGTAGAGCATAACTGGACCTTGGTCTCCAATTTGTTTAGTACAATCTCTTCTTCCGTTGCCTGGTGGCACGACTACGTTTGGCTGATCAACTATGGCTGGAAGGGTTGAGAGAAGCCCAACCCTTAGAGCATCTTCAGCCGTTGTGCCCCACAGGGCCGTTTTTTTCTTTGCCTGATGAATCTTTGTCGGCGATATTTAGCTCTGGGGATCTTCCACCGCCATGTCGCCAAGGTAGAGCACATCAAAGCAATCCATGGCGCGGCTCTGCCCCGTTCTCGTTCGCTCCTCCAGCGCCGCCCAGGCGCTGCCCCGGCCGCGCTTCACCCGGCCATGCCTGCTCCTCCCCGCCCCGGCCACCTCGTCCTCGCAGTCCTGCGCGACAAGGCGCACGAGCACCGTCCCAGCCACGTGCAGCCCGTCATCGCGCCTCATCCTTGTTCGCGTCGCTCACCCCCGCCGAGGCTGCAGCTCGGCATCGTCAGGGAAGGGAAGGCGAGGCCGAGCTCGTGCAAGACGTGTGGGCTCGGTACTCCGTCGGGAAGGCGAGGCCGAGCTCGTGGTTCCCTAGCGTGGCCATGGACGGCTCGGACACGACGATGGTGGCCTCCTCGGCATCCACGAGCAGGGAAAGCAGAGGGTGGCGGCAGCACATCCACTTGTTGGACCCCTACGTCTTGGCCGCCAAGGTGCGGTACCCCAACGAGATGTAGGGCTGCCAAAGCTCATTCTCCTACTGTCTGGCAGCTGACCACTAGGAGGTGTGCGTGAACGCACCGTGCTGCTGCCCGGAGCCTGGCTGCATCTTCCTCAGCTCGCCGCCGATGATCCGGGACCACGTCACCACGCACCACAAGTGGCTCGTCACATCGTTCACTGATACGTATCAAACGTATCTATAATTTCTGATGTTCCATGTTATTTTTATGTCTTATGCTACATGTTTCTTATACACTTTATGTCATTTTTATGTATTTTCTGGGACTAACTTATTGACAGGATGCCACAGAGCTAGTTCCTAAAAGCCCAATGGGGCCCGGACTAAAAAATCCACCGCAGCGGCACCCCCAAAGGTGTCCACCCGTCAAAATTGTGTCCGGCCCCCTAGCCCACCCGCGAAACTTGGAGGCCTTCCTGGGGGCGTTGGACATTGTCCTGTCACCCCACCCGACAGGAAGCCCCTGGCCGTCATAGAGACAAACCCCCACTGGCCGATAGTCATTTTCCCCCATCCTTCTGTTGTTTCCTCTCATCGCTGATTCGCACCATCATCGGCACCCTTCTCGTTTCCAACTGTACGCAGGAGTCGAGCACGTACGACGTTGACCGATTCGCTGCCGCTCGTTGTCGTTCCCCGTCGTTTTCGCGCGCCGCCGCAGGTCATTCAACCACATTCGCCTCTTCCTTTCTTCCACCCCACAGGTAAGGTGTTCGGCCGTTTTCCATAGGTCGATGAACCATCGTTAAACTTGTTTAGCTCACGGCTAATGGTTGGGTTTTGTCCAATACAGTATGGATAGTGACGACGAGGTCATGTTTTGCCAACTGATGATAGAGGAGGCCGCCCTTGCAGACGACGAGGAGAATGAGATGGTCATGGCGGCTCTGTTAGAGGCGATGGCCGTGGAGGCAGCCGAGCAAAAGCATGGAGGATCAAGGAAAGGGCGCAGGGCGAACAAGAACCGGCAGAGGGCAACTGGCCACAAACTCTTGTGGGACAACTATTTCTCGGACACGCTGGCAAACCTACCTCATGAATTTCACCGGCGTTTTCGGATGAACAGAGAAGTCTTCAGGCGAATTGTGCACGGTGTTCGGGAGTATGAAAACTACTTTGTGTTGGGAATATGCCCGAGAGGCAATCATGTATGATGTAATTCCCAATGTATTCATAAAGTTATTAAGTCGTCCTTGTTTTGAACATCTGATATATGTCATTGAATATGTGATTCGATTGTGGAACTATGTATTCATGTTGTTCATACTAGATTGTCCCTGGTCATTTAGGTTGTGCTGGACACACACCCTAGACTAATGTGAGTGTTGGCTGATGACACGGTTCCACTTGTCATGAGCATGGTGATGCCATTCCAACGTTCACAGACTTGGCTAAAGAGTTTAGCAAGTCGGAGTGACCCATATTGAGATGCAACGAGTATGTCGTCATTTGCATGTCTCAATCAATGTAATCCCTAGACCTGAGATTGTCGCACAATCCGAGTTGTGGATCACCGATTTAGGTTCTGTCAAACGTTGTTCCGTGACATGGCAGTTATAAAGGCAGAGTTCGGGTCGAATGAGAAGCAAGCTGCATGATGTGGATAATCAAGATGAGATTTTGCCCCTCAGAATGGAGAGATATTCTCTGGGCCCTCTCGAGTGATATGATTCCGGAAGCATGGCCATGCGCAACTCGGTTAAGTGTTAACTGAGTCTGTTGACTAAGAGTTAGTCGGATGAAACATATATCACGGACCGAGAAGAGAGTTGAGCTATTAAGGGATGACGATAAATCGCCTATAGTTCGACAAGGTATATCGTGAGGCAAAAGGGACTAAGATGAAAGTCACATTGGAAGGTATGTCGTCATGTCTCAATGGGACTTGGGAGTCGGCACGTTCTGCTAGGAGCCGCTACCGATTGATCGATGGGAGTCGGACTCCAATCGTGTCCAAGTCGCCATGAGGCTGCAGGGTCGCACACTTAAGAGCGGGAGCAAGTGTATTGGTTGGGTTGGACCCGAACCGGAAATGGACTGAGTTTGTGAGTCGGACTCACAGAGGGAATGGGCCACAAGCGTTGTGAAGCCCACTACCATTCGCTATATAAAGAGGGGTGCAGGTTGCTCAGCGGGCACGTTACTCCACCCCATGCGTTAGGAACCCTAGCCCCACTCAGTCCAGCCGTCGCACCGGACCTGGCAGTCCGCCGTCGGAGCTCCTCCTCGCACGTGTGGATACCGGCAGAGGTGATGTACGTTCAGCACTTCGACGTTCGAGGGATTGGATCGGCTGGATCGGATCGTGGGACTGCACTGCATCGACGAGCTGCATCGATAATCCGCAACTGTGCGTCTAGTGGTAATCCTCGTGGCCTTCTACCTCGGCTAGATCTTGGAAGTACCGCGTATAGAAGTTTTCGTTTATCTCTACGCGTTCCAACAGTGGTATCAGAGCGGTAGCTTCTGGTTTTAGGCCCGATATCCGCACATATGTGATATGTAGTTAGCGTTAGATGTGATCTAATTGCTGTTTTGGTGGTCGTTCTATGAGATAGATCGGTTTTGTACAAGGTTGATTGGATCAATGGTACTCGGGGTTAATGGATGATCTGGTTTCCGTGATCATACTGCTAAGGTCGTGGAACAACTTACCCCTACCTGTCGGTTTCCGCCATCGGGGTATACCGTGACACATAAATCCAGTTGCGGTGATCGAAGATCAAAGAGTTTGATCGAATCGGAATACGGATCAGATTTGGGTAAAATCGTTTTATCCGATGAAGAAATCCATGTTCGGACCGCCGGCTTCGCCATGTCGTAGCGCCTTAGATGTCGTTACGAGTTTCACAACGCCGGTAGATATCGTGTCTATGCATAACTTGTTTTTGCAGGAAGTTGTGAATGGTATGGCTTATATGCATGTGATGTGTGTAATCCATACATGATATGCGTATCATGTTTTTGTCAGATGGCTGGAGCCTAGGTGCTGTCATTTTAATTGTATAACGGCCTGCGTGTCGGATTCTCTATGTAATTTCATTTACTAGCTAGTGTAGCTTGTTGGAGAACCCGGGTGACATGCAAGTCGATGTACAAGTCGGCTTCATGGAGTAAGATGGCACGTGACAAGAGTTGGCATGAATCGACTTACAAGCTTCGTGGAGATGGAGATCACCATGAAGAGAGCCATACCATTTCACATTATAATTGCTTTATTTGTGTTATTGTTATGTCTCTTTTTACCTCTATTTAGATAGTTGGTAGATTTTAATCCCTCAAAGAAGGTCTAGTCGGTCGCCCCGCCAGTGCTGCACCATCACAAGTTGGACATTATTGGTAGTGGGCTCATAGAATTGAGGTGCTACCAATTCTTTCCGATTAGGTGGGTTTGAGTCGGACTCTTACAGCGGAAGCACTTGGTAATCTAGACGAGTCCATCACAACGGTTGTGGGGCTCGGGGCGAGGTAGGTTGGGAGCCGGGGCATGTGATGCCACCCAACTAACAGGAGTCGTATTGGATACGATTGACAAGGTGTTGCCTACCTAGATCACTTGACGGCTAGCGGTGATGCTAAACTTCACTAGTCGGCTTGCTTATTTAGGATCTTGAATCACTTAGCAACCATCGGAGGGGTGTTGGTTCTAGTTGGAGCATAAGTATTAAAACGTTTAATATGCCTGCTCTTTTATGAATACATGTCTTAAGTGTTTTGCATATTTTCTGTTGTAGATCAATGGCACCTAGCAACCTTCCTTAGTTGTCCACTTTTGCGTTGAGGTCAATCCTAGAAAAAGATAAGCTTAATGGAACTAATTTCACCAACTGGTACCGTAATCTAAGGATAGTCCTCAAGGATGACAAGAAAGAACATGTTCTAGAAACTCCACTTCCAGAAGAGCCTGATGATGATGCGACTGTCGCTGTCATTAATGCCTACCGTAAGACTAGAGATGAGTCTACGGAAATTAGCTGTCTTATGCTTGCACACATGAAACCGGACTTGCAGCAGCAGTTCGAGAATGTTGAGGCCTACGATATGATCGAAAGCCTCAAAAGTATGTTCCAGGCCCAGGCAAAGACCGAGAGGTATCAAGTCTCTCAAGCTTTGCTGGGCTGTAAGCTCAAAGACGGTGATCCACTGAGTCTGCATGTAATCAAGATGACTGGTTACGTGTAGTCTCTAGATCGGCTGGGCTTCCCAATTAACGAAGAGTTTGCTACTGATATAATTCTGAACTCTCTTCCTAGTGCGTATGGTCCGTTCATTTCGAACTACCACATGCATGGTATGGATAAGAAGATCACTGAATTACATGGGATGTTCAAAACGGCAGAGGCTGATCTTAAGAAAGGCGCCAGTTAAGTGTTGATGGTGCAGAATAAGGCTAAATTCAAGAAGAGTTCTTGGACCAAGAAGAAGAAGGATAAGTCAGGAGGCAACGCCCATTGCCCTGTCCAGAGCGCTTCCTCAAAGACTAAGCCTTCTCCTACAGCTGGCGCCAATTGCTTCTATTGCAAGCAGGATGGCCACTGGAAGAGGAACTGCACCAAGTATTTGGCTGACAGAGCAAGAGTGGAGGTGTGACTTCCAACTCAGTTACGCTTGTGTGCAATGTTATAGACATTTATCTTGCTGATGCACCTAATAGTTCTTGGGTATATGATACCGGATCAGTTATTCACATATGCAACTCGTGGCAGGGACTGGTAAGAACTAGGAGCGTGGCAAGAGGAGAGGTTGATATTCGAGTCGGCAACAAGGCGAGAGTCGCTGCATTGGAAGTCGGCACGATGCAACTTCATTTACCTTCAGGATTTTTAATGGAACTGAATAATTGTTATTATGTTCCAGTGCTTAGTCGGAACATTATTTCCGCCTCATGTTTGATGAGACAAGGTTATGAGTCAAATATTAAGAATAATGGTTGTTTTTTATATTTGAAAGATATGTTTCATGACTTTGCACCCGTTCAGAACGGGTTATTTATTTTGAATCTTGATAGTGCATCGGTCTATAACATAAATGTTAAAAGGTTGAAACCAAATGATCTGAATATGACTTACTTTTGGCATTGTCGGCTTGGCCATATAAGTTGGAAGCGCATGAAGAAGTTCCATGATGATGGACTTCTAACTTCGTTCGACTTAGAGTCGTTCGAGACATGCGAATCATGCCTACTAGGCAAAATGACCAAGACACCTTTTGCAAGGAGTTGTGAAAGGGCGTCCGACTTGTTAGAACTAATACATAGTGATGTATGTGGTCCAATGAGCACGACAACCAGAGGTGGTTATGAGTACTTGATTACTTTTACTGATGATTTAAGTAGGTATGGATATATCTATTTAATGAAACACAAGTCGGAAGTCTTTGAGAAATTCAAGGAATTCCAGAGTGAAGTACAAAATCAACTCGGCAAGAAAATAAAGTTTCTACGGTCGGACCGTGGAGGCGAGTACTTGAGCCATGAGTTTGATGACCATCTAAAGAGTTGTGGAATAGTTCCTCAACTCACTCCACCGAGTACACCGCAGAGAAACGGTGTATCGGAACGGAGAAATCGGACCCTGTTGGACATGGTACGATCAATGATGAGTCGGACAGATCTACCTTTATCATTTTAGGGTTATTGTCTAGAAACTGCCGCGTTCACACTAAACATAGTACCATGAAAGTCAGTAGAGAAGACACCACATGAGATGTGGACTGGCAAGGGCCAAGTTTTTGTTTTCTTAAGATTTGGGGTTGTGAAGCATTTGTCAAGCGACTATAGTCGGACAAGCTCACGCCCAAGTCTGATAAGTGTATTTTCGTGGGGTATCCAAGGGGAACCTTGGGGTACTACTTCTACAACCGAGAAGAGGGCAAAGTGTTTGTCGCTCGGAACGGTGTCTTCCTTGAGAAAAAGTTTCTCGGTCGGGGAGTCAGTGGGAGCACAGTGCAACTCGAAGAAATTCGAGAGGAACCAGCTAGGGGCGATTTGGCAAGGGCCTTGGAGGCTGAGCCAGTCATGATACCTACGCCGGTAACAGCACCTGAACCACGGAGATCTGCCCGATTATAAAATGCTCGTGATGTTTTACTGTTAGACAGTAACGAGCCGGCAACTTATTCGGAAGCGATGGTGGGATCTGATTCCGAGTCATGGCTTGGAGCCATGAGATCCGAGTTAAATTCCATGGATGAAAACAAAGTTTGGAATTTGGTTGATCTGCCTGACGGTGCAAGACCCGTCTATTGCAAATGGGTCTTTAAGAAGAAAAATGATATGGATAGAAATATTTCCGTCTATAAAGCACGACTTGTCGCGAAGGGGTTCCGGAGTTGACTATGACGAGACCTTCTCGCCCGTAGCGATGCTTAAGTCAGTTCGGATCATGTTAGCCATAGAAGCCTATTTCGACTATGAGATATGGCAGATGGATGTCTAGACGGCTTTCCTTAATGTTAATTTAACTAAGGACGTGTATATGATACAGCCCGAAGGTTTTGTCGATCCGGCTAATGCTGACAAGGTATGGAAACTTCAGAAATCCATTTATGGGTTGAAGCAAGCATCTCGGAGTTGGAACATTCGCTTTGATGAGGTAGTCAAATCGTTTGGCTTCATCAAGAGCGATCATGATTCTTGTTTATACAAGAAGTTTAGTGGGAGCAAAGTAAATTTTCTAATCTTATATGTGTATGACATATTACTGATGGGAAATGATGTCATGATGTTGCAAGAAACCAAATAATCATTGGAAAGGAGTTTCTCAATGAACGATTTGGGTGAGGCGACTTACATATTAGGAATCAGGATCTATAGAGATAGATCAAGGCGGCTCATTGGATTGAGTCAGAGTACATATCTAGACAAAGTTTTGAAGAAATTCAAAATGGAAGAGTCTAAGAAGGGATTCTTACCAATGTCCCATGGTATAAAACTTAGCAAGACTCAGTGTTCTTCGACGACTGATGAGCGAAGTCGGATGAGTGTGATCCCGTATGCTTCGGCAATCGGATCCATCATGTATGCCATGATTTATACTAGGCCAGATGTTTCCTATGCTCTAAGTGTAACGAGCAGATACCAGGCTGACCCTGGCGAAGCCCACTGGGCAGCGGTTAAAAACATCCTTAAGTACTTGAGAAGGACTAAGGAAATGTTCCTACTTTATGGAGGTGATGAGGAATTCAGTGTAAAGGGTTACACAGATGCGAGTTATCTCACCGACTCAGATGATTCTCGTTCGCAATCTGTATATGTGTTCGTAATGAACGGAGCGGCTGTGAGCTGGAAGAGTTCCAAGCAAGATACCGTGTCTGCATCTACAACAGAGGCTGAGTATATTGCTGCCTCGGAGGCTGCAAAGGAACCTGTTTGGATCAGGAATCTCCTGATGGATCTTGGTGTGGTTCAGGGCGCGTCCAATCATTTGGACGTATATTGTGACAACAATGGTGCTATCACACAAGCCAAGGAACCTAGACAACACCAGAAGAACAAACATATACTCATGCGTTTCCACCTCATTCGCCAGTTTGTCGAACAAGGTGATATCAAGTTATGCAAAGTACACACGGATGCAAACATTGCAGATCCGTTGACAAAGGCGCTACCACAGCCTAAGCATGAGGCGCACATGAGAGGTATGTGCATTCGATACCTAGGCATATGATGTCAGGATAATTGACTCTAGTGCAAGTGGGAGACTGTTGGGAATATGCCCTAGAGGCAATGTATGATGTAATTCCCAATGTATTCATAAAGTTATTAAGTCGTCCTTATTTTGAACATCTGATATATGTCATTGAATATGTGATTCGATTGTGGAACTATGTATTCATGTTGTTCATACTAGATTGTCCTTGGTCATTTAGGTTGTGCTGGACACACACCCTAGACTAATGTGAGTGTTGGCTGATGACACGGTTCCACTTGTCATGGGCATGGTGATGCCATTCCAACGTTCACAGACTTGGCTAAAGAGTTTAGCAAGTCGGACTAACCCATATTGAGATGAAACGAGTATGTCGTCATTTGCATGTCTCAATCAATGTAATCCCTAGACCTGAGATTGTCGCACAATCCGAGTTGTGGATCACCGATTTAGGTTCTGTCAAACGCTGTTCCGTGACAAGGCAGTTATAAAGGCAGAGTTCGGGTCGAATGAGAAGCAAGCTGCGTGATGTGGATAATCAAGATGAGATTTTGCCCCTCCGAATAGAGAGATATTCTCTGGGCCCTCTCGAGTGATATGATTCCGGAAGCATGGCCATGCGCAACTCGGTTAAGTGTTAACTGAGTCTGTTGACTAAGAGTTAGTCAGATAAATCATATATCACGGACCGAGAAGAGATTTGAGCTATTAAGGGACGACGATAAATCACCTATAGTTCGACAAGGTATATCGTGAGGCAAAAGGGACTAAGATGAAAGTCACATTGGAAGGTATGTCGTCACGACTCAATGGAACTTGGGAGTCGGCACGTTCTGCTAGGAGCCGCTACCGATTGATCTATGGGAGTCAGACTCCAATCGTGTCCAAGTCGCCATGAGCCTGCAGGGTCGCACACTTAAGAGCGGGAGCAAGTGTATTGGTTGGGTTGGACCCGAACCGGAAATGGACTGAGTTTGTGAGTCGGACTCACAGAGGGAATTGGCCACAAGCTTTGTGAAGCCCACTACCATTCGCTATATAAAGAGGGGCGCAGGTTGCCCAGCGGGCACGTTACTCCACTACATGCGTTGGGAACCCTAGCCCCACTCAGTCCAGCTGTCGCACCGGACCTAGCAGTCCGCCGTCAGAGCTCCTCCTCGCATGTGTGGGTACCGGCAGAGGTGTTGTACGTTCAACACTTCGATGTTCGTGGGATTGAATCGGCTGAATCAGATCGTGGGACTGCACTGCATCGACGCGTTGCATCGATAATCCGCAATTGAGCGTCTAATGGTAATCCTCGTCGCCTTCTACCTCGGCTAGATCTTGGAAGTACCGCGTAGAAAAGTTTTCGTTTATCTCTACGCGTTCCAACACTTTGAGGTGAAAAAAAAACTGCGTCAGGCTTCTAGGATTTTCATCTCTTCAGAAATACATGTCTGCATTACGATGTCTTGCATATGGAGCCCCTGCAGATTCATTGGATGACTATCTACGTATGTCTGAGACCACTTCCGTTGAAGCCACATTTCGATTTTGTAAGGCAACAGTTGCAATGTTTGGTCCCGTGTATGAGAAATCACCAAATGAATCAGACACGGCTCATTTATTGGCACAAGGAGAAGTAAGAGGATTTCCTATGATGCATGGAAGTATCGATTGCACACATTGGAGTTGAAAGAATTGTTCATTTGCTTGGCAAGAGATGTACAAAGGTGGTCATCACAGAAAGTGTACTGTTGTGCTTGAGCATGTGGCTGATTACGATCTATGGATTTGACATTCATTTTTTGGAATGGCCAGTTCTCACAATGACATCAACGTGTTGCAACGCTCTCCAATATTTTAAAGACTGGGTGAATGACATGCTCCGGGCTGCAACTATTCGATCAATGGACATGAGTACGACAGATGGTACTACCTAGCGGATGGCATATACCCCAATTGGTATACATTTGTGAAGATAATCCGTGACCCTGTGGGTGAGGCAAATAAAAGTTTTACAAAGAAACAGGAGGACGTCCAGAAATATGTGGAAAGAGCACTTGGTGTACTCCAGACACGGTTTGTTGTGGTAAGCTATCCTTGTCTATCTTGGTCCATATATCAAATGTGTGATGCCATGAACTCTTATATTATTATGCATAACATGATCATCGAGAGCGAGCGAGACATCGGAATGATGTTCGATGAGCCATTCGAATTTCATGGCCCTCTTGCAGATCCACAACCGGGCGTGTCTGCTGAGTTTGATGATTTTCTTAGTATTTATCAAGAAATTCGTGACGAGGAAGTTCACCATCAACTTCAGGCTGGTCTTGTGACAAACTTGTGGGCTATGAGAGCTAATGAATAGTTCGATTACTTCGTACGAATTTGAAGAATTTGAATTATTTAAATCATTATATTAAACGTTGAACTATTTGTGTGCTTGTACAATTATTATTTACCTAGTTTATCGAGTGTTTTCATCAAATAGAAAATATTTCAATCAAAACCAAAATAGAGCTGTCATTTGGGGGTAACCGCTGCAAAGCACGTCCACCAAATCCGCGGACACAGGTCCGTCGCTCCTAAACGGGGTCTAATTGTGGTACCGGACACGAATTTGATGCATGCCCGTGGAGATGCTCCAAGGGTTCTCAGTATAAGGGGTAAGCCAGCAAAATATTGCACGAAGCTAGGGTAGCAATAGCATGTTGCTGTTGCTGCACGACAGGGTTGACTATGGTCACCGGCCGACCTGCAGCATATGTTCCTTCAACAAACTTAAACAGCTAGCTAAGTGTGATTAGGTAAAGCTAAAGGCAGTTTATCGCACTCGGAATCGATCAGTGACAGAGAGTCTTATGAAGCCGGAAGCTGCAATTTAATTAGTACTATCACTGATATATACACGTCCTGACGACCATGATATATACAGATTTTAATCCATCTGTTCTGCTGGCCAGGCACCTAAAACTGTGCTCACGCCGACAGGTGGGGCAGTAGCTTTCCCCTTGCGAAAATCCTCGGACAGCCACGTGGGGCCGCCAAGCCAGCTCGCTTCACCAGCTAGTAGTCTAGGAGTACTCCTACGCCGTCCAGCTCCTGGGCAGTAGCGACGTCCGCGACGTGGCGCCGCCGAACATCTGGTCGAGGGCGATGACGACGCCCATGGAAAGCGCCGCGCCGAGGCGGTGGTCCGGCACGACCAGCCGGAACACGTCGTCCCCCACTGAATCTTTCCGCCGCACCTCAGCCGCCGCGGCACCGCCCGCGCGCGCGTCCCGCACCGCGCAGCTCCGGCGCCCATAAGATCCCTCCACCACGTACGCCTCCGAATCGGCGCCCGATGAGGACGAACCCAACGGCGTGATGTGCGCGAGCGTCTTGTCGGACGCGCGTCGGCGGAGGCCGACGTGGTGGTGGCGGCGCACAGAGAGGAGCGGCTTTGCGCCCGCGGCGCCCGCGTCGCCATCGTACACGACCCAGTGCTCGGCCAGGCTTAGACTCAGCTTGATCTTCCTCCTCACGGTGAGGATCGGCTTCCCGGCGGCGTCCATGAGGACGACATCCTCGGCGCGGCGGCGGCTGCCGGAGGAGGACCCGTAGCGGTCGACGCGGAAGGCGAGGCCGCCGGTGGCGTCGAAGACGGTGAAGCCGTCGCAGTTGAAGAGCAGCGACTTGCACCACACCGTCAGCACCGTGGGCTGCTGCTGCTGCTCCTCTTGGACGGTGGCTCCAGCCGGCGACTCAGGCACGGCGATGTTGGGGTGCACTTTTGCCATCTAGCTAGCTAGATATAACTCCTCTGTTCTTTTCCAAGATTAATCAGATTAGATTGGTGCGCGGCGAGGAAGGCTCGACTCGATCGATCTCTGATGCGCTTGCGGTTTGGAGATGAGGGGCGGAGAGAATAGGTGTAGGCGGGAGGGATTTATATACGAGGTTGGGCCGGACGTGACGGGCATGGAGCTGCTGAGGTGGAGCACCGGATGCATATGCCTTGTCTAGCTACGTGGGGATACTTGTCACTCCACAATAATGAAACCAGGCAGTTGCACATTTCATCAATTCATAAAGTCGCCTAACCTGCTCGACCCAGAAATAACAAACGAGTATATATGCAGAGATAATAAATCTTCTGTTATTCTTTCCCATTTGTTGTTGTTATTGAATATGATCCAGGAATAAGGATAAATCACCGTAGACGGGCGGCTGACCGGCCGTGCAAAGAACTTATTCGTGAGCTAGCTAGCTAGCCACACCGGGAGACTTAATTCGATCACTTTGTAATCTGTTGTCAAAGTTTAGATAGATAAAGCTGAAGCGATATGGTCCATAGTGGAATGCTGCGGCAAGGAATGAAAGTTGTACATATACCTTGCCTCCAAAGCAAGGGTCCTCAAACATCGCATGCATGTAATGTACGTACGTGCGCGTATAATTCCATTTCCCTAATTTTTCTTAATCTAGAGGATGCCATCCATTTTTGTCAGAAAATAAAGTACTCCCTCCGTCCGGAATTAAGTGTCACAAAGTATGACAAAAGTGAATGTATCTAACACTAAATTATGTCTATATGCATCAACTTCTGTCAAACTTTGTGCCATTTAATTCCGGACGGAGGGAGTACATTTTTGGCACCGAAATTATCGCCTTTTTTTTTATATTTTTTACTTCTTTTTGTGGGTAAAGGGGATAATATTAAGCATAAGGTGTTAGAAGGTGGGTCTAGATCAATGACCTAAAGGGGTCTTCTTTTAGGTTTCTACGCCAGAGCTTCGAGGTACTCCATAGTGGAAGCCCAAAAGAAGTCGTCAGCTTCAGTGAGGCTTATTTCCACCAAGAAGCCAACTCATAGTGTAATTAGTGAAACTACCTCAGAACAGTTTCCACAGCTTCAGCGTCGAGAAGCAACTATAATGAAAATGCCCCCCCTTTCCCTCCCCTGCGAAACCCGTAACAGAAAAAAAAAAAACATACCCGCACCCCGCTCCATCCCCCGCTCGAACAGCGTGCCGTCCCGCTCCGTCGAACGAAAACCTCGTATTAAAAAACTTGATATTGTTTTCACTTGAACAACTATTTTTCATGTAAGGATTTTAGAGAATTTTTGTCTGCATGCTAAATTCCATGGCTAGCCTATACAACTTGCAATCATTGGATGATTAACTACTCCCTCCGTCCACAAACAAGTGCACATCTACTTTTATACTTAATGAAACTTATAAAATTTTGACCAATTTTATACGAAATTGTAGCAACATATATGACATCAAAATAATATATTTTGAAACTTCATATCACGACAAGTCTATCAATAATAATTTGGTGTCATAAATGCTAATATATTTCTCAATAATTTAGTTAACCCTCAATAATTTTGACTGATAGAAAATGAAAACGTATGGAGTACAAACTATCTAGACTGTAGCAGGTTTGACAGTTTTGGTGATGTCTGCCATAACAGAATGTTGGTTACTGCTCCATGCATGATAATTGCGTGAAAATGCATGTCGCCGCTCCAACAACTACTTGCGAATGATCCAACTCCTACTTGTAAAACTGACGTGTAGGATCTTTTTTATGGCGGGGAAACGACCAAAACAGAACATGTTTTTGATCGGCATATGCCAGCAAGTTAACATGATCCAGAGGAAATTATTCAAGGATATGCTACCAGACAAAATTAGTCAGGGATATGCTATATATAGGTAAGCATGTTAATTTGATCCAGATCAAATTATTCAATGGCATATCCACCGTAAACATATACTTGGACAGGGGAAGGCTAGCTGAATGAATCAACACAATATACTAGCTAGCATATACTCCGAATTTCGGCATTGTTGTGATATTGAAGCAACAACAGAAATTAAACATGTGACTCCTGGAGTGATTCCTATCTTTTCCTGCCATGTCGGCATCGAGCTAGCTAGCGCCCCTAACTACTGTACGTTGTACTACACGACGGCGTGCATGCACAGTAGATCGTACGTATACCATTACATGCATGCATGTAGGTAGCGTGTGCGTCACATGGAGTGTCGACCTATCGATACATTGGAATGGGTACACGTGGTTCGATCACCAACGAAGTCCAGCTGGTCGATTCAGAATAATTTAAATTTGAAGCATACATTTGAAGCATACGATAAACAAGAAAATTATCATGGTTGGTCAAAGAGTAGCTACACAGTTTGAGGTCTTTCCAGTGAATCATCGGAAGATGGATGCATGCATCCAACACAGCACCAGTTACAATGCAATGAGCACGCGTATTAGCACAGTAAAATCTTTCTAGGGATTGTGCAACTTCGGCGCATGCATCTGGAAGGAGCCGAGATCGATCCGGCTGTTCCTCTGCGCGGGAACACAAAGAAGAGCCGTTGCTACTGGTACTTAAAACTGAAAGTAACCCCAAGATGTAGTGTCCAATGTGTGCCCATGGCATGGCCCATGCGTCGACGATCAAGTGTCTTTGGAGGCTGAAGTGCCTCCTGTCTTTATTTGCCAAGTCATCTCGATGCACTGTACTAGTGTATCCTCTCTCGGGAACTACTCGTCTAAAGATTTATTAAACCATCTATTAAATCATAAACAAGTACAGTATAACATACACCAATGTGCAATCAATCACATTCGGATTTTGAGAGATTTGCTAGGCAGTTATCTGTCATCTCCTCTATGACTGGCTCCTGAACAGAGAGAAAAGACAAGTTTCCTGCAAGCTATACAACCGAGCTGGCCGAACAGGGGCATGCATGCAGCTAAGGTAGCTGCGAAACACTACGAAAAGGCAAATCGTAAAAATTTGCTTATTAAGCTAGGGGATGGTGAACAGTTTGGTCCACTAGAATAAAGGCAGCGCAAATGAATGCCGGCCAGCCAGCCAGATCGAACAGTACAGTACCCTACACTTGGCTATCGAATAGGGGCGATGGAAACACGAAAAGGCCCTTTTGCTGAGCAGGTGCGTATACTGTTCATTGCATATCTCGTGCTTGCTACACCGTCTAAATTAAAAGAGGTGGACGGGACGACAGACAACAGACATGCGGCCTGTAAGCTTGGGAGGGAGCAGCCAACGCGTGCTGTCACGAGCGCTCGCCATACAAACACAGCGCCGGCCGCCTGCTAGCTCCGTCATAATCTTTGCGGTGATGTCATGATGTTGGTACACGCTTATCTACAGCAAGTACTCCCTCCGTCTCAAATTAATTGTCTTAAATTTGGATAAAAATGGATGTATCTACACTAAAACATGTCTAGATACACCCACTTTTGTCCAACTTTGAGACAATTAATTTGGAACAGAGGGAGTATTTATTTTGGTACGCAGTACTAGTATTTTAATTAGGCCGGGGGTTCGTACGTGTGGACTTTGGGGAGGCCGGGTCAACTATGCTTAACTAGGAAATCAAACTTGGTGTAAGGTTTGGTCGTTCATGCCGTTTAATAATCTCGTGCAAGTGTATATGCCGTTCGCCTAGCCATCGGCTAGTGCGCATGTATTGATGGCGATTCTACTGTTATAAATCACGGTGTTGGTGGAAAACCTACTCAGCATGCACAGATGCCACAGATCACTACCCGGAGGCTGGCAACTAGGCAATTTCTAATGCTAACGAATGATACAAGCGATTTATTTATAGCAGCATCACAATTGCTCAAAGGTGACACTTAGCTAGCATGACTAGCCACTAGTGTAGCGTTGATGGAAGTATGATGCATGCATGGTAGTGGTACGACACTGGCATGGATTTATGCATGCGACTTTTGATTAAGGTCAACTCACCAAACAAATGCGCAAACCCCCTTTTCTGGTTACAGGTGAGGTGAGTGAAGTGACATGCTACCTAGCTACGTACGCATGTTGGATCTTGTTTAATTGTCAGGTTACTTTTTGGCTTGTGCATGCCAGGTGGCAGCCAGGATAACTTAGCATGTCACGTTCTTCCTGGGTGGAGCATTGGATGATGAATCATCATGGGATTACCAGTTACTCCTTATGTCACGATGTTGATAACATCATTTCGTTATTTTTCTCGACCCTGCATGCATGCATCTCCTTATGTCCTTATCCACTCATAAGTCAACTACACATCATTTCGTTGTTGCCAACTGTTAGTGAAAATCATTTCATTGCCTTTTATCCAACACTGCCACAATGTCCATCGTTGCTACCGAAAGGGCAGCCTGCCGTAGATAACCAGCATTCTCTAGTGCATAGTGCTCCCTCAATATTAAAATATAAAATGTTTTCCTGTATCCTAAATAACATGTATCTACACATGTTTTGACGAAACATTTCGCTCTGTTTTATAAATAAAGTCCAACGGTCCAACTGATATAAAGAGATGAAAGGAACCTTTTACACAGCAATCAAATATAGAAAAAAGAATAACACAGAGCGCCAAACTTGCCACCGAGATCACCGGAACGAGCCAAAAAGACGACACTCCACGACGCTGCCCTCAGGAGGATAACGATGTAGCACGTCACCGGCGTCGAGACCGGCATGGTCAAGGGTTTTCACCGGGAGCCCAAACGCGATGAAGATAGTCACAACAACGCCCCAAGAGGGTAACGATATCCGCAGGCATCACCGCCATTGGCGCCGAGCGCAGAGCTTTCGCTCGGAAAAATCTTCACACGACGTCTACCCCGTCCGTCGAACCGGTCAATAACCCCGGGAATGGACTCCAGACCGTTATCTGGGAGTTACCGCCACCAACACCAGGAACCCCCGCTTTCCGCTCCTCGCCATACACACAGCCAAGGAGAAAGACCATCACCACCACCACGTCGCTCGCCGTAGAGACGCCCATGTGGTCCACCTTCCAGGGCCGCCGTCCTGGCATCCGCGACCTCATACCGGGGAATCAACAAGTCGCGGGGCCAATGTGGTAATTGAGTAGGGTAGCGACAGAACCATGCCCGCGAGGGCGTCATCCGCAACCAATGGGAGGGGATCCTCCGTCCTCCACCGCCTGGGGCGATCACCGACCGGACGCAGCAGCAGGGCCGGTCAGGTCCAGATCAGCCTACCAGGTCCAGATCAGACCCGACTAGCCCTGCCGCCGTGCTGCAGCGTCATGGTCGTAGTTGTCACCCTGCAGATGGACTCCCGGACATGAACATCGGCTGGGCCGCAAAACACAGATCGGGCCCAAACGGGCCCAGATCTGGGCAGAGAAAGCTAGACATGTTTTAGTGTGTAGATTTATGTGTATCTTGCACTAAAACATGTCTAGATTTATGTGTATCTGCCTCGTTGAGGTTACACTGTTCATACACAAAACGAGGCAAAATCTTTGTTTTTTTATATCGATAAAGTAGGAGCAAATAGGAGGACGAGGCATAAAAAGAAAAAAAAAAGATAGAGCTAAAGTCGACTAACACGGCGGAAGCAACCTCGACGCTAGACGAAACCCGGGGTGGCCGCTCGGACATCATACGCCAGCCCCAAGGCAACGCACCAAAACGAGCCGACAACCATGGCTCCCTAACAACTATAGTAGACACTAAACACGGTGGAGGAAAACCGCAACGCAATGAGAAGCCTCGAGCTGCAGCTCTGACATCCACGCCGGCCCTAAGGACACTCTCCAAAATGAGCCAACGACCATGTTATCTTAACAACCATAGTATACGCCAAACATGGTGGAGGAAAACCGCAACGCGAGTAGAAGTCCGGAGCCGTTGCTCCAACATCCATGTCGGCACACGGTCGCGCACCCCCTAGCCAAGACGAAGAATCTCCGCCGCCAATCACCAACACCCCATAGATCCCTCCGCCCGGTGGAACGTGTAAGACGAGGCCCCAAGAGGCAAGTAGCAGGATCGCCATCCTCGCCCGATCCCGAGACACAATAAAGGCTTCATGAGTTGGATGAGTGGTGTTAATTGGTTGTGTTTTGATTCTTATTAAATAGGTCGTAACCGAACTTGTGGTGATTAGCTAAAATCACTGAATTTGGCACACCGAACTTAGTGATCCCGATATGTCCTGGACCCTAGATATTTTTTTAGTACAATATTATTTCAAATGAAATTCACTCTCTCATTAAAAACTAAGGCACACGGTCCATTTAACAGTAAAGTAGAGCATAACTGGACCTTGGTCTCCAATTTGTTTAGTACAATCTCTTCTTCCTTTGCCTGGTGGCACGACTACGTTTGGCTGATCAACTATGGCTGGAAGGGCTGAGAGAAGCCCAACCCTTAGAGCATCTTCAGCCGTTGTGCCCCACAGGGCCGTTTTTTTTTTTGCCGGATGAATCTTTGTCGGCAATATTTAGCTCTGGGGGAAATATTTCCAGTCGTTGAGCCCCCAGTGCACGCCATCTTCCACCGCCATGTCGCCATGGTAGAGCACATCAAAGCAATCCATGGCGCGGCTCTACTCCGTCCTCGTTCGCTCCTCCAGCGCCGCCCCGGCCGCGCTTCGCCCGGCCATGCCCACTCCTCCCCGCCCCGACGCGCACCGCCCCGTCCACCTCGTCCTCGCAGTCCCGCGCGACAAGGTGCACGAGCACCGTCCCAGCCACCTGCAGCTCGTCAGCGCGCCTCATCCTTGTTCGCGTCGCTCACCCCCGCCGAGGCTGCGGCTCAACGTCGTCGGGGAAGGGAAGGCGAGGCCGAGCTCGTGCAAGACGTGTGGGCTTGGTACTCCGTCGGGAAGGCGAGGCCGAACTCGTGGTTCCCTGGCGTGGCCATGGACGGCTCGTACACGACGATGGTGGCCTCCTCGGCATCCACGAGTAGGGCAAGCAGAGGGTGGCGGCAGCACATCCACTTGTTGGACCCCTACGTCTTGGCCGCCAAGGTGTGGTGCCCCAACGAGATGTAGGGCTTCCAGAGCTCGTTCTCCTACTGTCTGGCAGCTGACCACCAGCAGGTGTGCGCGAACGCGCCGTGCTGCTGCCCGGAGCCTGGCTGCATCTTCCTCAGCTCGCCGCCGATGATCCAGGACCACCTCACCTCGCACCACAAGTGGCTTGTCACACCGGTCACTGATACGTCTCAAACATATCTATAATTTCTGATGTTCCATGTTATTTTCATGTCTTATGCTACATGTTTCTTATGCATTTTATGTCATTTTTATGTATTTTCTGGGACTAACCTATTGACAGGATGCCATAGAGCCAGTTCCTAAAAGCCCAATGGGAGCCCAGACTAAAAAATCCGCCTCAGCGGCACCCCCAAAGGTGTTCAGCCGTCAAAATTGTGTCCGGGCCCCCAGCCCACCCGCCAAACTTGGAGGCCTTCCTGGGGGCGCTGGACATTGTCCTGTCACCCCACCCGACAGGCTGCCCCCGGCCGTCATAGAGATAAACCCCCACTGGCCAATTGTCATTTCCCCCCATCCTTCAGCTGTTTCCTCTCGTCGCTGATTCGCACCATCGCCGGCACCCTTGTCGTCGCCAACTGTACGCAGGAGTCGAGCACGCACGACATTGACCGATTCGCCGCCGCTCGTTGCCGTTCCCCGTTATTTTCGCGCGCCGCCGCAGGTCATTCAACCACATTCGCCTCTTCCTTGCCTCCACCCCGTAGGTGTTCGGCCGTTTTCCATAGGTCGATGAACCGTCGTTAAACTTGTTTAGCTCACGGCTAATGGTTGGGTTTTGTCTAATACAGTATGGATAGTGACGACGAGGTCATGTTTTGCCAACTGATGGTAGAGAAGGCCTCCCTTGCAGACAACGAGGAGAATGAGATGGTCATGGCGGCTCTATTAGAGGCGATGGCCGTGGAGGCAGCCGAGCCAAAGCATGGAGGATCAAGGAAAGGGCGCAGGACGAACAAGAATCGGCAGAGGGCAGCTGGCCACAAACTCTTGTGGGACGACTATTTCTCGGACACGCTGGCAAACCTACCTCATGAATTTCACCGGCGTTTTCGGATGAACAGAGAAGTCTTCAGGCGAATTGTGCACGGTGTTCGGGAGTATGACAACTACTTTGAGGTGAAAAAAAGACTGCGTCAGGCTTCTAGGATTTTCATCTCTTCAGAAATGCACGTCTGCATTACGATGTCTTGCATATGGAGCCCCTGCAGATTCATTGGATGACTATCTACGTATGTCTGAAACCGCCGCCGTTGAAGCCACATTTCAATTTTGCAAGGCAACAGTTGCAATGTTTGGTCCCGTGTATGAGAAATCACGAAATGAATCAGGCACGGCTCATTTATTGGCACAAGGAGAAGTAAGAGGATTTCCTATGATACTTGGAAGCATCGATTGCATACATTGGAGTTGGAAAAATTGTTCATTTGCTTGGCAAGAGATGTACAAAGGTGGTCATCACAGAAAGTGTATTGTTGTGCTTGAGCATGTGGCTGATTACGATCTATGGATTTGATATTCATTTTTTGGAACGGCCAGTTCTCACAATGACATCAACGTGTTGCAACGCTCTTTGATATTTCAAAGACCAGGTGAATGACATTGCTCCGGGCTGCAACTATTCGATCAATGGACGTGAGTACGACAGATGGTACTACCTAGCGGATGGCATATACCCCAATTGGTACACATTTGTGAAGACAATCCGTGATCCCGTGGGCGAGGCAAATAAAAGTTTTGCAAAGAAACAGGAGACCGTCCGGAAAGATGTGGAAAGAGTATTTGGTGTACTCCAGGCACGGTTTGCTGTGGTAAGGTATCCTTGTCTATCTTGTTCGATAGATCAAATATGTGATGTCATGAACTCTTGTATTATCATGCATAACATGATCATCGATAGCGAGCGAGAAATCGGAATAGTGTTCGATGAGTCATTCGACTTTCAAGCCCCTCTTGCGGATCCACAACCGGGCGTGTCTGCTGAGTTTGATGATTTTCTTGGTATTTATCAGGAAATTCGTGACGAGAAAGTTCACATCAACTTCAGACTGATCTTGTGACACACCTGTGGGCTATGAGAGCTAATGAATAGTTCGATCACGAAGATTTGTTCGTACTTGAAGAATTTGAAATATTTAAATTATTGTAATAACTGTTGAACTATTTGTGTGCTTGTACAATTATTATTTACCTAGTTTATCGAGTGTTTTCATCAAATAGAAAATATTTTGATCAAAACCAAAACAGGGTTGCCGTTTGGGTAGCTGGTTGGGGGCGCCGCTACGAAGCACGCCCACCAAATCCGCGAACACGGGTTCGACGCCACCCCCACTTCCAAAAAGGTCTAATTAGAATACCGGACATGAATTTGATGCATACCGATGGATATCCTTCCAGGGTTCTCAGTATAAGGGGTAAGCCACCGAATTATTGCACGAAGCTAGGGTAGCAATAGCATGTTGCTGTTGCTGCACGACACGGTTGACTAAATCGGCACGGCGACCACATACTTCTTGCATGGTCACCGACCGGCCTGCAGCATATGTTCCTTCAACAAAGTTAAACAGCTAGCTAAGTGTGATTAGGTAAAGCTTTTTTTTTTGAACAATTGAATTTTGTTTTGAACAAGTGATTAGGTAAAGCTAAAGGCAGTTTAGCGCACTCTGGAATCGATCAGTGATAGAGAGTCTTATGAAGCCGGAAGCTGCAATTTAATTAGTAATATCACTGATATATACACGTCCATGGTATATACAGATTTTAATCCATCTGTTCTGCTGGCCAGGCCGCACCTAAAACTGTGCTCACGCCGACAGATGGGGCAGTACCTTTCCCCTTGCGAAAATCCTCGGGCTGCCACGTGGGGCCGTCAAGCCAGCGGCTTCACCAGCTAGTAGTCTAGGAGTACTCCTACGCCGTCCAGCTCCTGGGCAGTAGCGACGTCCGCGACGTGGCGCCGCCGAACATCTGGTCGAGGGCGATGACGACGCCCATGGAAAGCGCCGCGCCGAGGCGGTGGTCCGGCACGACCAGCCGGAACACGTCGTCCCCCACTGAATCTTTCCGCCGCACCTCAGCCGCCGCGGCACCGCCCGCGCGCGCGTCCCGCACCGCGCAGCTCCGGCGCCCATAAGATCCCTCCACCACGTACGCCTCCGAATCGGCGCCCGATGAGGACGAACCCAACGGCGTGATGTGCGCGAGCGTCTTGTCGGACGCGCGGCGGCGGAGGCCGACGTGGTGGTGGCGGCGCACAGAGAGGAGCGGCTTTGCGCCCGCGGCGCCCGCGTCGCCATCGTACACGACCCAGTGCTCGGCCAGGCTCAGACTCAGCTTGATCTTCCTCCTCACGGTGAGGAGCGGCTTCCCGGCGGCGTCCATGAGGACAACGTCCTCGGCGCGGCGGCGGCTGCCGGAGGAGGACCCGTAGCGGTCGACGCGGAAGGCTAGGCCGCCGGTGGCGTCGAAGACGGTGAAGCGCCGTCGCAGTTGAAGAGCAGCGACTTGCACCACACCGTCAGCACCGTGGGCTGCTGCTGCTCCTCTTGGACTGTGGCTCCAGCCGGCGACTCAGGAACGGCGACGTTGGGGTGCACTTTTGCCATCTAAGTTAACTCCTCTGTTTTAATCAGATTAGAATGGTGCGCGGCGAGGGAGGCTCGATGTTTCTCTGATGCAGTGATGCGCTTGCGGTTTGGAGGTGAGAGGTGGAGAGAATGAGGAGAGTAGGCGGGAGGGATTTATATACGAGGTTGGGTTGGACGTGACGGCCATGGAATAAGCTGAGGTGGAGCACCGGATGCATATGCCTTGTCTAGCTAGGTGGGGATACTTGGCAGCTAAATCACTCGTCCGGGCAGTTGCACATTTCATCAATTCATAAAGTTGCCTAACCTGGTCGACCCAGAACTAACAAACGAGTATCAAGAGATAATAAACTTCGGTTATTCTTTCCCATTTGTTGTTGTTATTGGATATAACACGGGCCATCAGGGATCCAGGAATCAGGATAAATCACCCTAGACGGGCGGCTGGCCGGCCGTGCAAAGAACTTATTCCTGAGCTAGCTAGCGCCACACCGGGAGACTTAATTCGATCACTTTGTAATCTTGTCAAAGTTTAGATAGATAAAGTTGAGGCGAAATGGTCCGTAGTGGAATGCTGCAGCAAGGAATGAAAGTTGTATATATACCTTGCCTCCAAAGCAAGGGTTCGCATGCACGTACGTACGTCGGTACGTGCGGGTATAATTCCATTCCACTATAATTTTTCTTAATCTAGACGATGCCATCCATTTTTGTCACCAAATTTTTCACTTTCCTTATATATTTACTTCTTTTGCGGCTGAAGGGGATTATATTAAGCATAAGGGGTTACAAGGTGATCTAGATCGACTTCTTTTGCACTTCTAAGCCGTCTTCCAGGTCAAAAACCCAAAAAGAGTCGCCAGCTTCAGTCGGGCTTATTTCCACCAAGAAGCCAACTTATAGCGTAATTAGAGAAAATACCTCATAGCAGTTTCCAGACAGGGACAAAATTGTGGTACCTATGTTACAAAAAAAAAAATTGAAACAAAAAACTTGATATTGTTTTAACTTGACCAACTTTTTATTCATATAAGAAATTTAGAGAATTTTCGGGTGCATGCTTTGAATTCCATGACTAGTCTATATCGCATGTTTTTTTTTTGAACAAGGGATGGGCCACGAGGACCCGAGTGCTGCATTCAGAAAGTTTAGGTAGCAGGTACAAAAAGCGTGAAGGCCTTTTTACAAGTCTCGCCCTGAGATACCAGAAATTTGAAGATAAAGGCCAACACAAATACAAAAAAGACCCTAGGGCTAAAAATAAGAAAGCAATCAAGTTCCTGGTCTTCTCCGCTACAGATCGCGGACGACCTCGAAGCGCTGAGATCGAAGAGGGTGATGCTCGGGGTCTCTCTTGGAGCTAGTCCACCGGGGCGATGAACCACAGACGCCGACGCAGACGTTGCAACCGGGGACAAACCACTTGGTTGCTCCGCTCCGCCGAGCTCCGGCGTTGGATAGGGTGACCTCCACGCAAGAGGAGAGGATCGGGCCGCCCTTTCGGCCAAGGATCGCTGAGGCCACCGTGGCCAGAGCTTGATACGCGCAGAGATGCAGCAGAACAACGAACCACCCTGCAAAATCGAGAGAGTAACAGCAGTTCCTTCTCCACCCCTCGCCTCCACGGCCGGCCAGTAGAAGAAGCATCAACAAGTAACAACTCGACACAGAGCAACCACATCCAACTTCTAGAACCAGAAGCTGGCCTTCGAACTTATGAGGGAGAGAGGAGGCGCCATGATTCTCCTCGAGCGCCTCCATCCACTGGAGCATCAACTGAGGAAGAAGCAGGGCCGACGACCCACTCGTGCGGCTCGGGCACAAGAGTGAGCACCACCTCGACGACATGGCGTCCAACCGCATCAAAGCTAGAGCAACTACGAGAAACGAAACCCTACCTCTACACTGTACAACCCGCGCGTAGCATCCTTCTCGTCGCCGGCCGGCAACACCGCCGGAGAACGATCAGGAGCTCGCCGGGATCTCACGCTCGACTCTCAAGCTACTGTAGCACTAGGAGGGAACGGGAGGATAAGGAGAGAGCGCCTATACCGCTTGTAATCATTGGATGATCAACTACAAGCTACCTAGACTATACTCACTCGGTCTTGTTACTCCGCTTTTAGATTTTTTTCCAAAGTCAAACTTTTAAAAGCTTGACTAAATATATATGAACATATATCAATTATTATAATATTAGTTATATATACCATGCCTTTTTATAATACTATAATTGTTTATCAATTATTATAATATTATCAAGAATGAAAGTTATATATATACCTTGCTTTTTTAGAAACACAGTACAAACGCAAGCGCCCACATACACGCGCATACACTCACCCCTATGAACGTATACACGCACACCTACCTCTATGAGCAGCTCCGAGAGACTGAGCCGACGGGTCTTGAGATTGACGAAGTCACCACATGCGTCTCGCTGTCAACGGAAACGTCGCCTCCCACTGAAAGAATATTCCGCCTAAATGCAACACATATGTGTCAAACCTGGTGTTTGAACTCTGGTGGGCTGGGGATACAACCATGCTCCTAACCATCCAACCACAGATTGATTTGCCATAACATAATATTAGTTATTGCTCCATGCACAATAATTGCGTGAAAATGCATGTTGCCGCTCGAACGGCAACTTGCGAATGATCCATCTCCTACTTGTAAAACTGACGTGTAGGATCTTTTTTATGGTGGGAAACGGCCAAAACAGAATTAGTGGATCAGGTTTTGATCGGCATATGCCAGCAAATTAACATGATCCAGAGGAAATTATTCAAGGATATGCTAGCTAGCTAGCAAGTTAATGCGATCCAGACAAAATTAGTCAGGGATATGCTATATATAGGTAAGCATGCTCATTTGATCCAGATCAACTTATTCAATGGCATATCCACCGCATATATATACTTGGACAGGGGAAGCTAGGTGAATGAATCACGTCTAAACACACTATACTACAGTAGCATATATACCAAATTTCGGCATTGTTGCGATATTGAAGCAATAACCACAGAAATTAAAAATGTGACTTCTGGAGTGATTCCTATTTTCCTGCGATGTCGGCATCGTCGAGCTAGCTAGCACCCCTAACTACTGTACGTTATACTCCTACTACACGACGGGGTGCATGTAGATCGTACGTATACCATTGCATGCATGCATGTGTAGGTAGCCTAGCTAATTTGGCACCGAGAATTTAAGTAAGGTAGCATGTGCGTCACATGGAGTGTCGACCTATCGATCGAATTGTACATTTGGTGGGTACACGTGGCTGATCAGCAACGCAGTCCAGCTGGTCGATTCAGAATAATTTAAATTTGAAGCATACGATAGAAGCCAAGATAAACAAGAAAATTATCATGGTTGGTCAAAGAGTGGCTACACAGTTTGAGGTCTTTCCAGTGAATCATCGGAAGATGGATGCATGCATCCAACACAGCACCAGTTACAATACAATGAGCACGCGTATTAGCACAGTAAAATCTTTCTAGGGATTGTACAGCTTTGGCCAAGATATATATTGGTGCATGCATCTGGAAGGAGCCGAGATCCATCCGGCTGTTCCTCTGCGCGGGAACACAAAGGAGCGCCGTTGCTCTCTATGGCAGGCAAAGAGACAAGTGCTACTGGTACTTAAAACTGAAAGTAACGCCAAGATGTAGTGTCCGATGTGGGCATGAGGCGTGTGTGCCCATGGCTTGGCCCATGCGTCGACGATCAAGTGTCTTGGAGGCTGAAGTGCTTCGTGTCTTTATTTGCCAAGTCATCTCGATGCACAGTACTCTCGGCAACTTTTTTTTATTAAATATAAACCATTTATTGAATCATAAACAAGTGGTACTAACATTCGATTTTTGACGGTCAATATGAGACGGAAGAAGTATTACTAAATGCATTATGGATGCACAAAGCAGAAAAAAAAATCTTTATAAAAAGTCTTGGTACAGTGTTTCAGTCTGCAACCACCACAAAGACAACATGTGTAGTCTAAGTTCTCCAAAAGAAATGCATCCCAAAAACAAACAGTGCACAAGCGTCATCGTCGTCCAATCGTAGATATTGTGTTTTCACCTTAAAGATAGTCTCCACTCTCAAAATTGTGTCTTCAACAAGATCATTACCAGACATAACCAATTAAGCCCAAACTTTGTATTTTCACCGTGAAATGTAAGACTTTGAACTCCACTTGTGTTGTCGCCCCCACTTACATATCGCTGATACGGTACCCGAAACTCGAAACAAGTTTCTCATCTTCACAGATGCTTCAATCACCATTACTAGTCCTACAATCTAGGCTTCCATACCATTCTCCACCCCTGATTTCACCATGGAACTAAACATATCTCATGATGGCAACAGGTAGCAGAGTTTCGCGCCACTCCCTCCTTAACGAGAAACAATTGGGCACGACCGAATCCCACCCGATCCACCAATCTCCAAGCATAACACATCCATGAGAGTTCGCCGACGGAGACTTCCGTAACCCGACTCTCCGGACAGATCAACGAGGACAGACATAAGGAAGATATTCGTCTTGTCGCAAGAGGAAGACTAGGACCACCGCCTTTATTCAGACCGAGCCCGCAACCCCCACACCATTGGCCGACAGCCTATTGGATCTGCCATACAGAACCCAACCGGTGGCTATGGGCCAACATCGGGAAAGTTGGCGACAACGCAAGGACAATTCTCTACCGGATCCGGCCCTACCACGCAGCGAAGAAGATTTGGGTAGGCGGCACGGGAGATTTACCCAAATCAGATATAGGTTTCGTCCAACACCACCCACCATAGCCCTGCTTCTGCCGCCGGTCATGGCGCCGTCGGAGAAGGCACTAGTACAAAACCAAGCATCCAAGACGGGACAAGAGACGGCTACACCTCAGACGGTCAATAATGTAGTTTCGTCTCTGCAACTATTAGAGCCGGTCGTAAATACCGTCCGTCTCCAATAATCTTACATTACAGTCCGTTGTTATATTGAAGTTTAAACGACCGTCTCCTAATATTGAAGTTTACATATGGCTGTTAGTAATGACCGCCTCTAATGTTTATTTGGCGCCAATTATAACAAGTACGGTTGCATGCCTGTCATTTGATCAAACAAACACTACAGACATATATACACGATCGCAAATTTGAACACACATAACGTACGCAAATCAATTCGCAAAATAGTTAATAATTAACCCAGATTATATAAATTGACATCCACATACCTTAATTACCTAGCAAAATAATTAATTACAACATTGATCGCCGCCGGGCGCCGGCCTTCTCCGGCAACGGAACTACGCTAGTCCAAGTGGGGTTATATGTTTTTACATTACTACGTACACACCTAGCAAAATAATTACATCATCCCCGGTCGGCCTTCTCCGGCGGTGGAAACTAGTACTATCTAGCTATACTACTACTTGCGCCGGCGGACGGATAACTAGCTAGTACTCCTCGTCAGAAGAGATGACGATGCGGCCGGCCGGGCCATCCACCCCCTGTGAGATGTCGAAGGAGATGTCGGAAATGATCATCTCCTCATCCAAGATAGCGGCGGCGGAGTCCTCCATCTCCACGTCCTCAATGGCGGCGTGCGCGATGTCCCCACCGCCGGCGTGCGCGTCAGCTTTGTCGGCGGGGAAATG
Source organism: Alopecurus myosuroides (assembly GCA_028641055.1). Taxonomy (NCBI): domain Eukaryota; kingdom Viridiplantae; phylum Streptophyta; class Magnoliopsida; order Poales; family Poaceae; genus Alopecurus; species Alopecurus myosuroides. The sequence continues at coordinate 154,411,762 of CM054063.1, forward strand.
ATCCCCACCCGCCGCGTCCTCCTCCTCCTCCTCGTCCTCGGAGAACTCCCAGTAGGAGTACCCCTCCTCCGCCGCCGCCGCGTCGCTCTCCTCCACTGTGTCCGCGTGCACCTCGTCGTTGAGCATCTGCCCGATTACGGCCTTGTCGAGGCGTTCGTCGACGAGCTGCCTCTCGGCGGCGAAGTGCTCGTCCTAGAAAGGAGCGAGCTGCTGGTCGATCTCGTAGATCGCCAGTGCCTCCTGGAGGCTAATGTCGGCCTCCTCCGCCGCTGGCCCGGCCGCGCTCTGCCTCCACCCCTTGGATATCCTCCTCCTCTAGCGTCAGACACCATCCGTCTCCTCCTCCGGCGCCATCGCCTGGCCGCGCTCCTCCCCCGCCCCTCTCGCGATGTCCTCGCCTCCATCGCCACCGGCCACCTCCACAATCGTGACATCCTCGCTGTCTCGCCCGCTGGGCCATTTTCGGCCGCCGGTTCCGACGCTTCTCCAGCCTCGAACTCCGCCCACATCTCCGCGTAGCGCGCGGCCGACATCTGCGTTCATGTCGTCGGCCTCTCACGCACCATTTTACCGGCGTTGTTGCGTGCTCACAAGTTCGGAGTTTTTTGGGAGAGATAGAGCGGCGAGCAAGACACAACGAGTGTGGGGATGCACCGCTGCGAGGGGGACGGTCGCTATAACGACTAGGCAGCGATGGGGCACTATGCTTTGACTGGCTCGGTTGCGTTCGGCCGCCTGACTATTGCGTCTGCACGGGCGCACACGTATTACTCCAGAGGTTCCGGGCATGCTAAGAGTTCGCGTGGGGAAAAGTGGACCGGGTGGACCCACGGTTCAGCGGTTGTATAGCTTCGGTGAAAAAGTGTGAAAACAAATATCTGTGAGGTCCGGGTATGCTCTGAGTTCACGCCGATCAAACTGGACCGGGTGGACCCACCGGTCAGCGACTGTATAGCCTCGGTAGTAGATTGTACCAACCAAATGTCCAGACCCCTCATCCTGATTTTTATTTACATGAAAAGAGTAACTTAAAATGTTCAAAAAAAATTGGTAGTGTGCACGTAAATTTTGTAGTTTTATTAACATGTTAGGATATATATTTTGTGTATGCTTCATTTTTAATTATTTAACAAGAGATGACATGTTAATATAGGCTATGTTTTCTATCCTTTCAACCATGAGTAACTTGTATTAATTTTTTCTTTCTTTTCAAATTATATAACAGGAGATAGCATGCCCAGTAGGCAAAAATGATTGCATAACTAGGAACTATACTCGATCCAGTTTTAGTGTATTTCTACAAGACTCTCAACATAAGTCACTAATAAGAAAACATTTAGTGTGTTTTGTACGATATATATACCGTGTTTACAATTATGTTATTTTTACTTGTTTTTCTGTTGCATACATAGTTTATATCATGCAGCATTCGTCATTCCTTCAACGAGGCTGTAGGCAAGACCATGTTGTTTCATGCGCTGTTTCATGCGCTCGGAAGCACGTACAACATTGTTGTGCCAAAAGGACGGAAGAGAACCCGGTTACACGGGAAAGAATGGGAAGACTTTATCACGGAGAACAATCTTAACATGGGAGACCTTCTTGTTTTTACCATGTCGGGACGTTATCCTAGAATCTCTGTTGCTGTTATGAATTATGGCATCAATGAAGAGGAGAGTGAGGATGATTCCGACACTTTCAAGGCCTCTGAGAGTGACGAAGACCCATGATGTCAAGCTCTGAGTATTGGCGTTTAGGGTTTGGAGGAAGCGATGATCCCATTAGGGATCTCATGTACGTGTTAAATAGAGGGATGAAGAGCCCCTCCCGTGGCTTACAAGTGGGGTATATGTACGGGGTGGTGTACTACACCATGCCCATACATATACGGTACAAGTACATTCAACACTCTCCCTTAATCTAAACCTGTAGACAGGTTGAGATTATGCTTGAACTCATCTAAGTTTTTAACAGGAAGAGCCTTAGTGAATCCATCAGCTACTTGGTCCTTACTAGTGACAAAACATATATCTAGTTTTTTTTCTGCTACTCTCTCTCTAACAAAGTGGAAATCAATTTCTATGTGTTTTGTACGAGCATGAAAGACAGGGTTTGCAGAAAGATATGTTGCACCAAGGTTATCACACCATAAGCAAGGCCTTTGCTTGAGTTTGACACCAAGTTCACCAAGTAAGGCTTCAACCCATATCAATTCTGTGGTAGCATTAGCAAGGGCCTTGTATTCAGCTTCAGTACTGGAACGAGAGACAGTAGCTTGTGTCCTAGCACTCCAGGAAACCAAGTTAGGACCAATAAATATAGCAAACCCTCCTGTGGAACGTCTGTCATCAAGACATCCTGCCCAATCTGCATCTAAAAAAGCACTAAGAAGGGTGGATGGTGATTTTTGAAACGTAATTCCCAGTTGTACAGTATCACTGACATATCGTAGTATTCTCTTTACTGCTGTCCAATGAGTGGTGGTAGGAGCATGGAGATATTGACATACTTTATTCACAGAATATGACAAATCTAAGCGTGTAAGAGTGAGATACTGTAATGCACCCACAATACTCCGGTACTGTGAGCTGTCCTCAGAATCCAGTGGTGTGCCCCCTTTGAGGGACAACTTGTCAGTGGAAGAAAGAGGTGTGGGGGACCCCTTGCATCCACACATGCCCACTTTTGCAAGAAGATCCGTGGCATATTTTTCCTGTATCATCAGCAGCCCATTGGACAGATTTTTCACTTGAATGCCAATAAAATAATGAAGAACACAAAGATCTTTGATAGCAAAGTTAGTATTAAGATCTCTAAGTAATGCATCAATAGCTTGATCTGAGGAGCTGGTGACAATAATATCATCAACATATACCAACAAAAATATGGTGATACCTGACTGATTGTATAGGAAGAGAGATGTATCAGCTTTGGAGGGAACAAAACCAAGTGTGTGTAGTTTGCAAGTGAGCCTAGAAAACCAGGCCCGAGGGGCTTGTTTCAATCCATAGAGAGCTTTGTCAAGCTTGCAAACATAGTGGGGTTTGTCAGGATTTTCAAAACCAGGAAGTTGTTTCATATAAACTTCCTCTTCCTGAACACCATGAAGAAACGCGTTCTTGACATCTAGCTGCCGTAAACTCCAGCCTCGAGAAACTAAAATAGCTAAGACAGTATGAATAGTGGTTGCCTTAACAACAGGACTAAAAGTATCCTTGTAGTCAGTACCATACCTCTGTTTGAAACCTTTGGCAACAAGACGTGCCCTGTATCTGTCAATAGATCCATCAGCTCCTTTCTTGATACGATAGACCCACTTGCAGTCAATGAGATTGGTGCCAGAAGTGCGAGGAACAAGATGCGAGGTGTCATTATGTAACAGGGTTGTATACTCATCGTGCATGTCTTGATTCCACTTGGTGTCTTGAAGGTCTTCTTGTAAATTGCGGGGTTCACCTGAAGAAGTAAGAAGAGCATAGCGAATTTTTCTGTTTTTAACATCATATGTTATAGTACCATCTTTTAAAAGACGAGGTTTAGAAATTCCCTTTTGAAGACGTGTCTGTGGGGCTGCTGCAGGCTGGGGAGCAGCGTCGTCTGGTACAGAAGATCCGCCAGCACCTGAAGCAGTAGCAGGTGGCGGCGCAGAAGATCCTGCAGCCGGGGGTGTCGGAGCATGCACGCCCAGGCCATACGCACCTGTGGCTGAGCGCGAAGTGTCGTCCATGTCGAGGGCGCGCGCGGGAGGTGATGATGAGCGCGGAGACTTGGGGGACCGCGGGGGCGACGTGGCGCACCGCGGCTGGACGGGGTCGTGTGGAGTGCGGGGACCAGGGGCCGCACCACGGGAGACGTACAACCGACCGGAGTCCTCGGGAGCGGGCGAAGCAGGCGGATCCGAAGGCAGATCAGCCTCGGGATCGGTGAGCGCCTGATCCAAGGCTGTAGGCGGATCTTCTTCTTTGTCCTTTTCTGAATCAGGAGAGTCATTGTTTTCATTAATTTCGGGCTCGTTTTCTTCAGGATTTTCACCACTGTCCGTTTCTAGAAGATCATCAGCAGTAGGGGCAATATATTCTGCATGACTTGGAGCATTAGTAGTCACAATAGGAACAATAGGTATAGGCATCAATATTTGCATCTCCATGATTTGATGTGGTAGTAGTGTGATCTTTGGGGAGTAAAATAATTTCATTGCGAAGACGGGAGCCAGCATTGGAATGTAATGAGGCAAATGGAAAAACTTGTTCATCAAAAACCACATCTCTAGAGACATAAACACGACCGGTTTTGGGATCTAGACATTTTACCCCTTTGTGACGTGGACTATAACCAAGAAAAACGCATTGTGTAGAATGAAATGATAGTTTTCGTTTGTTGTAGGGGCGTAGATTTGGCCAGCAAGCACAACCAAAAATTCTAAGAGAGTCATAGTTTGGTTTGGTGAGGAGTAGACGTTCAACTGGGGCATCAAAGTTGATCACTTTGCTAGGTAATAGGTTTATGAGAAAAGTGGAAGTAAGAAAAGCATCATCCCAAAACTTAAGTGGCGTGGAAGCATTTGCAAGTAAAGCAAGACCAACTTCAACTATATGGCGATGTTTGCGTTCAGCAGAGCCATTTTGTTGATGAGCATGAGGACATGATACATGGTGAGTGATGCCAACTTTCTGAAAGAATGTGTTTAATTTTTCATACTCACCACCCCAATCAGTTTGCATGGTGACAATTTTTCTATCAAATTTGCGTTCAACAAGTGCTTGGAAATTGAGAAAAACTTGATAGACCCCAGATCTATTTTAAGCAAATAATTACAAGTAAATTTACTGAAATCATCTATGAAGCTTACATAATATGAGTACTTGCCAACAGAAACTGGACCCCATACATCAGAAAACACCTGTTCCAATGGAACATTGGATACACTAGTAGAAACTGGATATGGTAGCTGGTGGCTTTTGGCTAATTGACAAGGATCACAAATGTAGGGGTTTATTTCTGGGGTGTAGGAAATTTTCTTTTTGCGAAGCACTTGTTGAACTATAAATGAAGAGGGATGTCCTAATCTTCGATGCCATGTGGATGAGGATGGCTTTATTGTGGCATATGCTTGCTTGGGCGATCCAGAGGAGATGGACACTAGAGGGTAGAGTCTATCACGGCAAGGACCTCTAAGAAGTGTGCTCCCGGTTGCCTGATCCTTAATCACAAAGAAAGTTGGATGGAATTCAATAAAAGCATTGTTATCATGTGTGAGCTTATGAACGGAAAGGAGATTGATTGAAGCATTTGGAACATGAAGTATATTTTAGAGATGAATGGAATCATGAGGAGTATGCAAAATTGAGTGGCCTATATGGCTTATTTCCATACCATTGCCGTCTGCGGTGTGCACACGGTCCCGTCCATTGTATTTTTCGCACGTGGTCATCTTGCTCAGCTCGCTTGTAAGATGATGTGTCACCCCGGTGTCAACGTACCAGTTTGTATCCACGCCGTGAGCAGCAGCATTTGTGGTTTTGCGGTCGCGATCAACGTTGTGGTCATCAGAGTCATCGCCGCGTATCCACCAGCAATCTCCTGCGGAGTGACCGTGGATCTTACAGATCTGGCAGGTCACGTCTTCATATGGTGTGGGAACACAGTTTCGGCGCCCACGGCACCCTTGTCCTCCATCGCGGCGATCGTCACGCCAGTCACGACGTTCGTCGCGGCGCTCACCATCATCACGCCGCTCACGGCGTTCGCCACGGTCACCACGGTCGCCACCGCGGTCACCTCCTGTTTCCTGGCGGCGATCGTCACTGCGCTCACGGTAGGGTGAGCGAACGCGACCACCTCTGTCACCTCTGCGCTGGTCGTAGCGGCCACGGTCGGGGGAGCGACCGCGGTTAGGAGACCTCCAGCACCCACCGTCTTGGCGATGAGGGCGATCATCACGACCGCTGATCACGACTACGTTGAGCGGCGTTGGCAGAGGAGATGAACTCTTCCATAGTGGCCGTTTTGGCTAGCATCTTTTGCCTCATGTCGTGAGAATTCATGAGCCCAAACAAATCAGAGAGCGAGGTGCCGGGGTTTGCAGCAACAACACCGACGAGGGAATTGTACGAGGCATCCAAACCGTTTGTGATGTAACCCACCAGTTCATCATCATCAATGTGCTTACCAGCAGCGGCAAGTTCGGAGCGGAAACCCTTCATCTTGGTGAAGTATTGAGCTGTGGTGGAGTTGAGCTTCTTGGTGGTGTTGAGGGCAGTGCGCAGGTGATGTACCCGGGAGCGCGACTGCGAGGCGAACATGTCGGTGATGGCGATCCAGATCTCATGGGCAGTGTTCCGCCCGAGAACGTGAGCTAGCACGTCCGGAGAGAGAGAGAGTTCACGAGATAGCTCACGACAAGCTGATCCCGTTCGAGCCATGCAGTGTAAGCTGGGTTCTCAACCTTCTTCTTTTGCTTGGGGTCTTGGTCATCTTCAATCTCCACAGTTTCACTCGGGGCAACATCGGTGCCATCAAGCAGGCCGAGGGCACGCGCACCGCGCAGCGCCGGGAACACAAGAGCTTTCCAAAAGAGGAAGTTCTCCGATGTCAGCTTTTGCGAGGGTGGTGAACCTAGGCCGGTCAGACCTCCACTCGATGATGAGGAAGCCATGCTAGCAGAGCGAGTTGGGTTTTGTGTAGATCGGTTTTTGGGTTTTGGGGTTTTGGGCGGCGGCGGTGATTGAGGATCACGGTGGCGGCGGGTTTTTCGGTTGTGGGTTTTCCTGGTTGTGGTTGTGTCGGCGGCGACCAGTAGGTTGCGGCGGCAGGGTTTTCTTGTGGTTTTGGCGGCGGCGATCAGTAGATGGCGGCGGCAGGGTTTTCTGGTTGTGTTTTTGGGAGGCGGCGGCCAGAAGAGATGGCGGCGGCGACAGCTAGAGTATCGGGGAAGAGGCAAGCTCTGATACCATATTGGCGTTTAGGGTTTGGAGGAAGCGATGCTCCCATTAGGGATCTCGTGTACGTGTTAAATAGAGGGAGGAAGAGCCCCTCCCGTGGCTTACAAGCGGGGTATATGTATGGGGTGGTGTACTACACCATGCCCATACATACACGGTACAAGTACATTCAACACTGAGCAGTATATACTGTTTCTATTTTGTTTCTTAATAATTATGAACATTTTGATATTTGTGAGAATCATGAACAATATTATGTAGACATATTACTTATTATGTGCTCTGATTTGCATATTATTAATTATCATTTTAGCTATATAGTATAAACATACCGTCCAGGCAATATTCCGGACGGTACGACGTCGGAAGCTATGGAAATTGGAGTCGGGTGCAAACTACGACTGACTCTGTTGCAGCAAAATTAGAGGCGATCGTTTTGTAGGCCCCCCTCTGAAAATAGAATACTATAGATGGTCGTGTTTTCTGTTCGCCTCTAAAAATGTATTTTCCGAGACGGCTGGGAGGGATTGGTTTATCATAGAAGGGTATTTTAACCGGCTCTCATAAGGTATATTAGCGACTATCGCTTGGAGCCGGATGGTGGAACCGTCTCAGGCCTGTGTACCTGGGGAGTCTCTAAAACTCGATTCTGTACTAGCGACGTCTCAGCCACCACTCTGATGCAGAGTCGTCGTCCTGGTCGCAGATCAGCGACGCACCGGCTCTCGCCGCCCCATTAGCTCCAGCCGCAGACTCCGACTTCCACCATGCCAAATCATCTTTGGCGGCGAGGGGAGTCGTCACGGCCGTGACAACGAGTTACAACAGTGGCGGCGAGGGAGGCCAACGACGTAGGGGTTGTTGTTGGAGGTGCGTGGGGTGCCCCTGGTGTCTCCCTAGGAGAGACAAGAGAGGCGCTACTTTGCTACTCCCTCCGTTCATTGATAAGTTTTTACCATATATCGTAAAATGAGTAAATCTATGTATAAAATGAGTATAGATTCACTCATTGTAGAATGTATGTGGTCAAAATTAAAATGTCTTATTAAAGTGAACCGGGGAGTAGTAGTAAAGGCTAATCGTTCGTTGGTCTATCTCTTCACTAGTAGAAACCGGACTAAAGGATTTTAGCTATAGTACCTATTCAGTTACAAATCGGTATAAATGGGTGTCTTGTACTGTTTCGAACAGGGAGGGCGCTAGGCAAGGCTAATACCAGTTTGAACCATACCTTTGGTACCGGTTGGTGGTTAAAACCGGTACCAAAGGCATGTGGCAATTGTTCGCCTCGTGCGAGCACATTTGGTACCGGTTTTATCCACCAACTGGTACCAAAGGTGTGTGGCAAAGGGGCGTGTGGCAACCGTTCGCCTGGCCTGAGCACCTTTAGTACCGGTTTTAGCCACAAACCGGCACCAAATGTGTGTGGCAAAGAGGCGCGTGGCAACCGTTCGCTGGCCCGAGCACCTTTGGTACAGGTTGGTGGCTAAAACCGGTACCAAAGAGTATAACCGTTTTGCCTCCCACGTGTACGAGTTCGCGAATTGCTACAATGCACGGCGCCGTTCTCTCTATTTCTCTGTTTTCCTCCCTCTCCTCCTGTCTCTCTTCTCCCTCTCTTCTTTCCATAATCCATCATGGATCAACCAATCACTCTCATGGCGCATGTTCGTGTACATGGCATGAACGTGCTTACCGTCGTCTACACCAACGATAGCGCCGAGATGCCGGGCTATCTTGCCACATTCCAAGGATGGGTTGAAAGCGCGAAGGACCAAGAGAAATTCATCGGGCTTGATCTTGAGTACACGCGCAATGGGAAGAATGTTGCGGTCATCCAATTTTGCTTGAAGAAGAATGTCTTAGTCTTCCAATGGGCAAGGTACGTTTTGGGGTGTCGGGGGGATACCCCCGAGTAGGGGAAAGGTTGGTAAGAAATGGTGTCTGAGGTACTATTTACCGAGTTGGACGGTACCGAGTTGGGTGGTTACCGAGATGGAGCTATCTCGGTAAGAAGAGCAAGGAGCTATATGAAGAAAGGAGTCCTCTCCGGGTTGCCCGAGTTACGCTTGGGGAGATCGGATAGACAAAGATCTTCTCTATCTCGGAGGGATGTCAACGGAGCAGTTAGAATCCTGAAGAATAAGGAAGAGTACGAGCGTGCGGTTCAACTTACTAGGCGTGATGATGCGTATCCTTACGCTGTTACGGTGCAGAGTATGGGCGAGACCACGTCCTGTCTCTGACAAGGGGGACATGACATGGCAGCGGCCATGACGCAGAAGACTTTCGGCGTCTGTCAGCGAGATTGCGCGAGCGTGCGCTACAGCACAGTGTATTCTACACGTACCCTGTACTGGTAGTTGGCGGCCACCAGTATATAAGGTGGCCTCCGCCCTCCTGCGTGAGGGTCGACACTTGAGAGAAGAATTGATGCTGGTTTGTTTAGAGAGTGAGAGCGGTAGAGCTTCTTCTTCCTCTAGCTCCTTGAGCTTGAGGAACACTTGTACTCGGTTACTACATATACAGAGAGAGAGGCAGGAGTACGGGTGTTACCTCCACACGAGGGCCCCGAACCTGGGTAGATTGTGTTGTTTGTAGTGTAGTGAGCGCGCCATCTTGGCGTGCGATCCCTCCCCGGATACCCACAGTGTCCATCGGCCCCAAACTCAAGCTATCCTATGGCATTTGACAGTTCACCACTACGACAGTTGGCGCCCACCGTGGGGCTAGTAGCGGCGCTGGCTGGGGTTTCTATCCGGACGGGACCTCTTCCTCGTTCTGGCGAGCGCGTGGTTTGTGGCCTTGTCCACATATTCAGATCTCTCGATTTCATCACAGACAGCGCCGGTGATTTTGGTGGCAGGCCTGTGCCTGCAGGCGGCTCTGTCGTCGGCTTTGGCACGCATTTGGTGTACGTCACCACCACGGTCATCCGCGAGTACCCCGAGGTGGTGCTCGTTGCTGGTGATCCTCCTACCGTTCTCGCCGTCCGCGGTCAGCGTATCGATCGCCCCGTGGGAAGCGTGGAGGTGATGATGACCGGTCTGCCTCCTGCAGCCGAGAAGAGTGCGACCAATGTCGCTGATGCTGTTGGCACGTCTGCTCGGCCGGGCCACAAGCCAATGGAGAGGCCTGAGAATTAATTGGGCTTCAAGGCTCCTGCTTCACCGACTCCGAGGCCAGCTCCCTTCGCAGACGTCATCGACAAGCTGAGCGTACCCGTGGCTGTGGATGCAGATCCGACTATGGTGCGGCAGCAACTCGAGGAGCAGCGCTAGGCCATCCTGCTCGAGGCCAAAGAGGTCTCCAAAATCAGGCAAGAGTTCAATTTTTACATGAATGAGTACAATAGGGCTCATGGTCTTACTCCTATCGGCAACCAACCTAGTCGGTTAGGGATTATCCAGAACTGAGGTCGTAATCTCGGTGCTGAGTTGGCTAGAGATGGTAGAACTGCTAGTAAATCTGCTAGTATGAGCTCGGCTGGTAGGCCCAAATATAGTTCTCCTGCTAAGACACTTAGGGCAGCAGAGGAAGTTGCTGCCGAGTTGCCAAATCTAACCGGTGAAGCTCGCGCTAGGCAGCAGGACCGGCTTAATGAACTTGTTCTTGAGGCTAGTAGGAAAAATGAGGCTTTCCGAAAGGCGAATCTGGGAGCCGGTGCGTCTCATGTGGTTCAGTCGCATGGGGCGAGATCAGGAGGCCAGGCCTCCTCGCGTCATCTAGGTGGTGGAAGATCTCGGAGTGTGATCTCAGGGAAACATAAGCAGCTCCAAATGTATGACCCGGCTGTCGCCGGAAAACAGTTAGCTGTAGAGCGGCAGCCTGGACAAGAACACATTGCTCAAGGTGGTGGCCATGACGCTGCCCGAGTTCAGCAAGGAGGACAAGGACATAACCGAGATGGTCCATCTCGGCACCCGGCTGCCAACCCGGTTCAGCCTCAACCCGGTGCCGCACCTGCTGTTCAGCCGCGGGGAAATGCCCCTGCAGCCAACCCGGTTCAGCACCAACCCGGTGCTGGACATCAAGACTGGTACAATGATGGTTACTCGGCAATGGAGCAAGCCGGGTACCAGAGAAATGATTGCTATGCTGATGCTGGAGGTGTTGGAGCTTGGTTGGGGGCCCGAGTGCTGCAGTCGAGTGATGCAAGGTACAAGCTGGACAGGATCTACCTGTAAGAGGAGATGGAGGAGCAAGGCCCTCCGGGACCACTCTGTTTCGGTCCGAGAATCATGAATGAGCCGACTGTGTCCAAGTTTCAGCTGGAAAGAGGGACAAAAACCTATGACGGCAGCACCAAGCCGGAGGATTGGTTAAGTGACTACGTCACTGCCGTGCACATTGTCGGCGGTAACCGCAGGTGGGCGGTGAGGTATGTGCGACAAATGTTGGAGGGTCCAGCTCGTATCTGGCGGAACAATTTGCCGAGAGACAGCATTAACTGCTGGCTTGACTTCTCGGAGGCTTTCATTAGCACCTTCACCAGCACTTACAAGAGGCCAAACCGTCCCCAACAACTCTCTGCGTGCAAGCACAGAGAGGAGGAGACAAACCGAGAGTATCTCACTCGGTGGAGCACACTGAGGAACACCTGTGAGGGTGTGAACAAGTCGCAGGCCATTGCATGGCTCGCACAAGGGTGCCGACATGGCAGCATGCTTTGACAGAAGCTGCAGAGTGAGATGCCGAGCACACTGGCCGAGACCATCAAGATTGCTGACATGTATGCACTCGGAGATCCGACACGGCCTTTACTTGACTCGGTTGAGCTGAGTAGGAGGAACCATGGCAATGATGGTTCCAGGCAGAATGACCGCTCCGATTACCGGAACAAGAGGCGGGATGACAGGCCGGATGTCCGCTATGGCTCAAACCATGTGGCCGCAGTGGATCCGGGTCAACCTGATGCGGGAAGCAGCCTGAGGCAAAAGAATGCTGGGCCCTAGTATGAGCAGAACCAGAACCAGAACCAGAACTACAAGAAGCAATGGACGGATCCCAAGCAGTCCGGAGATGCACCACAGAGGTTTACCTTTGAGACGATGAGGGATGGGTCGTGCAGCTACCACACTCGGCATCCGACTAGGCCGGCAAACCATTCTTCCCGACAGTGCAGCTGGTGGGACCGGATCACGAGCGAGGGCTTCGGCCAATTGCCTCCTCCTCCACCTCTGCCAGCTCCAGGATTCAAATATTCAGCCCATCCGGGCAGCAGCTCCAAGGCCTACGGAGAATCAGAGGAGGCCCGAAAATGTGAACCAAGTGGCTCAGGGGGTCAACAACAACAACAACTACAACCAGAACCGCAACAACTACAACAACAACAACAGTGGCAACAACAACTTCAACAACAACAACAATAACAACGGTGGCGGCAGAGGCCGAAATGACTATCAGGAACACCACCAGAGTTACATGGTGTTCACCACCGAGCCAAAAGACAAGCAGAGCTTGCGCAAACACATGAAGGAAGTTAATGTCGTGATGCCGTCAATACCCGAGTACATGTACTGGTGCGAGCAGCATCAACATTCTGTACCGAGATGCAATGGAGAAACTTGGTATCACCGAGAACATGATGCGGCAAAGCCGAACCACCTTCCACGACATTGTGTCGGGAGTATCTTGCACCCCTATTGGCCAGATTTGGATTGATGTGCTCTTTGGCACCAGGGAGAACTGTCGAACTGAGTGCTTGCAGTTTGAGGTGGTGGATCTTCAGAGCCCTTATCATGCCCTTCTCGGCAGACCAGCTCTGTCCAAGTTCATGGCCTCCACTCATGCGGCCTATTTGAAGATGAAGCTTCCTGGTCCCAATGGCATCATCACCATCTCGGGTGATTACAGGCGCTCTCTGGATTGCGCATCAGCTGGATCTTGGTTGGCCGAGTCGATGGTCATTGCGTCCGAGAAGAAGAACATACACGAGGTGGTGGCCATGGCTCAGGAACTCAACTTGGCATGCCCGGGATGCCCAGCTCTTCACACAGTGCCACTTTCCAGGCCTCTCAGGAGACCAAGAAGGTGCAGATTGACCCCGAGTTCCCAGAGCGTGTCGCCACCATTGGTGCCGGGTTGGAGGAGAAATAGGAAAGCGAGCTTATCCACTTCCTCCGTGAGAATCGGGATGTCTTTGCATAGTCCAATCAAGACCTGCCGGGTGTCCCGAGGGAGTTGGTTGAGCACTTTTTGCATGTGAGGCCGGATGTCAATCCGGTGAAACAAGCCCCGCGCCGTTTTGCTGCTGAAACGAGGAAAGCCATTGGTGATGAGATCACGAGGCTGCTAGCAAGCGGATTCATCATGGAGGTACTGCACCCGGATTGGCTGGCCAATCCGGTCATGGTCGAAAAGAACAAGGATGATCATATGGTCATTGTGGTGTGGCGCATATGCATGGACTACACCGACTTGAACAAGGCATGCCCGAAGGACCCATTCCCATTGCCCCGAATAGATCAGGTGATCGACTCCACAGCCGGGTGTGAGCTTTTGTCTTTCATTGATGCATATTCTGGTTTTCACCAGATTCCCCTGAACCCGGCTGATCAAATAAAGACTGCTTTCATTACCCCGTACGGGGCTTATTACTATAGTGTCATGTGCTTTCGGTTGAGAAATGTTGGTGAAAGTGCATTTTGCATCTTTGATCTCTCTTAGGTTTTGGAGTTGATAACAACACTACTAAGAATCTAACAGTGCGTCAAAGTATTTCAGGAAATATCAACTAGACGCAAAAAGGTGAAAAGAATTCCAAGACAAAGCCACCAAGATCAATTTGATCCAGCGGTAGTACCGAGCTCGACAGCGGTAGTACCGCTCTACACAGCAAGCGGTAGTACCGCGCCCAGTACCGCCAGAAGTACCGCCGGTATGAAAATGCGTACTGTCTTCAGTGGTACTGCAGCGTTACTGGCTCGGTAGTAGCGTTGTGGTCATATTGATCTTCGAGAAAAACCTTGCTCAACGGTAGTACCGCTACTGACTGGCGGTAGTACTGCTACTAACTGGCGGTAGTACCGCTGCCTCCAGAAAGCGGTAGTACCGCCCTCAATACCGGCCCTTGTACCGCTGGCAAGGATTTGCTCACGGTAACATTTACGGTACTAGGGCGGTAGTGCCCTAGTACTACCGCCAACCACTTCGATTTAATTCGAGGTTGTGGCCAGCGGTAATACCGGTGTGGACTCGCAGTAGTACCACGGTACTTTAGCGGTGGTACCGCTCGCGCCCAGTGTCTGGGACTCCCAAGTACCGCTCACGTTGCCAGGTAGCGGTAGTACCTCTCGCCCCAGCGGTAGTACCGCTAGGCACGAAAAAGGGTCAAACGGCTAGTTTGGGGAGGGGGCTATAAATACCCCCATCCCCTTCTTCCCCAAGAGGTTGCTCACTCCAGCATTAAAGACAAGCATTTATTGAGCCTCCAAAGTTAGATTTCTCCCAATCCCTCCACCCAAACTTGTTGATACTTGGAGGATTGAAGGAGAAGGCCCCGACCTACATCTTCACCGAGCCGTTCTTCATTTCCCCCTCTCTAGATTGAGGATCTAGCCTAGGGTTTCCTCTTGTGGAGAACCTAGGCATCTTGCTACTTGTTGGTGATTTGAGATTGTTGGGAGCCCCCAATTTGGTTGTGGGTGTGTTACCCAAGTTGTTTGTAAAGGACTCAATTCCCGCCTCAAAGGGGAGCAATAGTGGAAGGTGAAATATGCCTTTGTGGCAGGGTTCATCGGAGAATAGGGTGAGGCCTTTGTGGCGTTGAGTAGGCCTTTGTGGTGAGCTCACACCCCTCCAACGAGACGTACTCTCTTAACAAGGAGGAACTCGAGAATACATTGTGTCTCCGTGTGCTTCATATCGGTTACCTTGTTCCCTTCCTCATTTACTCTTGCTTGTATTATCATTGTGCTTGCCTTGTCATATAGGTAAATTCACCCTAGTTGCATCTTATAGAGAATTACCTTTGTGTCAAGCCTAAATGTTAAAGAAAAATTAAAATTAGTCGTAGCACCTATTCACCCCCCTCTAGGTGCCTATACTTTACTTTCAATTGGTATCAGAGCCTCGTCTCTTCTATCGGGCTTAACCGCCTAAGAGTTTAAGTATGGGTGAAGAATCGGATACCGAAGGTTCCGCGTCGGCGGTGTCCATGAATGATCTCAATGAGTTGAAAAATTCATTGACCTCATCCATAGACACCAAAATCGATGAGTTCAGTCAAGTCTTGATGGAACTCTTGAAAGCCAAAGGACCGGAGGTCACCGGCTCATCTTCTCCGGAAGTACCTCCGGAGGGCGCCAAGAAAGGGGTATATGGTGAACCATCTAAAAATGCTTCGGCCGAAAAACTCCACAAAGAAGGGTACGGAAGGAGATGGAGAATTTCACTCTGTTCCTGGAAGTTATTCTCCCGATCCTCCCATCCCACATCCTCATATAATTCCTAGGGGAGATCCACCTAAAATTGATGCATTTTCTTTTCGTGAATGGCAATATTACATGGAGACTCACTTGAACTCTTCTTGTATAGAGCTTTGGAGAGTCACTCGTGATGGATACAAATCTCATGACCCCAAGAACCTAACAATAAGAGAAGCCATAGATTGTCAACTCAACTACACCGCCTTGTCAATTCTTCAACAAGCCGTGGGTCCTAACCACATGCCGCATCTCCAACAATATTCCACTGCCAAGGAAACATGGGACGCTCTTGTCGTCATGTGTGTAGGCAATGAGAGCATGCAAAGGAATAGGTATGATGCCTTGACCAATAAGGCCGAAGGGTTCTATATGCATGATGGAGAGAACCACGAAGACATGTACCAAAGGCTCAAGTCACTTGCCACCACATTCACTAATGTTGGTGCCAAGTACATTCATGATGTTTGGATCAAAAGGAAGTACATGATTGCCCTCATGCCACTTGAGCCCGCGGACTTGAAGAGCCTTCAAGGAAGACACGATTTCCCTTCTATGACCTCAACTCAAGTCATGCAAGAAATGTGCTCCTATCAAGTGCAAACCAAGAATGCTCTTGACAACCGTGCTAGGGCCATAGGATTGCACAAAGGGGCATCGGTTGCTTTGAAGGCCAAGGTTGTGTCTCAAGAAGTTGAGTATGAAGAAGAAGAAGAAGAAGGCAATGAGGTGTTGGCTCCATTGAAGGATCAAGAGTATGATCTTGTGCTCAAGGATATCATTGCTCTCACCGTGCAAAAGTTTTGGAGGAATCCTCCCAAGGCCAAGAAATTTGTTGAGGAGAAGACCAATTCTCGCTATGGAAATGATGGGGCTCAAAAAGTGAGGCCTTGCTTCAATTGCGAAGATAAGCACCATTTCATTGTGGAGTGTCCCTATGAGAATAGAGAACACCATGGTGGCAAACTCGTTCGCAAGGACAAGTCCAAGGTTGAGTACAAGAAACCTCATTTCAAGAAGAAACCTTTCAACAAGAAATCTCCCACCAAGTTTGTGCTTGTGACTCAAGAAGAATATGATTCCGGGAGTGATGAAGAAGAAGAAACCACAAGTGAGGTGGCCTTTCTAGCCATTGCTTCTACTCCATCATCTCCATCTCTCTTTGAACCCCCCAATGAAAATCATCCTCGCCCAAATGCCAAGTGCTTCATGGCTAAGGCCTCAAAGGTATCAACTTCTCTCAACTCTAAGACCCCAAGTGAACTAGAAAATATTGTTAGTCTTAGAGTAGAAGATGAAATGCTCTCTTTGGAACGTTTTATGTCTAACATTCAAGGGGAGACCAAAAGTAATTCGAACATCTCATGAGCCAATTGGGAGAGGCCCAAGAATCTCTTGAGAAGAAAGGTGAGGTTGAAAGAAGGGATGCGGATGAAATTGCATCCCTCACTATGACTCTTGAGGAAGAGCATGATGGTCGAGTTTCTCTTGAGGAGGAACTTGAATCTACTGAAGAAACTCATAATGAACTTGTTTCTAATATCACTAAGGAACGTGATCTTGCAATTGCTAAATATAAAAAGGCTAAAAAGGATAAGGTTGAGTTTGGGGTGGGTCATGGTAAACTAACCGAGGAGTTTGAAAAACTAACCGAGGATCACAAAGCTTTGGAGAGTCAACATTCTTCCCTCAAAGAGTTGAATGAACAACTTCAAACTCAACTTAATCAACTTAACAACCCTAGAACCTCAACTTCTTCTTGTTACCATGCAAATATTATTGAGGAAAATGCTAGGTTGAAGGATGAGCTTGCAAGGCTCAAGGGCAAATGCCCTCAAGTTTAGAAGGTTGTGGTCTTTACTCCACAAGTGGTGGCCCCTAGTCCTCATGTGGTTGTTGCTAGACAACAATTGAGTGCTCCAAGGCCACAAGTGGGCAAGCAAGTTCTTGGCTATGTTGTCAAGAAGAAGAACAAGAAGAAGGCCAACAATGGTGCCTCGGGTAGTATTGTCATTAGGGACAATACTACTCGTAGCACTCCCGCACAAGCAAGCAATGTTGCTTCGAGTTGTAGTGTCATGAGGGACAACACTACTCGTAGCATCTCCGCGGGAACTAACAATCCACACCATTTCTTATATGTTGATTATTATGGTGTTGTACAAGCTAAATATGTTGGTCCTATTGAAGGTTACATTGACTATACTATTTGGGTTCCAAAGACCCTTGTTGCTAACATGAAGGGACCCTCCTCGGGTCCTAACTCTAGTCAATGATCTCTTGCAGGACTATGCTTCCGGTGGGTCTAAATGGATAATTGATAGTGGATGCACTAGTCATATGACCGGAAGCAAAGAACTTGTGACGGAGTTGCGCCCAAATGATATTCAAGCAACCGTCACTTATGGAGACTCGTCCTCGTCTAAGGTATCGGGGTTTGACAAGGTTGTGATTGCTCCCGATATCACTATCGTGAACGTCATGCTTGTCGAATCCCTTGGTTTCAATTTACTTTCCGTCTGCTCTCTTGGAAAGATGGGTTTGTCCGTCTTTTTTGATGAAGATATTGTGGTCCTTTTGAGGAGCAAGACTCTTGACGTCGCATACGTGGCACATGTTGAAAATGAGTTGTTCGTGGTAGACTTTTCGAAGTCTACCAACTCTCAATCAATGTGTCTTTTCGGAAAGGCGGATGCGGGATGGTTGTGGCATCGCCGCTTATCCCATGTCAACATGAGAACTTTGCAAAGTCTTCACAAAGGTGGCCTTATTGTCGGACTAAAAGAAAATGTTTCCTTTTCCAAGGATCGCGTTTGTAGGTCGTGTGTTGAAGGAAAGATGCATGATATCTCGCACAAGGCCAAAACTATTATTTCATCAAAGAGGATCTTGGAGATTCTCCATGTTGATCTCTTTGGTGTCGTGCCCGAGGCAAGTCTTGGTGGCAAGAAGTATTGCTTGGTGATTCTCGATGATTATTAAAGATACACTTGGGTTTATTTCTTCAAGTGCAAGAGTGAAACTCAACAAACCATCATCGACTTCTCCAACGAAGTGCAATGTCAACACAATGTGCAAATCATGGCTATTAGGAGTGATAATGGTTCGGAGTTCAAGAACTACACTTTGAATGAATTCCTTAGTGAAGAAGGCATTTGTCATCAATACTCCGCCACTTACACTCCTCAACAAAATGGTGTTTCCGAAAGGAAGAATCGCACTCTCTTGGATATGGCAAGGACCATGTTGGTGGAGTATTCTTCTCCCCAATATTTATGGGCCGAGGCCATATCCACTGCATGCCACTCCTCCAACCGCCTCTACATTCGCAAGGGCTTGGACAAGACTCCATATGAGATCCTCACCGGCAACAAGCCCAACGTCTCCTACTTTCGTGTATTCTGTTGTAAGTGCTTTTATTTGATCAAGGGTCTTAGGATGTCTAAATTTCAATCCAAAACTATTGATGGTATATTTGTTGGTTACGGTGCCGAATCCCGCACTTATAGAGTCTTTTACAAAGCCTCACGGATTGTCATAGAATCTTGTAGTGTGGTTTTCGAGGAAAATGGTGGCTCCCAAGTGGCGCAATTTCATGTTTCTAATGTAGATGTTGAAATGCCTCAAGAAGCCATAGGAAGGATGGGTGTGGGATTTTTCCGCCCCATCGAGGGACACCTTGTGGCAAATCGATAAGAACTATGCTCTACTCAAGTGGAGCCCTCCTCTACAATAGAAGAACAAGCCAAGGAGCCAAGTGTTGCACCTACGCAAGAACATGATGAAGACCCTCCTCTTATTGACCAAGCCACTACGCAAGATGTTACCACCCCTATCATTCATGCTAGTCAAGGTCAAGGCCAAGATCAACCATCCTCTTCTCAAGTTGAAGATAGTGATGATGATGATCAATGCCAAGTTGGTCAAGACAGGGACCCAAATGATCAAGATGATCAAGTGATCCCTCCTCGAAATAATGAGGAGATCGAAGCCCGTCGTGCTAAAAGGATAAGAAGAGCTTTGAAGCACATTGGTGCCCAAGACAACAAGGTCTTGGAAGATATTCAAGCTAGAAGATACACAAGAAAACAATTGGCACACTTTAGTGAGCATCAAGCTCACATATCTATGGTGAAACCAAAGAAAGTGTTTGAAGCTTGTGAGGACTCCGACTGGGTTGAATTTATGCATGATGAGCTCAATAACTTCGAGCGTAACAAGGTTTGGAGATTGGTTGAGAAGCCCAAAGATTGCCACAAGGTTATTGGCACTAAGTGGATATTCAAGAACAAGCAAGATGAGCATGGCATTGTTATAAGGAACAAGGCAAGATTGGTAGCTCAAGGTTACACTCAAGTTGAAGGCATTGACTTT
This sequence comes from Alopecurus myosuroides, assembly GCA_028641055.1. Lineage (NCBI taxonomy): Eukaryota > Viridiplantae > Streptophyta > Magnoliopsida > Poales > Poaceae > Alopecurus > Alopecurus myosuroides. Next base: position 154,431,503 of record CM054063.1, read on the forward strand.
GATGAAACCTATGCTCATGTGGCTCGCCTTGAGTCCATCCGTATCCTTCTTGCTTATGCATCTTCACATAATTTCAAATTGCAACAAATTTATGTTAAAAGTACTTTATTGAATGGTCCACTAAAAGAGGAGGTATATGTTAAGCAACCTCCGGGGTTCGAGAATCTCAACTTTCCTAACCATGTCTACAAACCCGACAAGGCGCTCTATGGTCTCAAACAAGCACCACGTGCATGGTATGAGCACCTTAGAGAGTTGTTGGATGATCGTGGTTTTGAAGTTGGGAAGATCGACCCCACTCTCTTCACCAAGAGAGTAAACGGAGAGCTTTTCATATGCCAACTATATGTGGACGATATCATCTTTGGCTCAACTAACCAAGCTTTCAATAATGAGTTCTCAAAGCTTATGACTGACAGGTTCGAGATGTCTATGATGGGAAAGCTTAAATTATTTGTTGGCTTCGAGATCAAGCAATTGGCTAGAGGGACTGTCATTTCTCAAGCCAATTATACCCAAGACATGATCAAGAGGTTTAATTTCCAAAATTCAAAGATCAAGACATCTCCTATGCAAATCAAGTGCCATCTATCTCGTAACCCGAAGGGTAAAGATGTGGACCAAAAGTTGTATCGTTCTATGACTGTATCTTTGCTTACCTTTGTGCATCTAGGCCCGATATCGTTTTGAGTGTAGGTGTGTGTGCAAGGTATCAAGCAGCCCCTAAGGAAAGCCATTTAATGGCGGTCCATAGGATCTTTCGATATTTGGTTCATACCCCAAGGTTTGGTTTGTGGTACCCAAAGGGGGCACAATTTTCTCTCAAGGTCTACACGGATTCCGATTGGGCGAGTGATCAAGATGATAGGAAGTCTACTTCCGGGGCTTGCCAATTTCTTGGTAGGTCTTTGGTGAGTTGGTCTTCCAAGAAGTAAAATTGCATATCTCTCCCCACCGCCGAAGCCGAGTATGTAGCCGCCGCAAGTGCTTGCACTCAATTGCTATGGATGAGGCAAACTCTCAAGGAATATGACGTTCATTTGAATAAGGTGCCTCTTTTCTGTGATAATGAAAGTGCCATCAAGATCGCCTTCAACCCCGTTCAACATACAAGAATAAAGCATATTGAGATTCTCCATCATTTCATCCGAGACCATGTGGCAAGAGGGGATATTGCTCTATCTTATGTGCCCACCAAGGACAATCTTGCGGATATCTTCATGAAGCCACTTGACGATGCAAGATTCATGTTCTTGAGGAATGAACTAAATGTCATCGATTCTAGGAGTTTGACTTGAGGATCTTGCACACACCCCTATAGATGAAACATGTTTGGGTTTAGGTGTAGGCATGGACATAGTGGGAGTGTTATCCTAACACATTGGGTTCTCCCTCCCCCATTCTGCCCAAAGAAAATATTCATTGTGATCTCTCTTTTTCTAATGTTGAATTGTGAGCTTCAATGTCGAAAATTGGCAATGTACCCAAGATATATCTTCGCGGTAACATACTATAATCTCTTACATGGTGGCTTAGGCCACCAACCTCTTCCTTGTTGAAGAGTTGGTTCTTGTTTGGTTTTTATGTGGTATTCTCGCTGTATTTGTTTTGCTTTCAGTCTCTTTTGTGTTTTTGTGTGTCCGTGTTGGTTTGGGAATCACACTCCCTCTTTTCCTTATTTGATTTTTGTGTTTCCTTGCAAAAGTTGGAGTGTGTAGTACCATCTCAGTTGGTGTTCTAATCCCAAGCCCAAACAATTCCTCCCTTAGACTTTTTCTCTCTGAAAATTTCAATCTCTTTGATCCCTTGGTGGAATGAAGACCAGGCTAGCGGTACTACCGCCAGTTACGAGCGGTACTACCGCTGTAACTGACAGTAGTACCCAGCGCACGGTACTACCGGTGGCTCTGGGCGGTACTACCGCTGCAGGAGTTCGTGCCCAGCACAAACCCCGCAACGGTACTACATCTTGGCCCAGGTAGTTCCAGGTGAGCGGTACTACCACTAAGAGCGGCGGTTCTACCGCGGTGGCAAAAATCCGTGGGGATTAAAACGGATCTTGGAGGAGGGGGTTACCCTCATAACCCTTTTTTCTCTCCCTCATCTCCTCCCCACTTTGGATCCAGCCGCCGCCAAGTCTTCCGTCCACAGGGGAGGGCTCTCTCCGGTGATTGAACGCTCCTTTCTTGCCGGAGAAAGCCCGGGGACCGCTCCCAACTCCTCTTCCACGACGATGAGCTCCGGCAACCCTTCCTATCTCTCTCCCTCGAGAAATCTTGAGAGATGATGATGCCTAGGGTTCTAGAGATCTCCTAGTCTAGGAGTAGTTAGTTGTGCTCCCTAGTAGATGAAATCTCATTAGAATTGTTGGTGTTTTTAACCTCTTGTTGGATTCGGTAGTTTCCTTGGGTTCCATGGATGAATCCGCCAGCAGCGGTACTACCGCTGGCACCAGCGGTACTACCGCTATGGCTGGAACCGCTGGTAACAACGGTACTACCGTGGCACCCCAAGCGGTACTACCGCCTCCTAGAGCCTGAACACTTCTAGTTATAGTATGATTTCTTCTCGAAGATATTTTTTATTGAAGTTTGCTTATCTTTTGCTATCCCCCTATTGCTTTCTTAGGAGCATGTGCTAGTGGCTCGAAGGGTGGAGGTCGCAAGCGTGCGGCTAAGAGAGACCGTAAGAACCCCGAGGAAGAAGAAGCCCCTGAGGTTATGCCACAAGGGAACTTGACTCGGAGGCAGAGATCAATGAACATGGAATCAAAAGCAGCCCGTGACAAGTCTATTACAAATATGTCAGATGATCAGTTCCGCAGGGAAAGGAGCATCAATCCTTATAACCATCCAAGGGAAGCTAGAGCAAATGAGTGTTTCTGGACTCGTTTTCAGGAAAGGATATTCTATGAGGAGTACCCACTCAACAAAAATAAGGTAGTCACTCAGTTTTCCATCAATGTTGCCTTCATGAGGTCAAAGATGGACTATTTTGGTGAAGCTCTGGAAATTTGTGAGGAATTTGGGCTTCTGGACTTCATTGAGATCAATGAAGATTATGATGAGCATCTCGTGGGCCAGTTCTATGCCACGCTGTATTTCCACACCGATGAGAGGAAGATCACCTGGATGACGAAGAATCGGAAGTTTTCTGCTTCTTGGAGTCATTTTGCTACTATTCTGGGTCTGCATGACTTTGGGGAGATTCCAGATGCTGCTTTTCACAATACCTTGTTTCGGGTTCCTTATCCGGAGAAGTCCATGGCTCCCACTGAGATGTATGATCTCTATATTCCTGGACGTGCTTTGGTTGGTCAGTCCAAGAACCTGCTGCCTGTCTATGACATTCTCCACAGGATCTACAGGAACACTTTGGCTCCTCGGGTTGGTAACTTTGATCAAATCCATGGATCCCTCACAGACTTGATGGTATACACTCATAGGCGTCGTGGTGATGGCCTAAGGCTAGATGTGATGGACATTCTCTGGAACGAGATGTACAAGTGTGTGATGAGGAGGAGAGTGCCCGTGTTTGCTGCTTTGGTTTTCAAGCTTATATCCACCACTTGGTGCAATGCCCAGTTTTCTGATGATCTCTTGGTAATGACCAAGAACGTACTACTCATGCCATCAAGGATCTTCGTGTCAAGAAGCATGCCACTCCTTTGCTAGGTCCGGACACTGATGGCTCGAGTGACTCGGATTTCGAGATGGAGGGGAGAGCTCAGAAGAATAGCTTTTGCAGGTGGATGTCCTCAACCTTGAAGAAGGTTTTCTGTCGCCAGCTTGATATGGAGGACAAGGAATATTGTGCTCATGTGCGTAGCAAGATGGAGAGGCGGCTCACTCATGACAGGTTTGCCCATCCGGGGGTGCCTGTTATTCTAGGGTCTGAGGACAGGATCACTACTTCCAGGGAGTGGGAGTCAAAGAAAGACAATGCATGGATTGATCCAGATCTTCTAAATGATGCTACTACTTCTCACGAGCCTTGGACTTGTGGTGAGACTGACGATGAGGTCGAAGATGTGGACACTGAGGATGAGCGTGGTCTCGGTAGCCCTGCTATTGCCTCTAGCCCCGGCGAGTGACCTCCAGGGACGTTAGCATCGCCTCTTCCCTTTTTGGTGCATTGATGCCAAAGGGGTAGATAGTTCTATTTAGGATCGCTTCATTTGCTTGGGTTGTGTTCCTTTTGTCAAACTTTGTGTGGTGTGTGCTTGTGTGTTGAACCATTTTGTGTTAAGGTTGTGTGGTTGAACCATTTTATGTTATGGATTTGATTTTTAGGGTTATTATCGTTTTTTGTTAAGCAAGCATTCATATTATCATATCTTTTGTATCCTTGCTAGGTCTCAAAGAGTTAGGGGGGAGCACACATTCTAAAAAGAGAACAAAGTTTGCCTCATTAAGAAAATTTTCTTGATGCATCACTCTCTCACTTGAAGTGCTCGTCCAAAATTCTTTGTACCTCTCTTAGTGGTGTTGTCATCAATCTCCAAAAAGGGGGAGATTGAAAGTGCATTTTGCATCTTTGATCTCTCTTAGGTTTTGGAGTTGATAACAACACTACTAAGCATCTAACAGTGCATCAAAGTATTTCAGGAAATATCAACTAGACGCAAAAAGGTGAAGAGAATTCCAAGACAAAGCCACCAAGATCAATTTGATCCAGCGGTAGTACCGGTCTAGAAAGCTGTAGTACCGCTCTACACAGCAAGCTGTAGTTCCGCGCCCAGTACCGCCAGTATGAGAATGCGTACTGTCTTCAGCGGTACTGGCTCGGTACTACCGCTGTGGTCATATTGATCTTCGAGCAAAACCTTGCTCAACAGTAGTACCGCTACTGACTGGCGGTAGTACCGCTGCCTCCAGGAAGCGGTAGTACCGCCCTCAATACCGGCCCTTGTACCACTGGCAAAGATTTTCTCACCGTAACGTTTACGGTACTAGGGCGGTAGTTCCCTAGTACTACCGCTAGCCATTTCGATTTAATTCGAAGTTGTGGCCAGCGGTAGTACCGGTGTGCACTCGCGGTAGTACCGCTGCTGGAGTACCACGGTACTTTAGCGGTGGTACCGCTCGCGCCCAGTGTCTGGGACTCCCAAGTACCGCTCACGTTGCCAGGTAGCGGTAGTACCGCTGGCCCCAACGGTAGTACCTCTAGGCACGAAAAAGGGTCAAACGGCTAGTTTGGGGAGGGGGCTATAAATACCCCATCCCCTTCTTCCCCAAGAGGTTGCTCGCTCCAACATTAAATACAAGCATTTATTGAGCCTCCAAAGTTAGATTTCTCCCAATCCCTCCACCCAAACTTGTTGATACTTGGAGGATTGAAGGAGAAGGCCCCGATGTACATCTTCACTGATCCGTTCTTCATTTCCCCCTCTCTAGCTTGAGGGATCTAGCGTAGGGTTTCCTCTTGTGGAGAACCTAGGCATCTTGTTACTTGTTGGTGATTTGAGATTGTTGGGAGCCCCCAATTTGGTTGTGGGTGTGTTCCCCAAGTTGTTTGTAAAGGACTCGATTCCCGCCTCAAAGGGGATTAATAGTGGAAGGTGAACTAGGCCTTTGTGGCGGGGTTCATAGGAGAATATGGTGAGGCCTTTGTGGCGTTTAGTCGGCCTTTGTGGCGAGCTCACACCCCTCCAACGAGACGTACTCCCTTAACAAGGAGGAACTCGGGAATACATCATGTCTCCGTGTGCTTCATATCGGTTACCTCGTTCCCTTCCTCCTTTACTCTTGCTTGTATTATCATTGTGCTTGCCTTGTCATATAGGTAAATTCACCCTAGTTGCATCTTATAGAGAATTTACCTTTGTGTCAAGCCTAATTGTTAAAGAAAAATTAAAATTGGTCGTGGCACCTATTCACCCCCCCCCTCTAGGTGCCTATACTTTACTTTCAGCTGGGGCCACATACCAGAGATGCATGCAGAAATGCCTGGATGAGCAGATAGGCAAAAATGTGCAGGTATATGTGGATGATATAGTCATCAAGAACAAGAGAATCACACACTCCCAGAAGATATCCGGGAAAAATTCGTGAACTTGCGAAAATATCGGATGAAGTTGAACCCAACCAAGTGCACCTTTGGTATCCGGCAGGAAAGTTACTCAATTTCCTCGTGTCCAGCCGAGGTATCGAGGCCACCCCCTCAAGATAAAGGCGATTGAGAGCATGTCTTTTCCGAGATCAGTGAAGGATGTGCAGAGATTCACTGGGTGTCTGGCTTCCATTAGCCGGTTCATTGGGAGAATGGGCGAGAAGGCCTTACCCCTGTACTAGCTCATGAAGAAAAGTGACAAATTTGTCTGGACACCCCAAGCCGATGTGGCTTTCCTAGAGCTAAAGACCATGTTGGGTACAGCTCCAATTCTGGCGTCTCCTCTGCCTAAGGAGCCAATGTTGCTCTATATAGCAGCTACCAATTAAGTTATTAGTGTGGTGGTGGTAGTGGAGCGAGAAGAGGAGGGCAATTCGGTGCATAGGCCGGTATACTATCTCTGTGAGGTGATCTCCAACTTGAAGCAAAACTATCCTCACTACCAGAAGATGACATATGGAGTCTATATGGCTGCCAAGAAGCTCAAGCACTATTTCCAAGAGCATCCGATAACAGTGGTGAGTACTGCCCCCATCTCGGAGATTATGGGCAAAAAGGATGCATGTGGCCGAGTAGCCAAGTGGGCAATTGAGCTAACTGCTTATACCCTGATGCATGTGAGAAGAGAAGCCATCAAATCTCAAGCCCTAGTGGTTTTCCTTGTTGATTGGCCCGAAATGCAGTATGATCCTCCCTTGTCCGAAACAAACTAAAGGCGAGTGCATTTCGATGGCTCCAAGGTGAAAGAAGGTCTCGGTGCTGGTGTTGTGCTCACCTCACCCAAGCTGGATCAACTCAAATACGTCTTGCAAATCCATTTTGCGGCGTCCAACAATGTGGCCGGGTATGAGGCCTTAGTCCATGGACTAAAAGTGGCCAAGGAGATTGGTATCCGCCGGATAATATGCTATGACGACTCGGATATGGTGGTTCAGCAAGCCTCGGGGACTTGGGACGTGTTGGATGCCAATATGGCTTCATATAGGTTCCTTGTCCAGAATATGTCGGGATTCTTTGATGGATGTGAGTTCCACCGCATCCACCGAGCTGAAAAATGATGCTGCTGATGCTCTGTCCAAGTCGGGCTCTTCTCGGCAATCCATCCCGGCAGGAATTGCTTTGGATCATCTCAGGAAGCCTTTCATCAAGCCATCTCTCGAGTCGGATTCGATATTCGTCCCGGCCATGCCCGAATTAGAATCTGTTCCCATGGAGATTGATGAGGGGATTGTGAAGGAGAACCCGGGGCCAGCTTCCCTTATCTCGGGAACTACCTCGCAGGACTCGGGGACTCGTTTCCATCTCGGAGAAAGTCATGTCGGCTGATCCAATGGAGGTGGATGAGCCCATGTTTCCTACTCGAGCGATACCGAGTTGGGCTCAGCCCATATTATCTTATCTGGTGGATGGTACTTTACTGAGTGATGAGATCTCGGCCAGGCAAATACAGAGAAGATCGAAAGGCTACACCATCATGAACAAAGAATTGCACAAGAGAAGTACCACAGGCGTGCTCCAGCGCTGTGTTGAGCCAAAGGAGGGAGAAGAGATTCTCAGAGAGATACATCAGGGGGAATGCAGGCACCACGCCTCATCTCGGGCTCTAGTGAAGAAAGCTTTCCGGCATGGATTCTTTTGACTCACTGCCTTGCAACGAGCAAAAGGTCTAGTGAGAAAATGCAATGGGTGCCAGAGATATGCTACCAAGATACATATGCCGGCTTCCGAGCTGAAAACTATTCCCATCACTTGGCCATTTGCAGTATGGTGCTTGGATATGGTGGGGCCCTTCAAGCCAGCTCGGGGCAACATGACTCACATCCTTGTCATGGTTGACAAGTTTACCAAGTGGATTGAGGTGAAGCCAATCCGGAAGTGTGATGGGCACACAATTGTGACCTTTTTGAAGGATATCATCCTGAGATATGGCTACATGCATGGGATCATCTCGGATAATGGAACAAATTTTGCTAAGGGACCCCTTTGCAAGGTTCTGCAAGGAGAAGAGGATCCGGCTAGACATTGCGTCAGTCACGCATCCGGAATCTAATGAGCAAGTTGAAAGAGCTAATGGCATGGTTCTATCCGGAATAAAGCCTAGGCTAATTGAGCCATTACAGTGAACCCCGGGTTGTTGGCTGGACAAGTTGCTGGCGGTGTTGTGGAATCTAAGGACTACCCCTAACCGATCTACCGGATACACACCATTCTTCCTGGTATATGGAGCAGAGGTCGTGTTGCCCACTAACCTTGAGCATGACGCACCAAGAGTAACCCTCTATATTGATGCAGAGGCAAGAGAAACCCAAGAAGATGATGTTGATTTGCTAGAAGAAGCAAGAGAATTAACTCTCTCGATATCAGTTGTGTATCAACAGAATCCGAGACGCTATCATAGCCCGAAGATAAGCCCAAGGGTTTTCCGAGAAGGAGATTTTGTGCTTAGGTTGGTGCAACGCACAGCCGGGATGCACAAGCTTTCCCTTCCACGGGAAGGGCCCTTCATTATGAGCAAGGATCTGCACAATGATGCGTATTATCTCATTGATGCACAGGAGCCACAGAAGAACAGGGCGGATAAATTCGGAGATGAAACTAAGCGCTCCTGGAATGTAGCTCTACTCCGTCGTTTTCATTCCTAAAAAAGCATTGTATGTACCTCCTCACTCAGTTGAATCTATGTCGGCACCCCGAGAAGGAACTCGGGGACTGCCTGTGCCTAACTTGTTCTATGTTGTTTACTTCTTACTTTGGTATGTCGGTTAATCATCTCAGAATTTCATGCGTAAGTTTAGTAGTGTGCTTAAACCTAAGGGCCAACTCTCCAACTTGCTGCTGTCCGAAACCCGACTTCATGGCAAGCGAGAGAACAAGCCAAGGTTCAATGATCACATGAAAAACTACTAAGGAAACAAAGAGTTAGCCAACCGACATAAGTTGTTTTTTTCTTCCTTTTTTGGCTAAATACTGGGCAGTTTTAATTCCAGTCTCAAAGTTGTGAGTATTATAATCTTGGTTTTCGCAATCTTGTGACTCGACTGTCAGAAAGCCACAAGTGGCAGGCAAGAGCAAAGACGAAAAAAGCCAGGTGGATAAGAAAACGAACTCGGGGACTCGAATTAGGGCAATCCGGCATTTAGCCAGTCTTGCGCAACTTAAATAAAACTGAGTAGCAAATGATAAGTTTAATGGTTACGACTGCACCCGGCATACCGGGGATCTGATAAAGTTTTTGAGAAAAATAAAACAGAAGGCTTAGGCCACAGCCAGAGGAGTGGAATCAGTGGCGGCCTCTTCCGGGTTGCTGGACTCAGCGGCAGGCTCGGAGGCGACCGTAGCAGTAGTAGGCACAGAGGCAACCGCCTCGGAGGTAAGCCCGGTTGCGGTCATCTCGGTTGAAGCCTCTGGCGTACTCTTCTCGGGAGCGGGCTGGGAGATGACTATCTCGGTGGTGATGATCTCGGCAGTTGGAGTGGAGGCCGTCTCGGCGACTCGGGCTGGGTCCAGCTTGGCGGCGATCTCCTCATAAACCTCCTCGGAGTCGTCATCCTCCTCAGCTTCGTCGTTGTTCTCCTCACCTTCGTTGTCGACGTCATCAGTTGCGTCATCAACCTCCTCCCCTTCGTCCTGCTCTCAGTGTAGGGCTTGGGGAGGCCATCCACATACTCCTTGGATATAGCGTATGAGGCTAACCGATATGCGGTCTCCTTGCGAGCCCGGACACAAGACTCTTCTGAGGACCATCTAGACTTGATCTGCATGTGCGTGGAAGTGTTGAGGTTGATGTTGTCATACCATGAGAGAAAAAAATGGCACCTCGTCTGCGCCAGCTCGAGCTGCAGAAGCGCGCCATTCCTTGAGGCGACACTTGACTTGGTCCAGCTTCGTGGCCAGCTCACTGGCTGTCGTGGGGGGCTCAATTTCCGGCCAGAAGATCTTGTGCAGCCGGAATGCAGTGGAAACAAGGCTAGATCCCATGGACCTGAGGGGCAGAACTCGGGCCTTGACGCCCTCGATCTGATCCTCGATGGTGACGGTCTCTGTGACGTCGAAACCGCAATCTGCCCGTCTCTCCCTGGCTTTCGCAACAGCTCTCTTGGCACCGAGGTCCAAGTCGGGAAATTCCCCTAAGAGATAAGATGTCCGAGTTAAACAGAGATCGATGTGGAAGAGCAAGTTGGGAGTTAGAGAAAGCAGGGGGAAGGTGGAACTTACATCTCAGCTCCTGGTTGACTCCTTCAAGCCTGGAGTACCACATGTTGGCGTTGGTGTGGTGTCGATCCAGCAGGATGCATGTAGCACTCGCCAAGTGTTCGAGCTCGACGTTTCGGTCTTTGAGGGCCTGGATCTCCAGTTCGGACTAGGTCTTCTCGTCAGCAGCGTCATTCTTCAGCCCGGACTTCTTCTGCTGCACCTCGCGTTTCTTCGACCAGACTATGGGAACTTTTACAAGTCCCCCGGTCGTGTTCTTGGAGCTACCCTCTCTAGCCACTGATTCCTGCGACGGTGCAAACTTGGCTTGCTGCCGGGTGCGAGGGAGATTCCTTGTTGGGCCTGCTAGTGCTCTCGGCGGCGTGAGGTTTGCTGCTGCTGCTGAAGGAGTTGGGTCTGTGACCGTTGGTGTTGGGCCTGCTGCCGCTGCTGCTGGTAGAGTTGGGCATGTGGCCGTTGGTTTGATGGTTGCTGCTGTTGGGCCTGCTGTTGCTGTTGCTGCTAGTGCTGCTGCTGCTTCTAGTTGTGTCGGTCTTCTCAGCAGCGTTGGTGGTGTTGCTGTTGTGGATGCTGGAGGAACTTGTTGTTGTGGCGCTTGTGGCTGCGCCGATTCTTCTTGTTGTTGCTGCTCTTGCGGCTGCTGTTCTGGTTGCTGCTGCTCGGTGGCCGTCTCCGAATGTTCCGGAGCCTCATGAGTTTCCATCTTGGCGCCCATGTCGCCTGCGCCGAGATCCTGGTCTTCTCTGTCTGGGAGGGGCATCTCGGGACGGTCCAGGCCGCTAGTGTCCATGTCCTCGGCCTCGAGGTTGATGTAGTTGCTGGCGTCCAAAAGCGCGATCACGGGAGGGAGTGTGGTACTCGGTCCCTGAGATCAAGGCGCAGACGTCTCGGAGATCTCAACGTCAATTGGATCACTGCAGGGAAGGAAAAGCAGAGAAGTGAAGAAAATGCAAATACAAAACATCTCGGGAAAAGAGAATAAAGAACAAAGAATATGCAAACACAAAGCATCTCGGAGATGAATTACCCGTCTGCCATGGGCTGCTGGTTCCTTCGGCGGCTAACCGTCCCCTTGTTCCCGGATTTCTTGTGTCTCTTCGGTGGAGGATCGGTCGCGCCGCTTCCAGTCCTCTTCTTCACTTCCACGGAGGCGGCAATGGCCATGGGCCTCGCCTCAACCACCTGTTATTCTGTATCAACTGAGAACGAGGCAAGAGGATACGCAAATAAGACCGAGAAGGGGCCAGGTACCTCTAAAAGAATGCAATCATCATCACTGTCACCTTCGTCGTCATCCTCGAACCAGTCTCGGATTGAGGTTGGAACTCGGTGCTTACCGGCTTGGGCGGCGGGGTGGGCATCTGGAATAGGAAGGTTATCCTGGTTGTCGAACTCCTTCACGTCGTCCTCAGCTCGGTCCTCTTTCCAATTGTCAGAGGGGGTCGCACGGTCTTCTTCTCCCTGGCGTTGAAAGTGCTACACATGCGAAACAATAAGCATAAGTTAAAGTTGGGTGATCTCGGAAGATACCGAGATAAACTCAGTTCGGTAAACACATGCGAAACAAAAAGCATATATCTCAAAGGTGAATGATATCGGAAGATACCGAGATGAAAATAACTCGGTTGGGTAGTGAATACTTACTCGGGGCACCAGTTTCGTTCTGCTGTAGGGTTCAAGTTCCCATGCCGGCCGGTCTTGGTAATTGATTTGGCCCAGATGGCCACCTCCTTCTTGCTGAGCTTGAAGGTGGTGGTGCGCGTGATGTCTCGGGGCCCGCCCATGAAGCAAATCCTGTGGGCTCTAAGCTGAAGTGGCAGAACCCGGAGGCTAACCCAAACGGCGAGCATGTCATCAGCTCGGAGCCCGCTATGGACAAGCTGTTTTAGCCGGCTGTGAACTAGGTTCACCTCGGGCACAGTCTTTTTCGGGTGATATCCCCAATTCGGCATCCCGGTGGGGGGCTCGATGTGGAAGTCAGGAAGCAGGAGGAGATCTTGGTCCTTGGGATTCTTCACATAGAAGAATCCCCTTTGCCATTTGCGACAGGATTCAAGGCCCTGTACCCGAGGGGAACTCGGTTCCATTCCGGCATACAATCATGGCTGTACCGCATTGGGTCATGCGTTTTGGGGCGTTTGGGTTGAGAGTGTTGGGAAGGACCTGCTTGCGGAAATGGAAGTATCTGGCCCAAATGCCTACAATGGGGTAGAGGCCAAGGTAGGCCTCCGAGAAAGAAACAAAAGAGGATAAAATGGTGATGGCATTAGCAGGAAGATGATGGGCCTGCAAGCCAAAGTGGCGAAGAAACTTTTGGAGGAATTCAGAGATGGGGAGACCAAACCTGCGTTTGAAGTGGCTCAGGAAGACCACACGCTCGCCGGCTTGTGGATCGGTCTCGATCTCGTCGCCTGGAGGTCGGCAGATCACACCTGCCGGGACGCAGGGCGTGTCTATTAGCCATTGGATGACCTTGGCGTCCACGTCGGATCCTTGCTAGGCTCCGCGTGTGGACGAGGGCTCTTCGAGCTCGATATCTTCTACGGTCTCGAGATCCATCCGGGCGTGGTTGGATCTTGGCTTCTCCGAGTTGCCTGCGGGCGCGAGGAGGAGCTCGGGTCGCAGAGGGCGAAGAAGGGCGGTGGCGGCGCAAAAGACAAATGTCGTGGCTTGGTTTCCGCGGCGAGGAGCTCGATGAAGAACGGCGGTGAAGAAGCGACACTGGGGTGGCGGATGTGCGGTGGCGCAGAGTCGCAGTGACGTTCTCGGGCGCAACCGTGTCCCGAAAAGTGGTATCGCGCGGCGGTGCGGTGTTTTCCTGGATGCACGGTGGTGGTCGACGGAGTGTGGTGGAGCGATGGGCTCTGCGCGTGCGTGCGAGGAGGAAGAAGAACAGACGGGGGAAAATGGAGAGGAAAACGAGACACAGCGGGAGGCGCGGGGATTTATACCCCTCTAGCGCAGTAACTGCCACGGATTCAATGCGGATATAATCGTGGGATCGTGGCTTTAACTACGCCCAGTGAAACGCACATAGCGGATTCACCGCGCGTAACTGGCGCAGTAAATCCCACGTTCCGCGACGTAGGCACTTGAGTGCTATGCGAACGGACGCGATAGCGCGTGGGGCCAGGGCACAGTGAGGGCGTGGGCGTGGCGCATGCGCTGCGCCGCGCGGGAATCGAGGCAACGTGGGCAGCGGTTCTGCGCCACGTAATGTTCCTTCCACACGAAGATAACGAAGCGTCTCTGCTTCACGCGGAAAAGTTTGTGAAAAACGCCTAAGTGCTGGGATCTCGGTAAAAACCAATGCAGCGAAACCAACTCGGATCTTGATGAAAGATCCATTATGAAGAATGCGGGTTAAAACCGAGTTCGAGATGGAACTCGACCGAGATGGGTGCACCTCAGTCAGGTATCATGAAGGTTATTGGTTTAAGATGGCATGGCCCAGCGTCCGAGTTCGCTGGACCATACCAGCTTCGGGGACTAATGTCGGGTGGCTACCCTCGAGTAGGGGCAAGGTTGGTATGAAATGGTGTCTAAGGTACTGTTTACCGAGTTGGACGGTACCGAGTTGGAAGATACCGAGTTGGGTGGTTACCAAGATGGAGCTATCTCGGTAAGAAGAGCAAGGAGTTATATGAAGAAAGGAGTCCTCTCCGAGTTGCCCGAGTTACGCCTAGGGAGACCGGGTAGACAAAGATCTTCTCTATCTCGGAGGGATGCCAACGGAGCAGTTGGAATCCCAAAGAATAAGGAAGAGTACGAGCGTGCAGTTCAACTTACTAGGCGTGATGATGTGTATACGTACGATGTTATAGTGCAGAGTATGGGCGAGGCCACGTCCTGTCTCTGACAAGGGGGGTAGGACATGGCAGCGACCACGACGCAGAAGACTTTCGTCGTATGTCAGCGAGATTACGAGAGCGTGCACTACGGCATAGTGTATTCTACACGTAATCTGTACTGCTAGTTGGTGGCCACCAGTATATAAGGTGGCCTCCCACCTCCCGTGTGAGGGTCGACACTTGAGAGAAGAATTGATGCTGGTTTGTTTAGAGAGAGAGCAGTAGAGCTTCTTCTTTCCTCTAGCTCCTTGAGCTTGAGGAACACTTGTACTCGGTTACTACATATACAGAGAGAGAGGCAAGAGTAGGGGTGTTACCTCCACACGAGGGCCCCGAACCTGGGTAGATTGTGTTGTTTGCAGTGTAGTGAGCGTGCCATCTAGGCGTGCGATCCCTCCCTGGATACCCATAGTGTCTATAGGCCCCAGACTCAAGCCATCCTATGGCATCTGTCAAGTCACCACTACGACATGGGGCTTGATCCATCCATATGAGCATTATATATGATGAAAATTGCATAGGATAGCAACATGTCCGATCCTCATTTGAATCATATATCCGTGACATAGAATCATATATCTGATCCTCATTTGAAAATTGCATAGCTTTATTATGATAAAATTGCATTGGTTTATTATAATGAAAATTGCATTGGTTTATTATGATAAAAATTGCATAGGTCTATTATGATATATAGTTCATGCATGGTGGCTTGTTGCATATTGGCAAATCCGTATAAGAACATAGAAGACATAGTTAATTTAGGACATATTGGAAAATTGTTCTATGTGATACAAATTGCATAGGATAGCAAATTGTTCTATGTGATACAAATTGCATAGGAGTCCCATTTGAGTTATAAGTGATAGATCAATTAGTATTTAGTAGTGAATTAATTTTTCTTGTTGCATATTGACATATATATTTAATTAGTAGGTTATTGTTAGGATTTTAATTAACAATTTGTTCCATACTAACTTGTTGTTGCAGTAGTAACAAGAAGCGTCCAGCTCTCATGAACTTGCTTTGCTGCAGTGGAATTCGTTTTGTTAGCGTTGATACAAACAATGGCAAGATCAAGATGAAGAAAAGCTTCAGTATTGCGATACCAACTGCCTGCCACATTGATATCCAGGTGATATTCAGGCCTCGGCATGAGAGGACTTCAATGGTTCATATGGCAGTGGATTTGATCAACGACCGGTACGCTGATATGAAGACCAAGATCAAGAACCACAATGAGTGGGAGACGACTCCACTTCACGTCAAGAACATCGAGTATGCCCCTATAGATGCTTACGTTTCATACGAGTTGTACCGCATTATTCTAGTCGGCAACCTTGGGTAGCGTCACCTCGTACCGGCAGCACCAGTTGATGATGATGACGATTCAGACGAATACTAGTGTGTTTACGTGGGAGAACACACTTTTTATATATCTCTATGATGTGTACTAGTGCTCTGGGGGTCAATCCTGTGATCTCTATTATGTATAGTACTTTTATATATCTCTCTCTATGATGTAGTAGTGCGGATCTTCTTGTGATCTGGAGATCGGGTACTTTTATATGTATCTATATTTATATGTTCATGTTTAAGTATGATGTGAGCAAGATTTCATTGTGATCTATGTAATGGACGAGTTAGACACTTTTCTACCCCATTGTGCTATGGGTTTTGGATGACAGACAATGCACTTCGGGATGTGTCGACTTACTTATGCGACATCCACTTCTCTCTAGCGAGTTTCATGACTTATAGCTTGAATGTCTTGGATCAGACAAACATGAGGAAAACTTGTCAAGAGGTTGGTTATACCTTTGTCTTCTGACTTTCTAGGGCCTAGCCTAACAGAACCAGAGCAATTAGTTAGACATTTTTCTATCCCATTTTGACGCCGATACCGGCTTTATTCGTATAAGTCTGGTTTTTCTACAACGGGGTTATGGTTTCATCGGAGAGGGACTCCGGCTTGAAAGTACTAGATCAGACAAACATGAGGAAAATTTATCAAGAGTTAGGTTATGGATGTCTCATATTTGGATTTCTCACATTTTTCTAATCGATTTAGACATATTATATGTCAAATTTCAATTTACGGGTTTGCATATATAAATTATTCAATATTAAATGGAAAATGGGAAATAAGTTAACTATTATTTGCATTTAAGAATATTTTAATTCAAAATATTATTAATGCTTCATTTCTTTTTATTTAAATAAGTGACTTCATAGTCCATGGGATAATAGGATTGACAGTATACTATTGTCAGGTAAGTATGTTTTGTTTGTAGATAGCTCATACACTAAGAAGTTAAGCGTGCTAGTGCTGGAGTTGTGTGAGGATGAGTGACCTCTGCGGGAAGTGTTAGCAGAAGGGAGTTGTTTAGATTAAAATTAAGAACGGTTAGTGATAAATGTGAGTTTAAGTGGTTAAATAATAGAAATAAATAAAATGATTTTTTTCCAAAAAAATCGAAAAAAAAGAATAAAAAACCTTTGGGTACCAAAGGAACACGTACCCGTGGGAGCATCCTGGGCCACGTGAAAGCCTTTTTAATACCGGTCCGTAATTGACCGTTACTAAACTCTGGCGGGTCTTTGGTACCGATTAATTAGGCCTCTGGAACCGATACTAAAAACTCATTTTCTACTAGTGCTTTTCCTTCTTTTAACTTCACAACCGAACAGGGACATGCATGCTACTCCCTCCGTTCAACAATGGAAAATGTCTAAATACATCCATATATTAACAAATAGAAGTCATGTATTTTTTAACTGTGAAAAACTAAAAAAAAAAGCCAAAACGTAAACTATGAGAGAGTGAACAGTTTCGTCCGCTAGAGAAAGACAACACAAATAAATGCCGACCAACCAGCCAGATCGAACAGCGCCCTACACTTCGCTGCGTCCGCGTGAACATAACAGGTACTATTTGCAATTTGCCGGACGCTATCACATACTCCCTCCGTTCAACAATAAATGAGTTGTATTTGTCTAAATATGGATGTATCTAGACACTAAAATATGTCTAGATACATATACACATATATATATATATATATATATATATATATATATATATATATATATATATATATATATATATATATATTGTTAAACGGAGGGAGTAGACGGGTAACGGAAACACGAGTCGATCGGCCCTTCTGCTGAGCATGTGCCTACACTGTTTCCTTCATTGCACACATGCGACATGCATGCACCGGGCCATGACATTGCGTCTCTTCCTTGCTGCTCCATCTAATTCAAGAAAGTGGACAAGACAAACAACAGACATGCGGCATGTAAACTTGGGAGGGAGCAGCCAACGCGTGCTGTCACGAGCGCTAGCTCACCATACAAACACAGCGCCACCGGCTATCTCTAACCATATACTATACTCGATCAATTGCTCCACTTAAGCTTTGTGGTTATCATGATGTTGGTACGCTTATCTGCAGCAAGAGCATGCTGCGCTTACATGAGTATGTGTTTTGGTATTTTAATTAGGCCGGGCGGGGTTCGTACCTGTGGACTTTGGGCAGGCCAGCTGAACTATGCTTAATTAAGAGTTAGAGTAGTTATTCTTTTCGTGCAAGTGAGAATAACAGAGTGGTAAACCCACTAATAATGGCTATATGTGGATGAAATCAAACTCGGTGTAGATTTGGTGTTCATGCCGTTTAATACTCTCGTGCAAGTTGTAACAAATTAGGGTTTTGGGGGAACTGGCTCAACGCACTAGGCGTGGCCTATCACATATTTATATTGATATACAGGGTACAATATATGGTAGAAATACAGAACGCTATACGTGGCTAAATACAATGTCTAACACCCTCCCTCAATCTCAACTGTGCCCTGAAGTAATCAGCAAGTTGAGATTGCGTCGACAACCTTCAAACAGAGGTAGTGACAACGGCTTTGTGAAGATGTCAGCCAGTTGATCTTTAGACGATATAAACTTGATTTGAAGTAGCTTCTGTGCAACGCGTTCCCTCACAAAATGATAATCAACTTCGATGTGTTTCGTTCGGGCATGAAATACCGGATTTGATGAGAGGTATGTAGCACCGATGTTGTCACACCAAAGGACAGGAGACTGAGCTTGCGAGACTCCCAGCTCTCGAAGTAAAGACTGTACCCAAATAAGCTCAGCGGTGGCATTGGCCACAGCCTTATATTCAGCTTCAGTGCTGCTACGGGACACTGTCGCTTGTTTACGGGCACTCCAGGCGATCAAATTAGGACCAAAGAAGACAGCATATCCCCCCGTGGATCGCCGATCATCCGGATTGCCAGCCCAATCGGCATCCGAGAAAGCAGAAAGCTGAGCAGACGGAGCTGGCCGAAGATGCAGACCATAGGCTGCAGTATGGCGAACGTAGCGCAAAATGCGCTTGACAGCAGACAAATGAGTGTCCCGAGGTGCATGGAGATACTGGCACACACGGTTCACTGCATAAGAAAGATCAGGCCGAGTAATAGTGAGATACTGAAGACCTCCAACAATACTCCGGTAGTCAGTGGCATCAACTGAGGACAACATAGCTCCATCAGCAGCAGAGAGCGGATCAGTGGCAGACATGGGAGTCGTTGCTGGCTTGCAATTGAGCATACCAGCGCGGCGTAAGAGATCCATTGAGTACTTCTTCTGAGAGAGTGCAAGACCACCATCAGAATGAGTAACCTCCAGACCAAGGAAATAGTGTAGCTTGCCCAAGTCCTTGATGGCAAAATCAGAACCCAGAGCTGTGAGAAGACGATCCGTAGCAACATCGGAGGAGCTGACAAGAATAATATCATCAACATATACCAAGATATACATAGTAACCTCTGGGCGGTGAAGGAGAAACAGGGATGTGTCAGCTGTCGAGGGCAAAAAACCGTGCTTGCGAAGAGCAGAACCAAGTCGAGCATGCCACGCTCGAGGAGCCTGTTTCAGGCCATACAGAGCCTTAACAAGGCGACACAGATGCTGTGGCTGGGCCGGGTCGACAAATCCGGGCGGCTGACGCATATATACCTCTTCCTCGAGAATCCCATGCAAGAACGCATTCTGAACATCCAACTGACGAAGGGACCATCCGCGTGTGACTGCTAAAGAGAGAAGAAGCCGAATAGTGGTTGGTTTAACAACAGGACTGAAGGTGTCCTCATAATCAAGACCATACCGTTGTTTGAAGCCTTTAGCAACCAAGCGCGCTTTGTAGCGCTCAATCGAACCATCAGCATGCTTCTTGACCTTGAAAACCCACTTGGAGTCTATAATGTTGATGCCAGAACGCGGAGGAACCAATTTCCAGGTGTCATTCTGTCGAAGAGCCTGAATTTCAAGTTCCATAGCAGCGCGCCAATGAGGAATGTTGAGAGCAGCCTGGTAATGACGAGGCTCAGCGGATGGATCAGCCGCGGCATCTGTCATGCATGCGGCAAGCCAAGCAATTGTGCCATCCTTCCGATCAAGAGGTTTGAAAATACCACTGCGACTGCGAGTGTGTGGTCGATGAACAGCTGGTGCAGGAGACGCAAGGGGCGACGGCAGCTCCAGCATCGAAGAAGGCGCAGGCGAGTCACCAGGCGACGGGGGCCCAGGCGACGGGGGGCCAGGCGAATGACGCCCAGCTGGCGCGCTGGGCGACGCCGAAGACTCGGACGCCCGCGCGGCCGACGACGGCCCAGGGGAGGTCGGTGTAGGCGAACTGGGCCGGGGCGCGCTGGACAGTGCTGGGCCGAGCAATGCCGACGCGCGCGCAGGCAGCGTGGCTGGCTCGATCGACGAGGGCGTCCGATCAGCTGCATGGGGCATGCAAGCTGGATCGACGTGAGGCGCAGCAGCAGCAGGTTCGGGCGGTTCCAGCAGCTGTAGTCGAGCACCACGACCAATACAGGGGAATAGGCAGCATCCTCAAAGTGGTCAGGAGGAATAGGAGATGAATGCAATGATGGTGAAAGATGCGGGGATGGCAACGCAGCAAAGGGAAACAAGTTTTCGTCAAAAACGACGTCACGAGAAATATAAACTCTATTGGTAGGAACGTGGAGACACTTGTATCCTTTGTGAAGGGAGCTATAGCCAAGGAAGACACACTTCTTGGAACGAAACTCAAGCTTACGATGATTGTAGGGTCTAAGATGGGGCCAACAAGCACAACCAAAAACCTTAAGAAACGTATAATCTGGGACTTCTTGGAAAAGAAGCTCAAGTGGGGTTTTCATGTGTATGACACGAGTGGGAAGCCTATTAATCAGAAAACAGGCGGTGGTAAAAGCATCACTCCAAAAGCGAAACGGAACCGATGCATGAGCAAGGAGTGTGAGGCCAGTTTCAACGAGGTGACGGTGCTTACGTTCAGCGGCACCATTCTGCTGATGTGTATGTGGACATGACACGCGATGTGAAATCCCAAGCTTGTTAAAGAAAGTGTTGAGGTTGCGATACTCGCCACCCCAGTCAGATTGTACATGGACAATTTTATGCTTGAGAAGACGCTCAACATGTAACTGAAATTGAAGGAACACATCAAACACATCAGATTTGCGCTTAAGAAGATACATCCAAGTAAACCGACTATATGCATCAATAAAACTGACATAATAATTATGACCACTCACGGAAGTTTGGGCAGGGCCCCACACATCGGAAAACACAAGTTCTAAAGGGTGTTTGACAACTCGAGTTGAAGAAACAAACGGAAGTTGATGACTCTTCCCTTGCTGACAAGCATCACAAACTGCTAAATGTTTATTACTAGATAAAGTGGGGAGATCATGCCGCTGGAGAACATGACTCACTATCGGAGAAGCCGGATGACCAAGACGCGAATGCCAATGAGATGATGAAGTGCGGACACCAGTGAAGACTTGGGAAACTGCATCCAAAGCATACAGCCCCCGACAATAGCGACCTCTAAGGAGTACGTCCCGCGTTGCCCGGTCCTTAACAAAAAAATGAGACGGATGAAATTCAACCAAAACATTATTGTCAAGTGTAAGTTTAGGAACAGATAATAAATTACGAGTGACCGAGGGAACATGCAGGATATCGCGAAGGTGGAGTTTGCGAGATGAATGAGTGGGAAGTGAAGCCTGACCAACATGTGAGATATGCATACCTGTCCCATCTGCAGTGCGAACCTTATCATGACCATGGTAGGGTTCGTGTGAGGTCAGCTTGCCGAGCTCGCTCGTCAGATGATCTGTAGCGCCTGTGTCCATGTACCAGGTGGGATCAACGGGATAAGATGGAGTGTAGCCAGCCGGTGGATCCTGTGTAGCCATGGCAGCCTGTTTCTCGTTGTTTCATCCGTCATTGCCAATGCCATGAAAATCACGCTTGAAGCGACGATGACAACGAGAAGCGAGGTGGCCCATGATGCCGCAAAGCTGACACGTGGGGCGCTGACCACCGTACCGCCCTCCCTGGTTGTTGTTGTAGGGGGGAGGGTTGGGCCGTGGTCCAGATGGCGGCGGAGCAGGTGGGCGATAGCCACCTCCAGAACCAGAAGTCGCACCAGTAGGGGATGGACGAGGCGCCGTCGGACGGTAGCCACCTCCGCCGCGGGAGGCTGCATGGGCCGAGGGGTCGGCATGAAGAGGCACAGAACGTCGCGACTCCACGCGCTGCTCGGTGCTGAGAAGACGACCGTAGAGCTCGCGCGGTGTCATCGGGGGCCGAGCACCAATAACAGCCTCAGCTAGGGAGTCGTATTCCTGATCAAGACCGGCGAGGATGTACGAAGAAAATTCTTCATCGCGGAGAGGCTGTCCGATCGACGAGAGCGTGTCCGCCAGGGCCTTGACTTTGTTGAAGAAGGCCGTAGCGGATTGATCGAGCTTGCGCTCCTCCCCTAGCTGCCGGCGAATGGCCATGGAGCGAGCGGTGGATTGAGACGCAAAGCTGGCCTCGAGCGTCGTCCAAGTGTCAAGAGCGGACGCAGCAAAGAGCACGAGGCCGGAGACACCCTCTCCGAGAGAGGATTGTAGCGCGGACAGGATCGCCTGATCCTGTGCGACCCACGCACGATGCGCAGGGTTTGGGGCCGAGACCCGAACGCCATCAGCAGTCACCGCAGTAACCGTCGCCGGCGGGCACGGGAAGGTACCATCAATGAAACCTTCCAGGTGACGGCTGCGGAGCAGCGGAAGGATATGAGCGCGCCAATGGAGGTAATTGTCCGCGGTCAGCCGCACCGTCACAAGGTGAGCGAGCTGATACGGGCCGGACGTGGCTTCGGGAATCTGCAGATCGCCACGATCAACGGGCGGGGAAGCGAGCGCCGGCACGGATGCAGCCGTGAGCGCGGAAGCGAGCGCCGGCACGGATGCAACCGTGAGCGCGGAGGAGGTCGGCGACGTCTCTGGTGGCGGCGCGAGGACAGTACCATGGTTCACCGGCGGCGGCGCGAAGGCAAGTGCACCCGGGCCATGGTGGAACGGGGTGGAGAACGAGGAGCCGACGAAGAACGGCGCCGTCGAAGCGGCAAAGCCGCTGGTTCCGCGCGCGAGGAGAGTAGCGAGCGACGCGGGGATCACACCCGAAGGAGGAGCAGCAGTGGCAGACGCCGGTAGCGCGCCCGAGGAGGACGAGGCGACGTCGGCGGAGAACGCAGCTGTGGCGGCGGAAGTCATGGCGGCGGCGGCGGCGGAAGCTATGGCGGCGGCGGAACGTTTGGCTCTGGTACCATGTAACAAATTAGGGTTTTGGGGGAACTGGCTCAACGCACTAGGCGTGGCCTATCACATATTTATATTGATATACAGGGTACAATATATGGTACAAATACAGAACGCTATACGTGGCTAAATACAATGTCTAACACAAGTGTATATGGCGTTCGCCTAGCTAGTGCGTGTGCGCACATATTGATCAATGGCGACTCTACTGTTATAAATCATGGTGCTGGTGGAAAACCTACTTAGCAAGCACAGATGCCACAAGTCGCTACCCGGCCGGAATCGATTAAGCAGCATCACAATTGCTCAAAGCAAAGGTGACACTTAACTACCTAGACTAGCCACTAGTGTAGCGTTGATGGAAGTATGATGCATGCATGCATGATGCATGCGACTTTTGATTAAGGTCAACTCACCAAACAAATCCGCAAACCCTTTTCCCGTCACAGATGAGGTGAGTGAAGACATACGTACGCATGTTGGATCTTGTTTGTCAGGTTGCCTTTTTCGTTTGTGCATGCCAGGTGGCAGTCAGGATAACTTAATTAGCATATCACACGTTCTTCCTAAATGGAGTATTGGATGATGAATCATCATGGGATTGCTTGCTTGTTAGTCAACGATGTAGTATTTTTCTGAAGCATGAATGCATGCATCTCCTTTATGTCCTTATCCACTCATAAGTCAACTGCACATCATTTCGTCGCTGCCAATTGCTAGTGAAAATCATTTCATATTTTCATTGCCTTTATCCAACACTGCCACGATGTCCATCATTGCTACCGAAAGGGCAGCCTGCCGTCCGTAGATAAGCAGCTTTCTCTAGTGCTCATATAAACGACCGTACGTTCTGCTGTAGTAATACATCACCCGTCGAGGTTACGCTGTTCGTACGTACGCAATAAAGGTTTCGTGACTTGGATGAGTGGTGTTAATTGGTTGTGTTTTGATTTTTATTGAAGTGGTCATAACCAAACTTGTGGTGGTTAGTAAAATGAACCCAGCCTTTAAATCACTGAATTTGGCACATCTAACTTACTGACCCCGATCTATCGTACATATTTATTTTTTGGTACAATAATTTTTTTAAAAGAAAAAAACCTCTCACACTAAAAACTAGCACGGTCACAACTTTAACAATACAATAGGAAAATAGAAGGACATACTTTTTTTTTAAATACCTCTTTCAAAACATATCGGTTTCACGGAAGAATGAGCCAAGAGCCCAATTACAGAGCGCATGTCGAAGAACCACAGAACGCAATCCACACGTTGCCCTGCGGCACACACGAGAAGGACCGCGGCCTCCAATTTCTGCCTTTGCCTGGTGGCGCGACTAATTTTGGCTGATCAACTCTCGCTGGAAGGGCTGAGAGCAGCTCAACCCTTAAAACATGGCGCTAGACGAACTATGGGCGAGGATCATCGGTAGCCAGGCAAACGGAATCAACTCCATACTCATTATGGTGTCATCGGAGATCTACTTAGAGAGGAAAATCATGCAAGGAATGTTGTCTGCCGTGCTCTGGTGTTCTAGCGCCTTGCGGGAGCAAGAGCGTGTTCAGTTGGCATACTAAGCTTGCCACACTTTGCACACAAGTTAGGCAAGTTTGACTAGGTTAGCCCTCGTGTTTGGTTTGCAGCCACACTCGTGGCAAGATTCTTTTCATGCAAACTAGACACTCCACATGTAAATGACTCAAAAAAGTGTGTGGCAAGATATTCTCGAGTGTGGCAAAATACTGTGGTGCCATTTTCGATTGCCTAACCCTTAGGCATATGCCGCAAAAAAGTGTGGCAAATATTTGCAAACTTCGTATATGAACCAAACATACGCTGAGAATAGTCTGGACTTAAACCATAGTTTTGGCCTAAATGGATTGAAAGCGTAACTTGGAATGGATTGATCTGGGCTCTGCCTTTTACTAGATTGGATTGGATTGGACTTGTTTGGGCTCAAATAGTTTTTTGTAAAACCATTTTAGGGCTGGGTTCAGTTTTTTTTTTCAATCAGCTGGGTTCAGATTGATTGGTCTCAAACCAACTCGTACGTGCCTACATACTCCCTCTATCTCAAATTAGTTGTCACAAAGATGGACAAAAATAAATGTATCTAGACATAATTTAGTGTTAGATACATCGAATTTTATCCATCTTTGTTACAATTAATTTGAGACGGAGGGAGTACATCTCCACCTGTACATGTTCGATCTAGGCATCTGGATAAAAAAAAAAATGTAGGTTGTTCGAAGCGCTAGGCCAAAAGCAGGGGCCGCCGCCGGCCAAAGCCCCAGCGGTGTCGTCGTCACCGCCCTCCCCTCCCTATTCCTGCTCCATTGCCGCCGTTAGCTGGAGATCAACGACCATCAGAGGTTCGACCAAACTAGGTCTATGGGCGGCCGCCGGCCGGAACTCCTCGCGCCGCCGCCTTCCTCTCTTTCCCGTTGCGGGCTTTTCATCTCGTCGGTGTGTTCAAGACCCTGCCGGCGGTTTCGATTAGCCCCTCATGAGTTTGTCCATGTCCTCCCACGGTCTCAAATTGTAGGTTGAAACTGGAAGTGAGGATGGTTTGGATCAGTTTGACCCGAGAAGCGAATGTAGTTTGGATTGGTTTGGGTTTCGCAAGAACATATTTTGGATTGGTTTGGTCTGCTTGGTAGGCGTACACTCGTATGGTTTGGTCTAGATTCATATTGGATTTCGAACTATTCTCGGCGACATGCCCTAAAATGCTTAGCTTCTCTTTTGGAGATCATGTGCGAGGAATTGGTTAACCTATAACATTTTCCCTCCGTTTGCTTTTCTTCCTATTCCTTCTGGTTTTTCTCTTTTCCACTAATGTGGAATGTACATGTTTTAAACCAGAAATCTAGTTTGGGTCATAAGAGCATCTGCTCCCACTACTAAAACTACATTTGAAAATGTTTCAAAAATTCAACAAAAAATGCTGGTGTACATACGGCATTCTATACTAGCACAAAAAAATTCGCAGAAGAAAGACATTTTTATGGCCTGGGTAAGAAAGAAAAATCCCGGTGCTTTGAAATGATTTTGCAGGAGACATTATTTTTGTCTTTTTCACACATGCCACAAACATATCTTTTTTTCCTAAAAAAACAAAAATGTTTTTTCCTCGCGATTTTTGTGTGTGCAAACAATTAATGTCCGGATATACACATGAATTTTTTTTTCGATAATTTTTAAAATTTTAAAATGTATTTTACATAACGGATGTATGTATACCTATGACTCAAAACACCATGCTTCGTGTCGAGACATCGTAGTAGTTTTCATAGACGGGGGTGCCATGAGACTACGGTAGAGACGTGGGGTAACGGGATCGCGTGGTGGACAGTGAACACAGGGTTTACCCAGGTTCGGTACGTCGCGACAGTACGACGTGCCTACTCCTGCACTTCTCACTAATCAGGACTAAAGCCTGGATATAGAATTACAATGTGAGGTTTAGATCTAGCTATTCGCAGAGGATCGACTTCCCGGCGAGTTAGCCTATAGCTTCTTCTCTGTTATTCCTTATCAAACTTATCTCCCGTCCGGCTTTATATAATAGCCGGATTAGGGCTTACAGAATAGGAAACCTAGAAGACTATGGTAACTATAACTTGGAAAGTAAGAAATCCCGTCTTCTCCTCCAAGCCAGGTCACGTGGGCCGTGATCCGGGTCCTTCTAGAATCCGGCTTCTGTGCGTCGAGTTACTGGGCCGCCCAATGGACCTTAGCCCACTACCACTTGGGCCACCCTGGTAATCCGGCACATTGACTACCATCTGATATACCCCTAGTTGGTATATATCCGACAGTAGCCCCCAAGAAGGATTAAAACTCTGATTCTCCGTCTTTCGCCAAGTGTGCTTTGTCCGAGAAATTGCAATCTGCAGTCTTGATTCTTCTTATTATTCTTTTGAAAGAGATGGTAACGTGAAACTCGGAATCCTGAAAATCCGGCTTTTCTCTCACGATCCTTCATGGAGAAGGAACTTCCTACGTCAGCGCTTGAGACGTGCTGACGTAAGGGACGCTTGGGTTTCACTCGGGAAACCCAGTAACGTATCTCTGACAGATTCTCACGGGAAATGAGGAGATAGCTATCATTACCCTGTCGTTTCATTTTCCGGATTTTCCGGCGAGTGACACGCGTTGATCATCCAACGGTCAAAATAGCCGTTGGCACGTATCTTGACGGATTTCCGGCTATAAATAGCCGTCTTCGTCCTCGCTGAAATCCTTCCGCACTCTCACTCTCCACGCCATTGCCGCGCACGAGCCCTCGAGCGAAGAACAGTTCTCGAGCACGAATCGCACCCAGAGCACCACCGGAAACGCAACGCGCCGCCACCAAATGGCATCCTCGTCGTCGTCCCCCACTCGCTCCGCCGCGCTCACCGTCGACGACATCATCAACGACTTGGATCCGCAGCTAGGATCCCCAAAGCACGCCGGCGGCGAGCCGGAAAAGACCGCGGCCTCTGCGGCGGGCGGAGGTGACCTTTCCGCCGCCACAAACCTCACGGGCTCGAGCTCCGTGCCTTCCCCGCCATTTGCTCTCGAGACGGCGGAGGAGAAGATCCAGCTTCTCGGCGACGAGCTCGCCGCCGTGGAAGCTGCCGCATCTGCCGCCGCCGGAGCGGACGAAGAGGTAGAGACTGCAGGCAACTGGATTGCCTGCAGCATTCCGCCAGCCCTCCTTCCAAACCTGGAAAAGGAGGGACTGATCCTGAAAGGGAAATGGCGGATCCCTGAGGACGAGAACGAACCTATGCCGAACGATGGCGAAAGGGTTCTTCTCTCTTCCCATCTCTTAAGAGGTATGGGACTACCACCTTCCGCTTTCTTCCTCCAAATCCTCTCCCACTATAACATCCAACCTCATAACCTGCCACCCAACTCCATTCTTATATGGCCGGGTTCCAGGCCCTATTTGAGGGTTACTTAGGCTTAGAACCTAGGTTAGATTTTTGGATGTATTGTTTCGGGGTTAAGCGGAACTCGTCGGAGGGCGCACTCCCGACTTGCGGAACCAACTCCTTTACTCTTGGGAGGTTTAGGGAAGATTGGTTCCCCAAGATCAAGACATCGATATCCGTCAAATTTTGGACGGGTTCTTTCTTCTACCATCCCGATGTGCCTTTCCCGAAAAAGGCCATCGGGGTTCCACCTTTTTCAAACACTGCCGCTGTTCCCCAAGACAATTGGGGAACAGAAGTCGTCCAGGTTCTGCCGCCTGATCTTCTAAGGATCAAGCGGTGCATCGCCAAGCTCACTTCCTCCGATCCACCTCTAACCGGCATGGACACGGTCCTTTGCTGGTTAGATAGGCGGATCCAGCCGTTGGCCAATCACGGTGGCCGCCTTCTTTGCGACTACACGGGTGCCAACGACCCAATGCGGACAACCAGCAAAGACTGGTCCGTGAGGGATCTTCGACGGCGCGTGAACCAGTTGGTCGCATCACGCGACCAATACGAAGCGAGTCGGCCTATGTATACGGCCGACAATCCGGCTCCCAAGGTACTTTTTCCGTCATTTGGGTAGAGTTTGACATTCTTTCTCGGATTTTTTCGCTTCTAACCCTGATTTTTATTTTCAACAGATTGCTGAACTTCCAGACTCGGAGCTAGCCTCCGAAGTTGAGCTGGATGCATTGCATACCGCCTCTACAGGTGGGCGCAAGCGCAAGAAGATTCCTTCCTCTGAGGAAGTTATCGACCTTGACGGAATTCCCGTCGCCACCTCCAGGTTAGATCATCCGGGTTATTTTTCTTTTGTCGAAGTTTTTCTTTCGCCTTCGGAGTTTTAATTTTTCCGGGTTTTTTGTTTTTAGCCTGCCTCCCTCCAACCTAAAGCCGAAGAAGCTGAAGAAACACAAAGTTGTGTCCAGCCGAGGCGCTCAACCTTCTCCCGTCATCGCCCCGGACACACCGTCCACGATGGCGGAAGAGCATGCTGCAGCCCCCACTACCAAGCCGCAAGAGCCCAGCCAGCCCGTTGTGTCGAACACGGACACGAGGGAAAGGGCGGCTCCAGAGGTGGGGAAATTTTCTCGGACATTCGACGAGGAGATTCCCACCTTCGACAAGGACTTCAAGATTATCAATGACGGCCTAAGCGCGGCCGGAACTCTTTTTGCGTAATACGCGAAAGGGTTCAATGAAAACTTGGCGGGTTTGCAACGAATGAGCCAGGTATGTAACTCTAGCCCCCAAGCATTAAACAAAATGTAACCTTTTTTGCTTTGATACTTTATGTTCATTCTTTTCCTTGCCATGTTCCAGCAAACCGCTGAAGTCATTAACATGGAAGTTTTCAACAAACTCTCCATCAAGAATAAAGAAGTTAGAAATCTTCTTTCTATTCTTGAGGAGAGAGAGACAGAGCTGGCATCGTCTCAGCTGGCGTTGTCGGAAACAACAGGTAAGGGTTTTTCCTCTGAAGCTTTCGATTCAACTTTTTTGTCTAAGTACTTATTCCGGAAGTTTTCTAAACTTGGAATTTTCCTTGCTTTTCAGCTGCTTTGGCTAAGGCCAAGCAAATAACTGAAGACGACGGCAATGCCGAGTTTCTCCGAAAGGAGAATTTGGACCTTCACAAGGATCTTGTGAAGGCTCAAAAAGACCTGGAAGCCAGCAATCTGGCCCTTGGAATTTCTCAATCCAAGGCTTCTGCATAGGCGGAGAAGGACCAGTCCACCATCCGGGACTTGGAGGCTGCTCTGAACCTGCGCCTGGAGGAAGGCTCCGAAATTGACAAAATTGTCGGTAAGTTATTTCTGCATTTACCATTCTTCCCAGTCTTTTTGTGTTTCTCTGCTTTTTTACTTAACCTTCTTGGTTGTTTTTGCTGATAAACAGGAGATAGCCCAGATCTTTCTCGGATTGATAGAATCCGAGCTTTCGGGAAGACCTGGACTTCGATCAGAGCTGCTGGTATGCAGCTGGTCAACAAGTTCCTTCCCGCAAGGACTGGGGAGTTCTCGGACGTTGAAAAACTTTCGGGTGCCATCATGGAGGTGGCGGAGTCCAGGGAATCCACCCTACGCTCCGCTGCACGGGGTGGTGCACGCATGGCACTCGGACTTATGCGTATGCACTACCCTGGTGCAAAGTCTTGGCGCGTGGCGTCCAGTATCCCTCAAGGATACACGGAAGCTCAGTGGAATACAATCTTTGATGAAATCAAAGGCCATGCCACCAAGATTGCCTCCATGGTGAATATCTCCATCACCTATCCAGAAGAGGAGGTCCCTGCAGCCCCCGAGGATGATAGCAGCGAGGAAGAGTCGGATGCTTGAAGGGCTGCCTTGAACCTGGATAGTGAAAGTAGACAATAGGAGCATTACTGTTCTTTTACAATGTAATTCAAAATGTAATGCTTCTATTTTTTTGTATGAATGAGAATTCCTCCTTTTGCAATTTTAATTATGAAATTCTTTGCAAGTTTTTCGGATTTTACTATTCCTTTGTCTTCTAAGCTCTCTGGCATATATGTTTTAACTGTCCTTAGTGTTTGAAATGGCTCGATAGCATTATGAATCGTCATGTCGAGTAACTGGGTATAACCAATCAGTTGAAACTCGGAAACATGGATCATACTAAAGGCATTTTTACTAACTAGCTCCAGTGACCCAACACATAAGCAATCAGATAATGCTTAGAGAAGCAAGGAATTTTTTAAATAAAACTTGGGCACGCAGGCAATTCAAGTTTCCTTTAGCCGTTAGTAGGCTGAAAAATCATTCAGTTTCTTAACGCCGAGTATGCAGGCACAATTCGGGTTAACATTGAGTACTTTGTAAGATCATTGGGAAATAGATAAGGTGGAATCATGCTTTGTACTGAAAAAACATGGATACCAGAATTCCGACAACTTTATTTCATGATCTCAAAAGATGTTTACATAGAAATTGAACTAAGTACGGAAGGGACATAGCTGCTAGATACTCCAAGGCTTTCGCTATCCACTTGACTTTGTCGGATTTCTTCAGCAACTTGTAGAGTGGTAAGGCTTTATCCCCCAGCCGACTAATAAATCTGCTGACGGCAGCGGCGAAACCCGTCAATCTTTGGACATCTTTCACACACGTAGGTTTCGAGATGTTCAAGATGGCTTTGATCTTTTCTGGGTTAACCTCTATTCCTCTGTGAGAAACGATGAAACCTAGAAGTTTTCCTGAGGGAACCCCGAATACGCACTTAGATGGATTTAACTTCATCTTGTAGGTGCGCAAGTTTTCGAAAGTTTCCCGCAGATCCTCAAGGAGTGTATCTTTTTCCTTGGTTACGACAGCAATATCGTCCACGTAAACATGGACGTTTTTGCCAATCTGACTATGCAAACAACGTTGCATGCAACGCTGGTAGGTTGCGCCCGCGTTCTTCAGGCCAAATGGCATGGTTACGTAATAGTACGTCCCGTATGGGGTTATGAAAGAAGTCTTAATTTGATCTTCCTTTTTCATGCGTATTTGGTAGTACCCGGAGTATGCGTCCAAAAAGCACAAAAGCTCAGAGCCTGCAGTGGCGTCTATTATTTGATCGATTCGCGGTAACGCGAACCTATCTTTCGGACACAATTTGTTCAGGCCTGTGTAATCTATACACATTCTAAGATCAGTAGTGTCTTTCTTCGGTACTAATACCGGATTTGCAGACCATTCAGTGTGGATTACTTCCTGGATGAAATCTGCTGCTAAAAGCCGGATAATTTCCTTGCCAATAGCCTTCCGCCTTCTTTCGTCAAATCGACGGAGACCTTGTTTGACGGGTTTTGATCCTGGAATCACCTTGAGTTGGTGCTCAGCAAGTTCCCTGGGTACGCCTGGCATGTCAGCTGGACACCAGGCAAAAATATCCCAGTTCTCACGGAGGAACTTGATGAGCTCGACTTCCTATTTGTCAGTCATCCCAGTCCCTACAACGATGAACTTTGTCGGATCTTTGGGGTCTAGGATTACCTGTTTTGTATTTTCAGACGCCTTGAAGCTGTCTGTTGGCTTCCGAGTTTCTTTCCCTGCCGGCATTTCTGTCGGCGATACCTCCTTGGCTAATTCCTTCAGTTCTTCCTTTGCTATGACTCTCTGAGCGCAAAGGGCGTTTTCTTTCTCCAACTCGTTTGCCAGCTTGAAGTCACCAGCTATGGTGATTACTCCTCCTTTGGGTCCTGGCATCTTCAGCTTGTTATAGATATAACAGGATCTTGCCATGAATTTGGCGAAAGCTGGACGTCCGAGTATTGCGTGATACACGCTTTCGAACGGCACTACTTCGAAGGATACTTTTTCCTGCCGGAAGTGATCTTTATCTCCGAAGGTGACATCTAGGGAAATTTCTCCTAGGGATCGTGCTTGTCTGCCAGGAACAATGCCATGGAAGCGTATGTTGCTGTAATTGAGCTGGGACTCGGAAATCTTCAGATGCTTCAGTGTATCCAGGTACATTATGTTAATGCTGGATCCTCCATCCATCAACACTCTTCTTAGCCTAGTATTCTGGACAATAGGACTTACGACAAGAGCTTGTGTGCCGGGTTCGGGGATATTCCCGGGATGATCAGACTGATCCGAGGTAATTGGTGTGTTGGAGTACTTCAAGAATTTCGGGGTTGCCGGAACAACCGTGTTTATTTCTCGAAGTGTTCTTTTGGCCACCTTTGCTGACGGAGTTGCTAGGAATGTTAGCATTGCTTCTCCATCAACTCTCGGAAATTTGGGTTCGCCCTTTCGCTGTTGTTCCTGGATTTTTTCATCAGTGTCCGATTCACTGTCTTCTTTTTCAGCTTCTGGCTTTTGTTTGGTGGGTTTCCTTTTGGAACCCTTCCCCTTATTTCCGGATCCTGCACTGTCTTTCATGTGCTTATTCAGCCGGCATTGCGCGTTTGTATGAGTGGGTTTCCCAAATTGTGAATGGTGGACACAGGGTTCCGACTTAATCCTCTCCCACTCCTCTGGAGTGTAGTTGATTGGATCTGTACTGCGTCCTTTCCACTTATTCCCTTTTTCACTTCCAAAGGCTATGTTGACCTCTTTGGGTTTGGTCGTTGTTTCTGGAGTTTCTTTTTTGTCAGAACGAGGAGTTTTCTTGGCAAGTATCAGTGATTCGATATTGCCCCTCTTGCTCTGATGTCGTCTTCGGCTGCAGCATGTTCGTTGGCGGTTGTAAGCATAGATCCGAGATCTTTGTGCTGTTTGGAACCAACCATGAACGGTAAAAGTCCGGGTTTTAGGCCATTGACGAAAGCATGCATTGCTTGTACGTCAGTTACTCCAGAACAAATATTCTTCATTGTCGTCCATCTGGAGATGAAATCCACGTATGGTTCATCCTCGAATTGGGTGCAACGGTTCAGCTGGTTGATGCTGTTCGGGCGTTTGTACGTTCCCCGGAAATGCCGAGTAGATACTCTAGCCATATCATCCCAGCTGTCGACAGTTCTTGATGGTAATCCATTGATCCAATCTCTGGCTCCGTCCAATAACATTAAGGGAAGAAACTTGACAGCTTCCAGGTCTGTCCCATTGTTGATCTGGACGGCTGTATAGTAATCTGAGAGCCAGGTATCCGGGTTTGTACTGCCGGTGTATTTCTGGTACGTTGGACCGACTTTGGCAAAGCCAGAATGCAGGGTTATCCTTCGGATCCTGTCAGTGAAACACTTAGGACCAAAGTATAGATCATCCTTTTCCGCTCTATCAATGTGTGCGGAATATCTTCCAGCTGAATGGACAGAAGGGGATCTACTCCTTTCTTTTCCATTGTTGCACGGAAGCGCTTTTCCGGGATTGTATCTATCTCTTCCATGATCACGCCCTTTTGGATTAGGCGGAGTCCTGCTCCTATGCCTTTCTTTATCCTTAGGAGGTGTCCGGGATCTCTCACGTCTGTGAGGTATATCGTATCTTCCGGCTTTCTCAGCTGGGTTTCTCGGAGGTGGCATTGTTTTGCCGTCATTCCGGTATTTTTCTTCCCGATCGTGGGGTTTGAGTCCACCTTTCGGGGGATGGGATCCGGTTCGGGACGCTTCATCCCTATTGTCGGGGTTTTTCTTGTCTTTTCTCGGATCCTCTTTTTTATCCTTTGAATTGTCCGAATCTCCAGGTTCCTCTGGTCCAGGTGCTCCAGCGGCGCAAGTAGTTGTTTTGCATAGGGCGGAGTTATCCTGCAGTCTTCCTGATCGTTCTTGGGCCCGCTGTTGTTGTTGCAATGCTTTTCCTAGGAAAGCATACACCCCCTGGAGCTTTTCACCATTGGAGTACAAGTCATTGTTGAGGATGGCAAACGCTGCTTCCGCGTTCTCTGCTGCGGTTTTGTATATTGGTTCGCCTCTAGCATCTTTGCCGTTTACCTGCTTTTGCCAAGATGGGTTGTGAAACCTTTCTTTTGGCGGCAGTACTTCCGGTCTTACGATTCCGGGTAACCTTGTAGGTTTAATGCCAGATCTATTCTTTCTCTCGTACTCCTCGATTTTTTCCTTCATGAGCTTAATATCATCCTGGGTTTTTTGGAGGTGTTCGCGAGTTCTGAGTAGATGTTGCTGTTGCCGTTGGAAAGCTCGTCTTCTGGCTTCCAACATCTCAGGGGGTTCGTTTACTCCCACTGGCGTTTGCAACAGCTGCTGTTCTTCCTGTTCCGTCATTGGCGGAGCAAGGATTTCTTTGATTTTCTTCTCCGCAGGCTTTGTTCCGCTAGCATCCCCTACTTCCAGGTTTTCATCAGCTAGATTAGCTGATTTTTTCTTCCGGATTTTGTATTGGAGTTTCTTAGCGGCACGGTGCTTTTTCTTGAAAGAGGGAGGTTTTTTGACAAGCTCATCTTCTGTCAATTCCTTTACATTAGGAAATATCGGAGAAGTTTCTCCGTCTTCTCTCTCTTCCTCTGGCCGAGGGGTTTTAGGGCTTTCCTGGCTGCCGGCGTCCGTGGTATCAGCCGGTTTTGCCATTAGCACTTCATGGAATCCCTCTTGAAAAGATTTAACTTTCCTTTCGAAGGCGTCCGCGTCTTCGTCTTCGGAATCAAAATCATCTGATCCGGTTTCTGATTCCAATCTCGCCTCAATGGCGGCTAGTACAGAGTCAGCTTCCGAGTTCATCGTCATGTTGACAGATGTCGGATCTTCCGCCTGTATGACGGGTGTCGGATCTTCCGTCTCTGTGACGGGTGTGT
The DNA here is from genome assembly GCA_028641055.1 of Alopecurus myosuroides. Taxonomy (NCBI): domain Eukaryota; kingdom Viridiplantae; phylum Streptophyta; class Magnoliopsida; order Poales; family Poaceae; genus Alopecurus; species Alopecurus myosuroides. The sequence continues at coordinate 154,466,529 of CM054063.1, forward strand.
TTTTGTCTGCCTCTTGCACAGGATTTCCTTCATCCGTGTTTTCGGCGACTTCGGATTGCACCATGCCGATAAAGTGTGTATCACTTTTTTGTCGGCGATCTGAGCAGAATCCAGTATCATAGTCATCTTCGACTGGGTATAGGGCGGGTAGGATAAATTTGCTTCCACCGCAAAACCCCATTGCTTCTGCAGTTAGTCCGATAAAGATGTTAGCAGATCCAATCGGTAACACGCAGGCACTTACTAGGTGGTTTTGCGCCGGTATGTAGGATCCGTTGTCGAGGAAGCGTCCGACATCGTCGTCGAACTCCAGGCTTCTGACAGTGATTGATCTTCCGATTCCGCCGAGTATCCCAGATCGGAACTTCACGCCTGACGTCGTTTGCCCCACGGTGGGCGCCAACTGTCGAGACATCGTAGTAGTTTTCATAGACGGGGGTGCCATGAGACTACGGTAGAGACGTGGGGTAACGGGATCGCGTGGTGGACAGTGAACACAGGGTTTACCCAGGTTCGGCACGTCGCGACAGTACGACGTGCCTACTCCTGCACTTCTCACTAATCAGGACTAAAGCCTGGATATAGAATTACAATGTGAGGTTTAGATCTAGCTATTCGCAGAGGATCAACTTCCCGGCGAGTTAGCCTATAGCTTCTTCTCTGTTATTCCTTATCAAACTTATCTCCCGTCCGGCTTTATATAATAGCCGGATTAGGGCTTACAGAATAGGAAACCTAGAAGACTATGGTAACTATAACTTGGAAAGTAAGAAATCCCGTCTTCTCCTCCAAGGCAGATCACGTGGGCCGTGATCCGGGTCCTTCTAGAATCCGGCTTCTGTGCGTCGAGTTACTGGGCCGCCCAATGGACCTTAGCCCACTACCACTTGGGCCACCCTGGTAATCCGGCACTTTGACTACCATCTGATATACCCCTAGTTGGTATATATCCGACACTTCGTTTGTACGAGTGGAGATTTGTTGCATCTGGGGCACCCGTGTTCCTGCCTATTTAAAAATATTAAAAAGATTTCAAAAAATTATGAAAATAAATCGGGATGTTGCTACCGGTGTGTTATACAAACATGCAAAATTCCATATTCATAGAATACGCTGATAGCTATATCTGGATTTATTTTTCAGAAATTTTGATACTTTTAAATATTTTAATCATTTTTTTTAAAATAGTCAGGAGCACCGTGCCCAGCAGCCAAAAACACTTCCCGGTTTTGTACTTGCTATAACAGGAAAAGCTATCATTTGCTGGGTCTTTCAACAAAAAAAATCCTAATGTATCAACTATATTTTCCTCGCAGCCCCGACTTTTCCATTTTTTCATGTCTACAGTACGCAGCCCTTTTTTTTCACTCGGGCCAGATCGAGTAGGGCTGCAGTATGCTACTCGTGTAGGAGTACAAGCTAACACGGGCCACAAAGTATATCTTCAAGCCCAGATCTGTTTTAACCCTTTGTAAAGAAATACAAAAAAAAAAAAAAAAAACTCCGGCTGATGCTTCTTGGGCAGTTGGGCTCTGCTCCGTTCTGCTGCTCGCGTGCCCTCCCCCTTCCTTTCACTCTGCTGTCGCACCCGCGCACAGCTACCCTTCATGGCCGGACTTGGCCGCGCGCCACCTCCTCCTTCTCTTCGCCGCCGTCGCCGTTGCCGAGTGGTCTGGTGGCCGTGGAAGAAGCGGTGAAGCCGCGTCCAGGTGGAGCAGGCCAGACCATCAGATCCGGCGACGAGACGATGAAGATCATCGCTGAGGGTTGCCAGAAACCAGAGGGATATGGTGATGTCAACCTTGCGCCAGGCGGCGTCCGGGTCATGAGGGGCCGCGCCCTCGGTGACGTGATCCAAGGCCTGATACATGGTGAACAGGAACATCATGAACTGCCGCCATTTGTTGAAGTTGGCGCCGGATGTCGAGACATCGTAGTATAATTCACAGACGGGGGTGCCATGAGACTACTGATAGAGATGTGGGGGGACGTGATTGTGAGAAGGACAATGACACAGGGTTTTACCCAGGTTCGGTACGACGCAATAATGCGACGTCCCTACTCCTGCAATCTCACTATTCATGACTAAATCCTGTCAATACAGAGTACAATGTGAGGTTCTATTAGCTGCTCGTCAAGGATCAACCTCTCGGCGAGTTAGCCTTTTTCTTCTTGTTCTTCTATCATATCTCCCGTCCGGCTTTATATAATAGCCGGATTAGGGCATACAGAGTAGGAAACCTAGAAGACTACGGTAACTATTAACTTGGAAAATAAGGAATCCATCTTCTACTCCAAGCCAGATCACGTGGGCCGTAATCCGGGTTCATCTAGAATCCGGCTTCTGTGCGTCAGCTGACTGGGCCGCCCAATGGACCGTAGCCCACTACCATTTGGGTCACCCGGGTAATCCGGCACTTTGGACTGCCACCTGATATACCCTATTCGGTATATATCCAACAGTAGCCCCCAAGAAGGATTAAGACTCTGATTCACCGTCTTTCGCTAAATGTATCTTTTCCGAGAAATATCGGCTTGCAGTCTTGATTCTTCTTTTTCTCCTCAAAGGATGTTATAACGCAAAACTCGAACAATCCGGCTTTTCTTACTCGATCCTTCGTGAAGAAGGAACTTCCTACGTCAGCTCTTTAATCATGCTGACGTAAGGGACGTTTGGGTTTCAGGCGGGAAACCCAGAAACAAATCTCTGACAGATTCTCACAGGAAACGAGGCGATATCAATAATCACCCGTTGTTTCATTTTCCGGAATTTCCGGCGAGTGATACGCGTTGATCATCCACGGTCAAAAGAGCCGTTAGCACGCATCGTGACGGAATTCCGGCTATAAATAGCCGTCTCCGTCCTCCTAGCATACCTTCCGCTTTCACTCGCAGCACCATTCCAGCGCCCAAGTTCGTAGCAGAGCCACTCCCGAGCGCACGCACGAACGCCACCCGAGACCTCACCGGAGCAGCCGGAACTTCCACGCGCCGCCCACCGATGGCGTCCCCAAGCTCCTCACCGGCCCGCTCCGTCGCAACGAAGATTGATGAAATTATCAATACGATGGATCCATTCGTGGATTCACCGGTGCACGCCTTCGGCGACAAGCCGACGAAAGCCACTGGCGGCGCGGCGGGCGAGGAAATCCATCCCGCCGCCGCAGATCTTGCGGGGTCCTCCTCCGCGCCTTCCCCGCCGTTCGCGCCTGAGACGGCGGAAGAGAAAATCGCCCTCGTCGGAGACGAGCTCGCGGCCGCGGAGGCCGCAGCGTCCGCCGCCGCCGGAGCAGAAGACGAGGCGGAAACTGCCGGCAATTGGAGCTCGAGCAGTATTCCGCCGTCCCTCCTTCCGACAATGGAGAAGGAGGGGCTCGTGCTGAAGGGGAAATGGCGGAGCCCGGAAGACGAGTCCGAGCCCGCGCCAAAGGATGGGGAATGTGTTCTCCTTACCTCCCACATCATGAGAGGTATGGGTTTTCCACCGTCCGCCTTTTTTCTCCAAGTTTTAGCTCACTACAACATCCAACCCCACAGTCTGCCTCCAAACTCCATCCTCTATCTAGCCGGATTTCAGGCCCTTTTCGAGGGATATCTAGGTATAGCTCCTAGGTTAGATTTCTGGCTTTATTGCTTTGGGGTTAAGCGGAACTCTTCGGAGGGCGCACTCCCAACTTGTGGGACCATATCCTTTACCCCTGCGCAGATTCAGGGAGGATTGGTTCCCCAAGATCAAGACATCGGAATCCGTCAAATTCTGGACATGTTCCTTCTTCTATAATCCCGACGTTCCCTTCCCTGGGAAAACCATCGGGGTTCCACCTTTCTCGAACATCGCTTATGTTCCCCAAGAAAACTGGGGAACTGAGGCGGTTCAAACCCTGCCTCCGGATCTTCTCAGGATCAAGCGGCGCATCACAAAGATCGTCGCCTCCGATCCGCCTCTAACTGGCATGGACACAGTCCTTTGCTGGCTAGAAAGGCGGATTCAGCCTTTGGCTAATCACGACGCTCGCCTTCTCTGTGATTACGCGGGAACCGGTGATGCTATGCGGACAACCAGCAAGGTTTGGTCGGCAAAAGATTTGCGGAAACGCGCAAATCAATTGGTTGCCTCCCGCGACCAATATGAAGAAAGCCGGCCAATGTATACAGCTTCGAATCCGGATTCCAAGGTACAATTCTTTGCCTTTTGGGTTTAGATCCTTTTCGTTTTCTTGGTTTTTGTGTTTTTAACTCAGCTTTTGCCTTTTTTAACAGATTACCGAACTTCCTGAGACGGAACTTGCTTCCGATGCCGAGCTGGAGGCATTGCGCGCCACCTTTGCCGGTGGACGTAAGCGCAAGAAGATTTCCACTTCCCAGGAAATCATTGATCTTGACGGGGTTCCCGTCGTCACCCCCAGGTTTGAACATCTGGGTTGTTTTACTTTATCGGAATTTTTTCCCTTTTTCTCGGAGTTTTAACTTTCCGGCTTTTCTCTTTTTTAGCCTGGCCCCCTCTACTCTGAAGCCTAAAAAACCGAAGAGGCACAAAGCTGTGGCCAGCAGAGGCCCACATCCTTCCCCTGCTACTGCTCCGGATACTCCGGTAGTAGCAACAGAAGAGCACGCTGCTGCCCCTAACGTCGAAACCCAGCAGACCAGCCAGCCCATTGTGCCGAAAACGGACACGAGGGAAAGGGCAGTCCCTGAGGTGGGAGGTCCTTCTCGGAGAACTGAGGAGGAAATTCCCACCTTTGATAAAGAATTCAAGAATATCAACGAGGGCCTTAGCGCGGCTGGGACTCTTTTTGCCGAGTACGCAAAGGAGTTCACCGAAAACTTGGCAGGTTTCCAGCGGATGAGCCAGGTATTATCTCTAGCCCCCAAGCAATAAGTTAAATGCCTGCTTTTCACTTAATGCTTTCATTATCATGCTTGTTTCTAACTTAAACACGACGATTCATTTCCGTGTTTCAGCAAACCACTGAAACTATAAACCTGGAAGTTTTCAACAAACTTACCGTCAAGAATAAGGAGGTTAGAAACCTTCTATCTATTCTTGACGTTAAGGAAGCAGAGCTGGCATCGTCTCAGCTACAGCTGGAGGAAACAACAGGTATACTTTAGTTCTCTGAAGTTCCTTGCCCATAATTTGTTCTAAGTATTTTTCCGAGTTTTCTTAACCCAGAATTTTTTCTTTGCTTTTTAGCTTCTTTGGCGAAAGCCAAACAAGTTGCTGAAGATGACGGCAACGCCGAGAATCTCCGCCGGGAGAACTTGGACCTTCATAAGGAACTTATGAAGGTTCAGAAGGATCTAGAGGCCAGCAATCTGGCTCTTGGCATTGCTCAATCCAAGGCCTCCCAACAAGCTGACAAGGACAAGGCATCTATCCAAGATTTGGAGAACGCCTTGACCCTGCGCCTGGAGGAAGGATCCGAGATGGACAAGATCCTCGGTAAGTTATCAACTTTTACCGGATTTTCCATGTTTTAATTCCTTTCTCTGCTTTTTCGCTAACCCTTCGGTTGTTTTGTCTGAAAAACAGGAGATAACCCAGAACTTACTCGGATTGAAAATATCCGAGCTTTTGGGAAGGTATTCACCGCGATCAAAGCTGCGGGAATGTTGCTCATCAACAGATACCTTCCCGCAAAGTCTGGGGAACTCTCGGAAGTTGAAAAACTTCCGGGAGCCATCATAGAGATTGCGGATGCCAAGGAATCCACCTTGCGCTCCGCGGCTCGGGGTGGTGCACTCATGGCTTTAGGGCTTATGCGTATGCATTACCCCAGTGCCAAATCTTGGCGCGTGGCGTCCGGTATCCCTCTTGGATATTCGGAGACCCAGCAGACCACCATCTTTGATGAAATCAAGGGTCACGCCACCAAGATCACCTCTATGGTGAATATCTCCATCACCTATCCGGAAGAAGAGATTCCAGAAGCCCCCGAGGATGACAGCAGTGAAGAAGACTCGGATGCTTGAAGAATTCTCCTTGCCCTGGATAGGAGAAATAGGAAATAGGAGCATTACTGCACTTTTCAATGTAATTTTTATTGTAAAGCTTCTATTCGTTTGTATGAACAAGTACTCCGCCTTTTGCAGTTAATATTTATGAAATCCTTTGCAAGTTTTCCGGGTTTTATATTCCTTTATCTTCTAAGTTCTCTGGTTTATGTGCTTTAACTGTCCTTAGTGTTTGAAATGGCTCGGTAGTATTTTAATCTTCATGCCAAGTGACTGGGTAGAACCGATCAGTTCAAACTCGGAAACATGGATCATACTAAAGGCATTTTTACTTACTAGCTCCAGTGACCCAGCACATAAACAATCAGATAATACTTAGAGAATAGTAAGGAACTTTTTGGATGAAACTCGGGCACGCAGGCACAATCCAAGTTTCCTTTAGCCTTTAGTAGGCTGAAAATCATTCAGTTTTTAAACGCCGAGCACGCAGGCACAATTCGGGTTAACATTGAGTATTTTGTAAGATCATTGGGAAATAGATAAGACGAAATCATGATTTGTACTATAATAAGATTGTAAAAACATGGATGTAAGAATTCCGACAACTTTATTTCATGATCTCAAAGATGTTTACATAGAAATTGAACTAAGTATAGAAGGAACCTAACTGCTGGATACTCCAGGGCCTCTTTGTCTCTCCTAGTTCAGCATCTATCTTTCTCTTTCTTTTGCGATTTGGCTTGTCAGGATGGTCTTCCGTATCCCGAATATCTACAAGATTGTATGATCCATTTTTCATAGCTTTGCTAATGACGAATGGTCCTTCCCATACTGGGGCCAATTTGTGCTTTCTTTGCTGTACCAATCTTAGCACTAGGTCACCTTCTTTAAAAGAACGATGCCTGATTTTCCGACTATGGTAACGTCGTAAATCTTGCTGGTAAATGGCGGATCTTTGAAGCACAAGCTCTCGTTCCTCTTCTAGGAGATCAACGGCATCCTGTCGTGCTTTTTCGGCATCTGAGTCGTCGAAATCCTGCACTCTTGGGCTATCATGGATCATGTCCGTTGGAAGAATTGCTTCGGCACCATAAACTAGGAAAAACGGGTTTGCCCAGTTGACCTATTTGGTGTTGTTCGAATACTCCAAAGCACGGAAGGTAGTTCTTCTACCCATGCTCCAACTGCTCTATGAAGAGGAGATTCGAGTCTTGGGCGTATTCCTTGTAAGATTGAGCTATTCATTCTTTCAACCTGTCCGTTGGATTGTGGGTGTGCCACAGATGCGAGATCTAGGCGAATTCCCGTTTGTCGGCAATATTTTGCCAACGCTCCAATGGGGAAATTTGTCCCATTGTCGGTTATTATGCTGTGGTTATTATGTTGTGTGGAACGCCGTATCTCATGACTACGTCAATGATGAAATTTCTGGCAGTTACACCGTCAAGCTTTTTGATGGGTTTAGCCTCCACCCACTTGGTATATTTATCCACAACTACGAGTAGATGTGTAAGTTCGCCTCGTGCACTTTTGAATGGTCCCATCATATCTAGCCCCCAGACCGCAAACGGCCATGTAATGGGGATAGTTTTGAGTGCTTGGGCTGGCATATTTGTCTCCTTGGCGTAATACTGACACCCTGCACACGTATTAACTATGTGCTCAGCGTCTGTCTTGGCTGTTAGCCAGAAAAACCCAACGCGGAATGCTTTTTTGACTATGCTTTTTGATTGAGCATGATGTCCGCAATCTTCGGCATGGATTTCTTGCAGGATTTCTCGTCCTTCTTCTGGTGAGATACATCGCAGAAAAATTCCGGTAGTACTGCGTTTATAAAGACAATTGTTAATTACCGTGTATCCTTTGCATCGACGCTGAATCTGTCTCTGCAAGACTTCATCTGCTCCATCCGGGTACTTTTGATCAACTAAGAAGTTTAAATATGGAATTGTCCAATCCGGGTTAACGAGCATGACTTCAATTGACTCGGAAGCCAAAGGATAATCAACATCTCCATCTTTTATCGATGGTTCATATAAATGTTGGGCGAATACACCTGGTGGTAGGATTTTTACCCTTTCTGATCCCATGCGGGCTAATGCATCTGCGTTCCAATTTTCCTCCCTTTTAACATGGAGCACTTCAAATCCGAAGAAACAAATTGCAAATTCATCCACCGTTTTCCGGTATTCGGCCATTATAGGGCTTTTGGCATCCCAAGTTTGGTTGAGCTGGTGCTGTACCAAATCTGAGTCGCCATAGCATAAGATGCGTTTGACACCTATTTCCTTTGTGATATGCAAGCTGTGAAGCAGAGCTTCGTATTCTGCCACATTATTACTGGCGTTGAAGTGTATTTGTAATACATACTCCATTGTATCTCCTTTAGGGGATTTTAGGACTACACCAGCTCCAGCGCCCTCCTTCATCTTGGATCCGTCAAAGTGCATGATCTATTACTCGGACTCCGGTATCGGTGTTTTTTCCATTGCTTCCGTCCAGTCGGCAACAAAATCTGTCAGAACCTTGGATTTTATTGCCGTCCTAGGCTGGTACTTAATGTCGAATGCTGCTAGCTCGATGCCTCATTTGGCTACTCGACCAGTCGCCTCCGCATTGTTTATTATATCCCCTAGTGGCGCTTTGCATACCACTGTTATGGAATGTCCTTGGAAGTAATGACGAACTTTTCTAGATGCGAAAAATACGCCATATGCCAGTTTTTGATAGTGTGGATACCTTTGTTTGGACTCGGAGAAAACTCCACTTACATAATATACCGGATGCTGGTCTGGTATGCTTTGTTCGTCTTTCTTCCTTTCCACAACAATTACTGCACTAATAACCCGATTTGTAGCCGTAAGGTACAATAGCATAGGTTCTTCGTCTTTTGGAGATGCCAAAATCGGAGCTTTCATCAAGGTTTCCTTCAACTGGGTTAATGCTGCATCTGCCTCTTCTGTCCACTCGAATTTGTCGGATTTTTTCAATAATTTATACAGTGGCAAGGCTTTGTCCCCCAGCCGGCTAATAAACCTGCTGACGGCTGCAGCGGAACTCGTCAATCTTTGCACATCTTTTACGCACGTAGGTTTGGAGATGTTTAAGATTGCTTTGATCTTTTCTGGGTTTACTTCTATTCCTCTGTGAGAAACGATGAAACCCAGAAGTTTTCCCGAGGGAACCCCGAATACGCACTTTAATGGATTTAACTTCATTTTATAAGTGCGCAAATTTTCGAAGGTTTATCGCAAATCCTCAAGGAGCGTGTCTTTTTCCTTGGTAACGACAGCAATGTCGTCCACGTAAACGTGGACATTTTTGCCAATCTGACTATGCAAACATCGTTGCATGCAACGCTGGTAAGTTGCACATGCGTTTTTCAGGCCAAATGGCATGGTTATGTAATAGTACGTCCCATATGGGGTTATGAAAGAAGTTTTGATTTGATCTTCCTTCTTCATGCGTATTTGATGATACCCGGAATATGCATCCAAAAAGCATAAAAGCTCAGAGCCTGCAGTGGCATCTATTATTTGATCGATTCGCGGTAACGCAAACCTATCTTTTGGACACAGTTTGTTCAAGCCGGTGTAATCTATACACATCATAAGGGTAGTAGTATCTTTCTTCGGGACTAATACTGGATTTGCAGACCATTCAGTATGTATAACTTCCCAGATAAAATTTGCTGCCAAAAGCCGGATAATCTCCTTGCCAATAGCCTTCCGCCTTCTTCCGTCAAATCGACGGAGACCTTGTTTGACGGGTTTGGATCCTTGAATCACCTTGAGTTCATGCTCAGCAAGTTCCCTGGGTACGCCTGGCATGTCCGCTGGACACCAAGCGAAAATATCCCAGTTCTCATGGAGGAACTTGATGAGCTCACTTTCCTATTTGTCGGTCATCCCAGTTCCTACTACGACAAATTTTGTCGGATCTTTGGGATCTAGGATTACCTGTCTTGTGTTCTCAGAAGCCTTGAAGCTATCTGTTGGCTTCCGGCTTTCTTTTCCTGCCGGCATTTCTGTCGGGGATACCTCTTTGGCCAGCTCCTTCAACTCTTCCTTTGCCATGACTTTCTCCGGGCAAAGGGCGTTTTCTTTTTCCAGCTCGTTTGCCAATTTAAAGTCTCCAGATATGGAGATTACTCCTCCTTTGGGCCCTGGCATCTTCAGCTTGTTATAGATATAACATGATCTTGCCATGAATTTGGCGAAAGCTGGACGTCCGAGTATCGCATGATACACGCTTTCGAACGGCACCACTTCGAAGGATACTTTTTCTTCACGGAAATGATCTTTTTCTCCGAAAGTGACATCTAGGGAAATTTCTCCTAGGGATCGTGCTTGTCTGCCAGGAACGATGCCGTGAAAACGTATGTTGCTGTGGTTGAGCTGGGTCTCGGAAATTTTCAGACGCTTCATTGTATCTAGATACATTATGTTGATACTGGATCCTCCATCCATCAGCACTCTTTTTAGCCTAGTGTTTTGGACAATAGGGCTTACAACCAAAGCTTGCGTGCCGGGTTCAGGGATGTTTCCGGGATGATTAGACTGATCCCAGGTGATTGGTGTGTTTGAATACTTCACGAATTTTGGGGTTGCCGGAACAACCGCGTTTATTTCTCGGAGCGTTCTTTTTTCCACCTTTGCTGAGGGAGTTGCCAGGAAAGTTAGGTTACATTCTCCATCAACTCTCGGAAACTTGGGCTCACCTTTTCGCTGTTGTTCCTGGATTTTTTCTGTCAGTGTCCGATTCACTGTCTTGTTTCTCAGCTTCTGGCTTTTGCTTGGAAAATTTCCTCTTGGAATTCTTCCCTTTGTTTCCGGATCCTGCACTGCCTTTCGTATGCTTGTTCAGCCGGCATTGTGCGTTAGTGTGGGTGGGTTTCCCAAATTACGAGTGGTGGACGCAGTTTTCCGACTTTATCTTTTCCCACTCTTCCTTGGTGTAATTAATCGGTTCCGTACTGCGTCCTTTCCACCTGTTCCCATTTTCCCTTCCAAAGGCTATGTTAACCTCTTTGGGATTTTGTGTTGCATCTGGAGTTCCTTTTTCTCAGGGCGAGGGTTCTTTTTGGCCTGTATCAGTGTATCGATATTGCCTCCTCTTGCTCTGATGTCGTCCTCGGCTGCTGCATGTTCATTAGCGGTTGTAAGCATAAATCCGAGATCTTTGTGCTTTTTGGAACCGATCATGAACGGTACAAGTCCGGGTTTTAGGCCATTGACGAAAGCATGCATTGCTTGGACGTCAGTTACTCCAGAACAACTATTCTTCATTGCTGTCCATCTTGAGATGAAATCCCCGTATGGTTCGTCCTCAAATTGGGTGCAACGGTTTAGCTGGTTGATGCTACTCGGGCGTTTATAGGTTCCCCGGAAATGCTGAGTAAATACTCGAGCCATATCATCCCAGCTGTCGACTGTTCTGGAGGGTAATCCAATGATCCAGTCTCTGGCTCCATCCAGTAACATTAGAGGAAGAAACTTTACAGCTTCCAAGTCTGTCCCGTTGTTGATCTGGACGGCTGTATAGTAGTCTGAGAGCCAGGTATCCGGGTTTGTGCTACCTATATACTTTTGGTATGTTGGACCAACTTTGGCGAAGCCAGAATGCAGAGTTATTCTTCGGATCCTATCAGTGAAACACTTGGGTCCAAAGTATAAATCGTCTCTTTCCGCTCTGTCTATGTGTGCGGAGTATCTGCCGGCTGAATGGACAGAAGGGGATCAACTCCTTTCTTTTCCATTGTGGTACGGACGCGCTTTTCCGGGATTGTCTCTGTTTGCTCCGTGATCGTGTCCTTTGGGATAAGGTGCAGTTCTACTCCTGTATCTTTCCTTATTCCTGGGGGCGTCCGGGATCTCTCACGCCTGTGAGGCATATCCTGTCTTCCGGCATTTTCTGCCGGGCGTCTCGGAGGCGGCATTGATTTTCCATCCTTCCGGTTTTTCTCTTCCCGATCACGTGGATTAATTCCATCTTTCGGGAGATGGGATCCGGATCTGGACGCTTCGTCCCTATTGTCGGGCTTTTTCTTGTCCTTTCTCGGATCTGATTTCTTTTCTTTCGAATTGTTTGAGTCCCCAGGTTCTTCAGGTCCAGGTGCTCCAGTGCCACATGTAGCTGTCTTGCATAGGGCGGAGTCTTCATGTAATTTCCCTGATCGCTCTTGCGCTTGCTGTTGCTGTTGCAACGCTTTTCCTAGGAAAGCGTACACCCCTTGAAGTTTTTCACCGTTGGAGTACATATCATTGTTGAGGATGGCGAACGCCGCTTCCACGTTTTCTGCTGCGGTTTTGTATATTGGCTCGCCTCTGGCATCTTTGTCGTTTACCTGATTTTGCCAAGATGGGTTGTGGAACCTTTCTTTTGGCGGCAGTACTTCCGGTTTTGAGATTCCGGGTAACCTTGTAGGTTTAATGCCAGATCTATTCTTTCTCTCGTATTTCTCGATTTCTTTCCGCCTGAGCTTGATGTCAGCCTGGGTTTTTTGGAGGTGTTCTCGAGTTCGAAATAGTTGTTGTTGTTGCCTTTGGAGAGCCTGCCTCCGGGCTTCCAGCACTTCAGAGGGCTCATGCGGTCCCACTGGTGTTTGGAGTAATTCCTGTTCGTCTTGTTCTGTCATTGGCGGAACAAGGATTTCCTTCGTTTTCTTCTCCGCAGGTTTTACTCCGCTTGCGTTTCCTACTTCCGGGCTTTCATTGGCTGGATCAGCCGATTTCTTCTTCCGGAGTTTATACTCGAGCTTTTTAGCAGCTTTGTGTTTCTTCTTGGAAGAGGGAGGTTTCCTGCAGGGTTCTTCCTCTGTCAATTCCTTGACGTCGGGGAATTTTGGAGAGGTTTCTCCTTCTTCTCTCTCTTCCTCTGGCGGAGGCGTTCTAGGGTTTTCCCGACTGTCGGCATACGTGTTTTCAGCCGGTTTTGCCATCAGTACTTCGTGGAATCCCTCTTGGAAGGATTTTACCTTTCTTTCGAAAGCGTCTTTGTCTTCGTCTTCGGTATCGAAGTGATCCGATCCGGGTTCCGACTCTAATATCGCCTCAATGGCGGCTAGTACAGAGTCAGCTTCCGAGTGCGTCGTGATGTCGACGGATGTCGGATCTTCCACCTCTGTTCTGGGAGTGTTGTTTTCCGCCTCTTGCACGGGATTACTTTCATCCGTGTTTTCGGCGATCTCGGACTGCACCATGCCGATAAAGTGCGATTTAGCAGTATATCGACGATCTGAGAAAAATCCGGCATCATAGTCCTCTTCGACTGGGTATAGGGCGGGTGGGATAAATCTACTTCCACCGCAAAACCCCATGGCCTCTGCAGTTAATCCGATAAAGATGTTTGCAGATCCAATCGGTAACACGCAGGCACTTACCAGATGATTTTGCGCCGGTATGTAAGATCCATTGTCGAGGAAGCGTCCAACGTCGTTGTCGAATTCCAAGCTTCCGACAGTTATGGAACTGCCGATTCCGCCGAGTATCCCAGATCGAAACTTAACGCCTGACGTTGCCGGCCCCTAGGTGGGCGCCAACTATCGAGACATCGTAGTAGAATTCACAGACGGGGGTGCCATGAGACTACTGATAGAGATGTGGGGGACGTGATTGTGAGAAGGACAATGACACAGGGTTTTACCCAGTTCGGTACGATGCAATAATGCGACGTTCCTACTCCTGCAATCTCACTATTCAGGACTAAAGTCTGTCAATACAGAGTACAATGTGAGATTCTATTAGCTGCTCGTCAAGGATCAACCTCTCGGCGAGTTAACCTTTTTCTTCTTGTTCTTCTATCATATCTCCCGTCCGGCTTTATATAATAGCCCGATTAGGGCATACAGAGTAGGAAACCTAGAAGACTACGGTAACTATTAACTTTGAAAGTAAGGAATCCGCCTTCTACTCCAAGCCAGATCACGTGGGCCGTGATCCGGGTTCATCTAGAATCCGGCTTCTGTGCGTCAGCACTGGGCCGCCCAATGGACCGTAGCCCACTACCATTTGGGCCACCCGGGTAATCCGGCACTTTGGACTGCCACCTGATATACCCCTATTCGGTATATATCCGACACCGGAGATGGAGACTTTGAAGGTGATGTAGTCCGTGATCCGCACGTCGTTGATGTCAAGGGGGTTGGAAGAGGGGACGGGGATGGCCAGAACCCGCGACGGGGTCTCTGTGGCGACTGGGAGAGGTGAGGGAAGGGTGAGGTTGAAGGTGGATCGAGAGTTGAGAGGAGTTTGAGGATCAGCATCAAGGGGGTTTAGGGTTGGCATGGTCGCCGGAGACGAGGAAGAGGATGTGGAGTTGGCCATAGGTAGTGCTCTGATACCAAGCTGAAGAATGGATCTCGATGCTTGTCATATTGATCAACACAGGCAGTACATATACAGAGAGGGTGAGACGTGGGTGCGGAGCACCTCGCATGTCAAGCGATCGATCCGATAGTCTAGGACCTATCCTAGATGCTAACTTATCTAACCGTTACATGACTATACGTGACAGTACATACAATATATGTTCAACAGGTACAAGTTCGGACCCTACATGATCAACGCAAGGCAGGTTATCTACGCCACGCCCCTCACCTACGCCATGGTCAACCTCCGCCCCGTCCTCTCTGGTACTATCTACGCTTGCCCCTCTCTCCGTTTCCTAATTTCTAGAATTATAAAATTTTAGTTACTATGTCCATCACTAGTCTTCCACTTCCAGCTCAGAATTGCAGTGTCTTTCAAGGAATCGATGTGATTGGGTCTTCTTTTTTGCTAGCACAATTTTCTAATTACAATTTCTCTTCACAAACTTTATTTGTGTGAAGTGAAGTGACTATAGGTAACCCTGGCTCACTTTTTCTTCAAGTGAAGCACCATATAAGTTTGAGATAATCCCTCAACGATAAGTGGGAGCATCATGGTTACAACATTTAAACTTCGACAGTGTTGTATTAATATTTTACATATTGTTAGTATAAAATTTACTAGTGAATGCAATTTTATAAATTGCGCATATACGTTGTAGGCTATTCTATATTAACATGTCCCAACCTTACTCTGCAGGTCATATCCTTTAATTTTGACAAAATCATCGCTGAGATTTACAGTTAAATGCTTATGGTATGCCAGGACTGACTGTTCATAAGCTTTGCTTCCTGCTTGTTTTGAAAGGTGTCCATGGTCCAAACTCCAAACACATAGAGTAGAAACCAAAGATCAGAAAAGAAAGAAAAAAAACCTTATATGGTAATACCCCCCCCTTTCAATTTGTAATGTAAATCTGAATATCAAGCATATAAAGAGAGTTATGCTAGAATTAGCTATTCATAGAAGTGAATGGTTCATTGTACAAAAAGGGTAAATCATCTCTTGTTGGTACCGGTTTATACCTGATAGGCTGATGATACCACAGCCATCTTTTCATGAAATATTGTCTTTACTGTTGTGTTTCAGGTTTCATCACTTTATCACCATCTAGTTCACCCAAAATATTAGCTTCTCGAGGAAAGGCGGGAAATGTAATCATGCTATAACAATTACCATGATATATTATCTACTTACTGTATATAACTTTAATTAGAGTAGTTATCCACTGCCCCATTCTGTCCTGTGGTTCACAACTTTCATAATTGAAACTGTAAAACATTTACTTACATTTTAAAGTTTGGTTTTACATTTTTTTTATCCTTGACAAAACATACATGTCCTTGTGTGCCCCAAGCGTGAAGTGAAACGGTTTGCTGACCTAAGTACTGACGAGACTATTGATTTATGGGTCACTGCAAAGGAAGTTGGTGTACGCCTTGAGCAGTACCATAAAACATCTTCTCTTACATTTACAATTCAGGTAAAGTCTCTCTATATAAGTCATGAATAGCCTATGCTTCAAAAATTCATATAATTAAACCATCCAGTTTGAAAGGGCCTGCTGTCTTTATTTTGCTATTTTACAATTCAGGTAAACTCTCTCTATATAAGTCATGAATAGTGCATGCTTCAAAATTTCATATAATTCAATCATCCAATTTAAAAGGGCATGTTGTGTTCATTTTGCTTTTTTTTTAGAAATGGGGATAACCCCGGCCTCTGCATCGAGTGATGCACACAACCTTTATTACTTATTAAAAATCAAAATATCCAACCGTGTACAATAGTTTTCATCTTACAAAGAACAGGATAATCTCATTATACCAAAACAGCAAAACCAAAAGGAAACTACGAAATCCTATTATGATGCTGCCACGTATGCGGGGAGAAAAAATCCCGTGCCACCGTAAGGAGACGAGTGCAGCCATCCACCATAAGCTTCCTCTGATCTGGAGGTAGTAATAAAGCCCATAGCTGGATCCAATGAGCTGCTGAGTAGATAACCTGTAAAGCATGAAAGGAGTTCTTCCTGTTAAAAACAACATTATTTCTACATGTCCAGATAGCCCAACAAATGGCCGAAACACCAATCCTAATCCTTCTTTTAGTTCTCACATCAATCCCATTAAGCCAATTCCCAAACATATTAGTCACGTTGGAGGGGGGAGTAATATTAAAAGTACAAAAGACCACTCTCCAAATAAGTTTAGCCAGAGGACAAGAAATAAAGAGATGATCTACTGTCTCGTTGTTCCCACAAAAGGAACAAAGCATATCACCTTTCCACCCTTTCCTTGCTAAATTATCTTTAGTCAAAATCACCTTCCTATCCAAAAACCACATGAATATTTTGATCTTAAGAGGTAATTTTAACTTCCACAAATAAGTTTTGAGAAAAACAGTATGCCCATTCATCATATCCTCATACATAGATTTCACAGAGAAGCTCCCATTCTGAGTAAGTTTCCAAATAAAACTATCAGAATCCGAAATCAAGGAGACATTCATAAGTCGTAAGCACAAGTGAGACCACATGTCCCAAGTAATGCCTACTAAATTCCTACGAAAGGAAATATTAATTGGTGGTGCATTCTGAAATACATCAGCAATCGATACATTTTTAGACTGCACAATATTATATAAGAGAGGATATTGATCAGATAGAGGGGTTTGGCCTAGCCAAATGTCCTCCCAAAATCTAGTTGTTTCACCATTACCAACTTTAAAGGAACCTCTACTAAAGAAATCCCTCTTAACTTTCATTAGACCCTTCCGAAATGGAGAATCAGTAGGTTGTGCCTCAACTTGAGCTAAAGTTTTGCTATGTAAGTATTTATTCCGTAGCAATTCCTGCCAAATACCCTCCTCATGAAGTATCTTAAACAGCAATTTAGCCAATAAACACTTATTCTTTAGCTCTAACACTTCCACATCTAATCCACCTTGATCCTTGGGTCTACAAATAATATTCCATTTAGTTAATCTATACTTACGCTTGGTGTCATTACTCTGCCAGAAAAAACGTGATCTATAGAAATCAAGTCTCTTACGGACGCCCTTAGGAATCTCAAAAAAGGATAACATAAACATGGGTAAACTTGTTAACACAGAATTAACAAGAACTAATCGATCCCCATAGGATAAAAGTTTCCCTTTCCAGCACCCCAGTTTATCCTCAAAACGACTCTCCACTGGATGCCACTCAGAGTTAGTAAGTTTTCTGTGATGAATAGGAATTCCCAAATATTTAAAAGGTAACAACCCAGACTCACAACCAAATATTTGTTTGTACTGGTGTTCTACTTCTTTAGCCCTACCAAAACAGAAAACCTCACTCTTATGAAAATTAATCTTGAGACCCGACAATTGCTCAAAGATGCACAAGATTAGTTTAAGATTTAGAGCTTTATCAAAATCATGCTCTAAAAATAGCACTGTCGTGGTGGTGTCACGGCAGATGCCATGGGATGGCTAAAGATGTGGGGACGAAGGACGCTGGAGGTGCTCGGGGAGGGATCACGCGACGAGTAGCCGCGTGAGGTACGAAGTAAACACTGCAAACAACACGATCTACCCAGGTTCAGGGCCCTCGTGAGGAGGTAAAACCCCTACTCCTACCTCTCTTTGTGTATTTTGGTGTCTCACCGAGTAGCCACAGTACAATGTTCTTGCTACCGAGTAGCCACTTTCCTCTCTGGATGATGAACTAGGTCAAGAAACTAGGGTTTCCTCCGTTCTAGTATGCGATGCCTCACGCAGGAGGCGGCGGGGCACCTTATATACATGGTGCCCAGCCGGATACGTCCAAACATGGACAAGTGTCGACATAGTGTGCACATCGTCCTTCTTCCGGGTTCCCGCTGACAGCTTTGGTTCCTAATCTTGGCTGCATCTGGAAAGTCGTTGGGCAAAACAAGGGGACAGACTGGTATCACTGTGCCAAACACAGAGTAGGGCCCCCTTATCCTGCGACGGCCTGCTTCCATGCTGTCACTGTCAGGCAGGCCGGTCCCAGATGAACAGTAGTTCGAATGCTGCCAAGTACGGACCCAGGATACGCGGGATCCTGTGTCAGAACGGCTCTTTTGACTTTCTGGCCCGAGTAGGTTCCCGCCAATTTTACTCGGGCCAACTCTTCTACTCGAATGGATGTAACTTGACTGATATCTCCTTCCGGTCATTTTGAGGTGAGACCGAGTAGCAGTCGACCGGGTAGCGAGTACCGGGTAGTCGGCTACTCGACCAAACCTCTCTTCTGTAAGACGCCTTTATCACTTGCCTTTACCCTACTCGGGGGTAACCCCCCGACAAGCACCGTATCATCTGCATATTGAAGGATAGACAAACCTCCTTCAACTAGGTCTGGAATAAGACCTCCTATTTGTCCAATTTCCTTAGCCCTAGCAATTAAAATAGCAAGCATATCTGCCACTATGTTAAAAAGAATTGGAGAAAGAGGATCACCCTGCCTTAATCCTTTTTTAGTTTGGAAGAAATGGCCAATTGCATCATTAACCCGAATACCTACACTTCCACCCTGAACAAATTGTAAAATCATATCACACCACTCCTGACAAAACCCTTTCATACGTAAAGCCTGAAGAAGAAAAGGCCACTTAACCTTATCATAGGCCTTCTCAAAGTCAATTTTAAAAATTACCCCATCCAATTTCTTCCTATGAAGTTCATGAATGGTTTCATGCAGGATAACAACTCCCTCCAAGATGTTTCTCCCAGGCATGAAAGCTGATTGAGATGGTCTAACCACCTTCTGCACTATCTGGGTAATACGATTAGTACCCACTTTAGTGAAAATTTTAAAACTCACATTAAGAAGACATATAGGTCTATATTGCTGGATTTTTACCGCATTATCATTTTTAGGAAGCAAAGTTATCACCCCAAAGTTCAGTTTAAACAACTGAACATTACCTTGCTTAAACTCTAAAAACATTGCCATCAAATCCTTTTTAATAACCTCCCAAAAGGTTTTATAAAATTCTGCGGGGAAACCATCAGGACCTGGAGATTTATTAGGCTCCATCTGTGATATTTCCTCAAAAACTTCTTCCACTAAGAAATCAGTAGTGAGAATATCATTTTCTTGTTGAGTTAATTGAGGTATATCCTGAAAATTACTCTCCACTAAGGAGATATTATTGGGTGTGGAGGGTCCAAATAATTTCTTATAATATTCAGAGATATACCTTCTCAAGTCCTCATCCCCAACAATAGTTCCTTCCTCTTGTTCTAACTGAAAAATCATCTTCCTACGGTGTTTCCCATTAGCCATAAGATGGAAATATTTCGTATTATCTCCCCCCTCCAAAACATGCTTAACCTTAGCTCTCTGCATCCATTTACTTTCTTCCTCTCGACGCAAAGAACAAAGACGATCATTAGCAATACGAAGAGTTTCCCTCTCTCCCGAGGAGAGAGCTATACTCTCAGCTTTAATATCCAACTCCTCTATAACCCTGATCAACTTATCCCTCTCTATTCTATATTTGCCACTCAAGTTTTTAGCCCATCCTTTAAGAAAATGTCTTAGGTGTCTAATTTTGTTTTGCCAAACCGCAATAGCTGAGTCACCCTTGTGAATCGCTTCCCATTCAGCAGAGACCAGCTCAAAAAAACCATCCATTCTGAGCCACGAAAGCTCAAAAGAGAAACCACTCTTATTACCCACATGAGCACAAGCACCGAAATCCAAAAACAAAGGAGTATGATCCGAACCATTTCTAGCCAAAGCTTGAACGGTTGCTAGAGGAAATTTTTGCTCCCACTCCACGGTAGAAAGAATTCTATCTAGTTTTTCAAATGTTGTATTAGCTCTCCTACTAGCCCAGGTAAATTGTCTACCCGATAATTCAATCTCCTTTAAGTCTAAGCTATGAATAATTGCATTAAACATAACAGGCCATCTGGAATTATAATTATCGTTATTCTTTTCCTCAGGTTTTCATATTATATTAAAATCCCCACCCACCAACAAAGGTAATGTTTCATTTTCACAAATACGAACAAACTCTGATAAGAAATTTGGTTTAAATTCTTCCCGGGCAGCACCATAAACAGACACAAGAATCCATTCAAAACCATCATGATTTGACTTAACATAAAGTTTAACAGAGAAATCTCCTACATCCACACTCCTAACCTCTATAGATGAACAGTTAATGCCAATAAGCATACCTCCTGATCTACCTCTAGGTGGTAAACAAAACCACACAAAATCCAAGCCCGAAGCTAGGTGAGATAAAAAGGAATGTGCAAAATGAGATCTCCCTGTCTCAGACAAAGCCACAAAATCTAGTTTCCTCTCTCTGATACTCTCCTGAATAAAATGATGTTTACCCGGGTCACGAAAACCCTCGCTGTTCCAAAACATCCCACATAAATTATGCATCCTGTTTATTATTTAAACGATTAATTCTTACACTTCTACGCTTATTAGAAATGGAGTAATCTTTCTTTTTCCTAACTTTCTTAACTTTCTCGCAATCAACCACTAAATCAATTGGAGAAATAGAAGTAGGAAAACACTCATCGTCCACTAAATCTTCTGTGAGACTAGCAATCTTATTTAGAATTAAACTACGAGGCTGAGGGTCATGATTATTATCCAAATTATTATGAAGCAACGACAAAGTCCTATGCAGATCACCATCTTTAATTAACTTAGCAGACTCCTACTTAGATGCACTAGAATTCCCCAAAGAAACTCCTAGACTAGCAGCTCTATCAATAATATCAGAATCGGAGAAAGACAAAATCGAAAGATTCTTAGAAGACTTCATACCTTCCCCCGAGTCCCTCCTGGCAGCGAGTGACATCGCCCTTTCCAATTGTGTGTCATCCGCATTAGGTTGGGCCCGTATACGACCACTTGACCGCACACCCGAAGTAGCAGCGTCAAGAATACCTCCAAATTCCTCGATCATCTTCCTTGAGCCATTTAATTTGGGACTACCGAAACCAGCTACAGGGAATGATGGAAAAGGAGTGGTCGGGCTGGTAGTAAAAGTCTTAGATGGAATTGTAGGTGACACAAATTGCGGGGAACTAAACCCAGCATCCGTACTTGCAACACCTGCTCCAACCGAAACAGAAACATCACTAACAGTTAAAGAAACCGAGCCCTGTAATGCACCAAAATGTGTACTACCAAGATTTTCAGAATTAGCAGGTTGCAAAGTAGAGGTAGCAGAAGAAATCATACCGTTTGGAACCTGCACTAAACCTTTTCCATCAATAGTATGAAAAGAAATCCCAGCCTCCACTTCATCAACAGAAACCCCAAGCTTATAACTCCCAGCTCCTTCCCCCTCAGACGGCACACACTTTGAAACAGAGGTCAAGTTGGTACGAGTCCCTGCCGTGGCCACGAAGACGGGAGGAGACAGCAGCGCACCAGTGCAGCAGGCAGCAGAAAAAGGAGCAGAAATCTCTGCCGCGGTGTCGAAACCGGGCAGAAACTCTGCCGTCTGTGCCGTGGGCTCTGCCGCGGCCATAAACTCTGCCGTGGCCAACTCCGGGGCAGCAGAAACAGCTGAGATCTCTGCCGTAGCTACCTCGGTCATCAAAACCCCCTCAGCCTCAATTAAATTCGCAACAGAAGAAAGTTCATTGTTCACAAGGACATTTTGAGACACAAGATCATCATTCGCCAACTTGCTAGAGAGAAATAAATCTGCCACTTCCTTTCTAGCACGATCAAAAGAATTCCGTACCAAAGGATAGAAAACAAGGCCCAATTGAACATTGGTAGACATAGGATTCTTACCACTTCCACCACTAACATCAGAAGGTTTGTTTGGTTTCGGATCTGAGGAAGTTTGTGGTGCTTTGCCTGTGAGCTCATTCACCTTATCCTGGAAGTCATCACCAAGCCCATCCGAATCATCTTCACTCTCATCATCCCCATCATCACCCTCCATGTCCACATCATCAATAGGTAATGGCACATTTTCCTCCACCTCGAAAGAGAGTCTATAGAAACCATCTTTGATAAACATTTGGAAATGCTTAGGTATCTTACGATGGTTAATGCAACCAATACGAATGCGTAAAATTCCATGCTTCCTAGTAAACGGCATATCAATTTCTTTAGTCATACCAAACATGTCCCCCACTGCCCATAGAGCTAGGTAATCACCAATATGTGGACTAGGAATACCATCAACACGCAGCCATACCTCTAGAAGAGCATCTGCAGGTTCAGGCTCTTTAGTCCAACTATCAATAGTGATTTCACAAGAACTGTTAGGCACAATGCATCTCCCAAAAATCCGCAATCTTTCCAATTCAGTACTATTGGGGAATTCTACCTGAAAAATGTTGTGGCCCATACGAATAACATTCCAAACAAAATTTTCAGTTGGCACTAACCGCTGCAGCTGCCTAATAATCCCTGGTATGGTTAATTCCCCCCCTGAAATAACAATCGAAGCCAAACGAGGATTCTCCAATTTTGGCTTGTATGTTTCAGTAGAAGGAAACTTGAAGATAATAAGCTCCTCATGACCATAGCCATATACTCCTATCCTGGGTTTAGGGGCCGTCAACAAATGACACCGTCTATCCCCATGATCAGGTCCCTCGCAAATCTGACACATAGCAACTGTGCAAGCTTTGGACCGATGACCACCAAGACCACACCTATAACATTTTTTAGTTCTCCTTGGAGCTGCGTTGGCAATAGCATTAGCAAGAGATGTAGCCGAAATAGGTCCACTTGCAGGCTCTTGACACACCACTGATGATTCTGGAGCAGGTTCAGACGCCACCGCAGACACCCCTGTTGCCACAGTAGGAATAACAGGGGGTATAGCGACAGCTGCTGCAGTAGAAGCTATAGGAACAGCTGCTGTCTGTTGCGTGCTCGAGACGGCAGATGCACCCGGCCCAACTAGAGGAACGGCACCCACCCCCTGGATCGGATTCGACGAGGGTAGAACACCAACAGAAGTTTGATTTCCTCCTCCCCTTCCAGAGTTCCGAGCATCACCATACCGGCCACGAACTCCCCTATGATCATATGCATTGTATCGAGGTCCCTGGTTTTGGAAAGCCCCTTGGTTCTGATTATAAGCAGTAGCATTTTACTACCCGCCACGAAGGCATTGGGATCGCCACGGCCACGCCCCTCAAAGGGCCTTCTAGCACGCCCCAAACCACCATTGAAGCCACCTCGGAATCTATTGGGAAAACCATTACCGGCGTTGAACTGAGCCCCCTGATCAAACGAACCACCCGCAGCACCACTAGGTCCACCTTCCTCATAGTTCGAGTATCCATTGAAGCCCGAGTTGTAGCCATCTTGGTTTAGCCTCCCCTGGTTGTTCCAATTATTGAAATTCCCCTGGTTAGGTCCATTACCGCGGCCATCACCTCGAAACGACATGGGCACCGGCGGCTACTGCTCCGCTGTCCTCCAGAAACCCTTGAGAAGATGTCGTAAACCTAATGCGTTGTTTGGTCGATCAAGATTAATCGTAGGCACATTATTCTTTGGCAAAAACTGGCCCACAAAAGGCCTATTATTCCCAAGTAACCCGTTGGCCCTCCGAAGGCCCGAGTCAACCGGTAACTGAAAATTTGAAACGCCCCTAATCATGGATCTCCGACGAGCAGTGGAAGGCAACGGCGACCGTCTCCGACTCACCGTGGTCCACTCGCTCTCGATGAACACTTCCTCCACGAAGGAGGATGGTTGCATGATTGGAATTTTTGGAACCCTGAACCTCTTTGGTGCAACAGAAAACTCAAACGCATGGAAATCCTGCCGCGCCGTCTTCTTCATCCGCCGGTGGGCAATCTTCCGCGTCTTCTTCCCCGTTGATCCAAGATCCCGAGATGGGTCCTCCTCTGGTGTTCTGCATTCCAACAGATAACGAGCACTACCGTCAATTGCATTACCTTTGCGCGTCGTAGAGACATCCTCCGCATCCGACACTTCCGGTGAGAGACACCAGAAACGACCTCTGAGCGGCGCCGATGGGCGCGGAGGAGCAGACACCAGCAGCGTAGCGTCCTCGCCTGCGGCCGCTGCCTCCGGCGGAAGTCCGTCCGTCGCCCCTAGCGTCGCCCCTAGCATCGCCCCACCCGTCGCCCCTAGCTGTGTTGTGACAGGTCCATCGATCTTCGAATGTCCTAGCGGTTTTTGCTTCTATTAGATGTTGATGCTATGGTACAATTCAGGTAAACTCTGTCTGTATAAGTCATGAATAGCTTATGCTTCAAAATTTCATATAATTAAATCATCCAATCTGAAAGGGCATGCTGTGTTCATTTTGCTATTGGGATCGACGAAAAAATAGATCAAGCTAATCACTCAAATTACACTTACACACACCGCCAGTCTGCCATATCTGCTCTTTGGACTTTTACTCCAAAACTAATGTTGAGTTTATTATGTTTGTTCACCTTTACTTTTTATAGCCTATGGTGGAAATAGAATCATTTCCTTATTGATAGCTTTTTGTACAGGATGGTCCTCAATCTGGCCAAACAGTTCCGCACGTCCACATCCATGTGATCCCCAGGAAGAAAGGAGATTTTGAAAATAATGATGAAATATATGATATGGTTCGTTGACCCAATTTTGCATCTGTATAAATTCCTATAGCATGTTTCACTATATCTTACCATTTTATTTTGTAATAGATTGATGTGAGAGAGAAAGAATTGAAGGCAAAGCTTGATCTGGACCTAGAAAGAAAAGATAGAACCATGGAAGAAATGGGTCATGAGGCCAGCGAGTACCGTGCTCTTTTCTCCTAGATGTATTTCGCAGAAACTGTTCTCTAATTTTTCACTTGCTGCTTTCCGTGAAATAAAACTTCTAGGAATGTTTTTTCTGCAATAGCAATGAATATTTTCTTTCCACCTGATGATGTGCAGTCTAAACTCATTAGTCTGATGTGGTGGGCTACTTGTATGCTATGTGGGATAACAGTTGTCTCTCAGAAGATATATATTTCTACTCCTTACTTGTTTTCTTTATTTCAATCTGTAGTGAATGGGGACCTTCTTAGGTTAGACATCCATTAGCTGTTGTCGTATGGATATTGATGATCTATTGATCCTGAACAGGCATGAAAAAAAAGGCCTCAAGCCTTACAATCCCTGTATCGTTGGTAGTTTGCAGTCTCTAAATCCTGGAAGAACGCGGAAAAAGTGTTGTGAGTACAGTATTTATTCATGAGATGCACATGCTAATGGCTGTAATTTTAACTAAAATTATATAAGTATTTAGATTTTCCATTGCTTGGTAAGTAATAGCTTTGCTAGCATGGAGCATTTTTTTAATTTTTTGACCAAAAAGCATGATTTTTTTTTACGTTTTGTGATAATTACCATGAATGATGAAATCTGCTAATATCAGTAGAAACAATAAATACAGACAACAGCTCTATCGGGGAGGTGTCTGATGTAATCTTTGAAAATGTGGAAGACAAACTAGGCCTCCTACAGATTCTGCTAACGATATACGAAGAGTTACACTTGCAAACTGGCATCACGAATTAACATCAACTGATTGGAAGCATCGTTTATTTTCAGTTTGCACCTTGGCTCCACATTGCCCATACGATTAAGTTGACCAAAGGCAAAAAACAGTTTTGATATTACTTCAGATAGTGTAATAAGGGTTATAAGTCACCTGCCCATAGACTCTTTAGGTAGGAAACTGCTGTCCCAAGCCTAAGAAGTCACAGAGCGGCACCGCTGACAGTTTGCACAACATTGCCAAAACTAATTTGTATTCACAGTTCAACATATTCTTGCTGGGGACTTGAAGAGCTGTATGTGGTAACTTTGCTGCTGGGCTAAAGTTTTATTCCCCGGGAGGAATAAACATTCCTTCTGTTCTTTGGCCGAAAGTGGACTCTTATGTTATAAATTGGTCATTAGCAAAAAATCAGTCTTGAATCTACTTAACTTACGCGTACAGGAAACCTGACTGTTTACAGTATTTTCTTGCCCATGAAACATGCTGGCGCCAAGCTTTTTTGTGGTGTACAAACTAGAAAACCGTCGCTTAGTCTTGAGCAATAATACCCTTTTAATGGTATTTGAAGGGCGACGCCCTCCGGTGGCGAGGCGGAGGAGAGGGGGAGGGAGGGACCGGAGAAGGGGGGTTTTGCCCCGGGGGGGGGGGGGGGGGGGGGGGGAGCAGGAGCGGGACTACAAGCTTGGAAACAAAAACCTCTTGATGGGGACTGGAAGAGCTGTATGTGGTTTCTTTGCTGATGGGCTAAAGTTTTATTCCCTGAGAGGACTAAACATTCCTTCTGCGCTTTGGCCGAAAGTGGACTCTTCATGTTATAAATTGGTTATTAGCAAAAAAAACAGTCTTGAATCTACTTAACGAACCCTTGCAGGAAACCTGACTGTTTACAGTATTTTTTTGCCCATGAAACATTCTGGCACCTAGCTTTTTTGTGGTGTACAAACTAGAAAACAGTTGCTTAGTCTTTAGCAACAATACCCTTTTTTTAGTGTATTTGAAGGGCAATACTCAGGGTTTCTTTACATGTTACCGAAGACAACTCGGGTAACTGGTTAAGACACCTCAGGTAACTGGTTAGAACTGAATCTCCTTTCTGCTATAATGCTTCTGGAATGTGCACAGACGACTTTCATCTCTTTCATCTTTTGCATATCCTGGCTAGCTCTGTAGTTTGTGCAACTTTGGTCACTTTCATCTTTTGCGCTGTGCATGGTATTACCAAGAGGACTTGTTCTTGCGGCAACAAAAAGAGGACTTTTGTCTCAATGGATGCCCCTAGCTGGATGCCATCCATCGATCAACGTTGATGGGATGCCCCGATAGGCACAGAATAATTTTGTCTTGTGTTGGTGTTTAATGCCCTGGATTGCAATTTGCTACATCTGCTGGCATCTTCGCCAAGTGGTGAGTGGTGAGATCTTTCTTTCGTTATGCTGGATGCGTTGCCTCTGTACTAGGTAACTTACACCAAGTAATCTTGTGTCTTTTTTTTTTTTTTTTTTTTTTTTCTGGGCTGTCGCCTCGGCGCAGGTGCTTGGCTATTGTTGGCCCGGTTGCCCCAACATGCTGGTTGGAACGAACGCCTAGGTATCCTTCATCAACGGGAGATGCTCAGGTTAGTTGCGTGGCAAGAGCAACTAGTACTCCAGTGGAGTATTTGATTGTCAAAAAAAAGAGCAACTATTTGGCTTACTTTCAGCGCTTGGGGTATCCACTAATCCAACTGAATTTCTCCACTGGACTGGAATTCGCATCCTGAGGTCACAGTGTGCCTGTCAAGGCTGTCATTATTTTTGTACGTACTAGATGATTGCTGAAACAGTCTTACAAAATATCGATAAATGCAACTCTGAAACTTCTCACGGATGCCGTCACGGCATGCTTGCTATTCTTACAATCGGTACAATATATACTTTCTAAATGTCACTAAAACAGATATAGAACAACTCTCCAGCATCACAATGGCTTGATGAATGGTGCGGCAGTTCTCGGGTCCATCCAAGGAAGGACAAAGAATTCTCGACTGATGTAAGTTGTGTTTTACTGCTACTACTGTGAAGAGCACGCCATTGGTACGTACGGCCTCCGGCAGATTCGGTCCATGACAACAACAACAGCCATGACCGTGGCGGCATCGACGCCCGGCCGAACGACCAGGCTGAACACGTCGTCGCCAAGAGAGACCGGCCTGGACGCCGCTGCAGCCACCGTAGCCGTAGGTGCAGCAGCTCTCTTCCTAGTTATCCGTGCCGCCTCCTGGCCGTCGCTCCCGGTGATCTTGCAGCTCCTCCTGGAGAAGCAGCCCTCGACGCGGAAGCCGGGAGGAGGAGAGGGCTGAGCCCGGCAGCCACGCCCCGACGTCGTCGGCGCAGAGGACGATGACATGAAGACCTCCGCGTCGTCGGTGCTCTGCAGAGCCGCGCACTTCCTCATCGAGAAGAGCTGCCGCTGCACCTGCGCGGAGGAGCTCCTGTCCGTGCTGTCGTCCGGGCAGCCTTCTCCCGGCGCAACTCTGTAGCAGTTCCATCGGTCGTGCAGGCTAAGAAGCTGTCACGAGCAGAGCAAGTAAAAAAAAAGTTAAGTTAACCGGATGGAAGAACGTACGCAGAATTTCGGAGATACAAGGTTTTCCAGGAATATATAGTATAGAAACGGTGATCTCACCTGCGGCCTGAGGGACAGGAGAGGGGCGCCGCCGCCGTCCATGAGCAGAAGCTCGCCGGCGAAGGCCTTGGGGCGGCGGGCATAGTTGTCGACGCGGAAGGCTAGCCTCCCCGCGGCGTCGTAGACGGAGAAGCCGTCGGTGCCTTGGAACCCCATGCTGGACCTCTTCCACACCGTGTAGACCGCCGGCTGCTCGCGGTCTGACGTCGCGGCACGCCGGGCGGCGCAGTCGCCGCGGCGATCGGAAGGGTGGATTCTGCTCATGCTGGTTAGTTGGTCCGCTGGCACGAGCTAGAGAGCAGCGGGTAGGCAGATACGAAGGTGTTTGCGCAGCCTGCCGGTGTGTAATGAAAATGAAACGGGAATCAGTTGGTGGTGTTTGGTTTTTGATATGTGGAGTGGGGAATGAACGTATGCACACGAGTTGATCGCAACTGGTGTACGTGTGCGTGTGGAATGGATTGGGGTTGGGTGTCGTGAGGGAGCGGGCGCTGCTCTGCTGTGGATATGGAATGGAACGGAGACCTGGCTTGCATGCATGCCGGACAATGAGTGCCTTTCCGTCCTGCGTCCGATCAGGACCGGCATGGAGAATTTATTGCTCCATCGATACAAGGCTGGTGCTGTAGCATCCACGTACCGATGTAATGTACCAGCCCATTTGAAGCCCCAAAAGGGCTGGCTAGTACGAGAGCAAGCCGCGCGCTGCCGAAAATTGTATCTGCAGACGACAGGTATTTATCACCTTGTCGTCTACTCATCTCATAATTATATTTATTCTACAAGTCTGTGAAATCTGAATACGAGGCTACACAAAAATTCAAAAAAAATAAAAAACGTGGATATGAAATACACTAGTTTCCAAACCACAGTTTGTCAGATTTTTCCTCTTTTTCTGTACCATAGAGTATAACGCATTTCATATTGAATCTTTACACACTTGTATAATACATACGTAAACATGTAGATTTGTTTTCAGAAAATTTTAAAGTTTGGAAAAGCATGTTTTTGAATTTTGAAAATAACGGACCCCCTCGCCACATGAGCTAAGGACTTTTCGCGTTGCTCTCTGATGCCTGCCGGAAGTTTGGCCGGAATATTAGCAAATGTAGCCGGATATTCCGCTCCCAATTTTCTAGTCAACGGCTATATTTCGAGAAGGGATATAAAAACCCCATCCTTCTTCAAGCACAAGTAGCTCGTCCCGAATACAAAGTCCACCATTGTTGAGCTCACCAAAAGCAAGAGATCTTCCGATCGCTCTACCCAAACTCGTTGATCTTTGGAGGATTGAAGGAGAAGGCTCCGCGTCTTCACCAAGTCATTCTTCATTTCACACTCATTCACTTGAGCGATTTGAGACTAGGGTTTCCTTGTTGAAAACCTAGGCATCTTATTGCTCACTTGTGTTTCTTGTAACAGATTCATGGTCATTTTGGATGCCCCCATTCAGTTGTGGGTGTGTGCCCCAAACTCATTGTAAAACCGCCGGATTCCGCCTTGAATCATTCCAATGGTGAAAGATGAACTAGGCATTTGTGGCGAGGTTCATCGAAGAATAGGGTGAGCCCTTTGTGGCGTTGAGTAGGCCTTTTGTGGAGAAACTCACACCCGTCCAATGAGACGTATTCCCCTAAAAAGGAGGAGTTCGGGAATACATCCTTGTCTCCGCGTGCTTCCACTTCGGTTTCTTCTTTCCATTAGCTTTTACTTTGGGCTTGTTTCTTGCTTAGTGTAATCCTTGTCATATAGAAAATTCACCTTATTTGCATATCTGGAGAATTTACCTTTGTGTCAAACCTAATTCGAAAAAGTATTAAAATTTGGAGGTAACCCATACGACCCTTTCAATTGGTATGAGAGTCTCAGATCTTTATTTCGGGCTTTACCGCCTAAGAGAGTATGGGTACCGAAGAGTATACGTCCGGCGCTTCGGCTATCATGGAAGTTCTCAAGAACATGGAAACATCCTTGATTTCTTCCATGGATGCTCGAATGAGTGAGATGCGTGAAATGCTTGCGCAACTCATGAAAGCCCAAGGCACCGTGCCTTCTCCTATTTCGGAGGGTGTCCACCTCAAAGGAAAAGGGAGGGGATGTGTCGATTAGTCATCTCAACAAGCCCCTTGGATGATCCGGTAGGATTTCGATTAAGAGAACGTATGGACGCTGCTGACGATCGTCGGCTAACAGGGGGCACGATTTACCCAGGTTTGGGGCCCTCGTAGAGGTAAAACCCTTACTCATGCTCTTTCGATATGTATTATGAGTAGATCGGTTACAATGGGGGGGGTGCTCAAGTCGAGGGTATGGTCTCGAGCTCAAGGCTTTTGTGGTGAGAAGTTGATTGGATCCCCTCCCCGGTGGTTCTCCTGGCCTTATATAGGAGGCCAGGTCTCAAACCGACCCGGGGGGGTTACAAACCATAGTTTAGGTCGGTTACATGTTTCCTTCTTGTCCCATAAGGCTTTGCGGGTGGGCTCCAATTGGGCCTTCTAGAACTGCAGGTGGCACCTCCCTCTGGACTTAGGTGTTGGGCCTTGGACCGGGTAGCCTCACCCGATAGGTACGGGATTCATCCCCACGTCAGTAGCCCCCGAGTGTTTACTCGACTGAGAATCTGTCGGGTGGACACTCAAAGTTCGTCTTGATTTCCTTTGATTGATTTTGGAGGGTGCATACCCTGTGCACGATGCGCTTCTGTTCTCGAGCATCGAGTGATAAATGTGCCTGTGTACTGGCTGTTTTCGCAGAAGGATGTGGCTAAGTCGGTTGGCTCTCCCGAAAGTTCAGGGCCAATTAATTGCATCTAGGGCAAAAACGGTTCTGGCCTACACAGACTCGAGACCTCCGACTCGGTCCTGGCGAGGTGATCGTTGCGACTGGGCCGTGGAGGTCTTATCGAGTCGAATTTAACCTAAAGGGGTACCCGACGCGTCCGCTAGGATTTTTCTTCGTGTTGTTGTCACGGAAATTTACCGGAGGATGCAGCTTGAGTGCGATTCCAGGCCCACAAGAGAGATCTTTGGGGCTTACCTTCGTACTCAAAAGAATACGGCATCCGGATGTGCCCAGTCGGCCGAACGATCCAGGATAAGGATGTGTAAATACATCGTATGATAGATTGGCGGGAGCCGCACACTCGCGATTACCTTAGTCCTCTTCTTGCGAATCTTCGGGTAAAGAGACCTTCTTTCTTTGTTGATCTTATACGAAAGAAATTTCGCGTTATCATGACTACACGAAAGAGATTTCGTGTCAAGATGCTTGTGCGAAAGAAATTTCGCGTCTTGATGAGCTCATATGAAAGAGGTTTCGTGTTAGGGATGCTTATGCGAAAGAAATTTCGCGTCTTGATATGCCCATACGAAAGAAACCTCGTGTCAGGGATGCTTATGTGAAAGAAATTTCGCGTCTTGATGTGCCCATACGAAAGGGATTTCGTGTTTAGGGTGCTCATCCAAAGAAATTTCGCGTCTTGATGTGCCCATACAAAAGAGATTTCGTGTTTAGGGTGCTCATCCAAAGAAATTTCACGTCTTGGCGAGGTACGTTGTGATGTCATTGTGCACTTTGTTCATTCTGGCTGCTCCTGATGGGACGTGACGAAGCGGAGCAGAGCGCGCGGGCCCACCTTGTCAGCTTTTTGACCGGAAACGATAGGTCGTGTCCGGTTTTCCCGTTGGCCGCGCGCCGTAAATGCGCACGATCTTCTGTAAAGATCATGCTAGAGTAACTGTTCGCTGCCGCTTCGTTTCCGCTTCACGCGTGGCAACCGCGATGGGCGCCACATTGCTAGATGTACGGCTTGGATCAACCCAGCTTGTGTATAAATATTTACCCTTAGGAGAGGGGTAAATCTCCTGGCTCTTTGTTAACCTTCTTCCTCCTCGCGCACACCTCCTCCTCTACAAGCAAAAAAGAGCTCCAATGGCCGGAGGAAAGAAACGCAGCGCCGCCGTGTCGTCCTCGAAGGATGTGGCGAGTGCTTCCGCGCCGCCACTCGTGAAGATAGGAGATTGGCGCGCCGCGAACACCACCAAGAAAAGCCTCACGGAGATGCAGCAGGAGGGCTTGCTCCCGGTGGACCGCGTCCGCTTGTCCAAGAAGGAGGATGTCCCCAACCCCCTCGCCAATGAGCGCGCGTTCTTCTCCGAGCACGTCTCCTGCGGCCTTTCTCTTCTCCTCCACCCCTTTATGCTCGTTCTCCTGTATGTGTACGGCATACAGTTGCATGACCTCCCTCCAAACGATATTCAACACATATCGTGCTTTATCGTTCTTTGCGAGTGCTTTTTGGGGATCCGCCCGCACTGGGGCCTCTGGAAGACTATCTTCAAGGTGTGGATCTTCCGGGAGAGAGCACAACCAGGCGAGAAGGAGGGAGAGCCGTTGCGCACCGGCATCTTCGGGATTTAGGCGAATAAGGACATCCCCTACCTGGAGAGGTACTTCGTCGACTCGGCGCAGGGGTGGAGGAAGGAGTGGTTCTACGTCATCGACACCAGCGCGAATAGGGCTCCAGAGTTCTAGCCATTCGCCACTCTGAAGCGGCGGAGGTCCTGGCTGCACAAGCTCACTGTCGAGGAAGTTAAAATTGTTGCTCCCCTACTCGCGAAGGTGGCAAACTTCCGTAACAGGGAGTCGGGAACTCCGTTGAATGGGATACACCTGTCGGGTGTGTTTCTTCGTCGGCGGATCCAGCCCCTTCAGGAGAGGCCATCCGCCATGTGGGAGTACCAGGGCACCTAAGACCCCAGCCGTGTTTCCGAGGATATTCTCTCGAATGCTGAGTTCGAGCGGAAAATCGCGGCCGTCACCAAGCTGAAGAAGGGAGAAGTCTACTCGGCGTGCCCTTCAGAGCCATTCGAGGCTTCGAACCCTCCTCCAGCTGAGGTGAGTCTTCTTTTTTCTTCTTTCTTGCTCTTGATTCCTTTTAATTTGGATTTTGTCGATTGAGAATTTTATCCTTTTTCTCTTCTGCCTCTGTAGAGTTTGAAAGTGGCGACGTGCTACCCGCCAATTTCCGCTGAAGACGCCTCGGATCTTCTAGCGAGTAACGTCGAGGCCCCTCTCGAGACTAGTGTCGCAGAAGCTGACTTGAGCTCCGAGCGTGACTATATGGACGACGAGGAGGAGTCGGGCAGCGACCAACTCCGTCACCGCAAACGCCGCAGGCACGAAGATGACGAACTCACCTCTAAGGATAGCTCCTTGGGTGATGGGTCTACCAAGGCGACTGAGCCTCTCCAGGTGCCTCCCCTCCGTGCGCTTCCACCTCTTGGTCGTCCACCAAAGGTTTCTACCGCCTGGAACCCGGACTTCCTTGATGATGATGACGAGGACGAGTAAGTTTTTCGCGTTCCGCTCTTAATCGCGAATTTTCCTTCCCGTTCCTTGTTCTTTATTCTGATTTTGCTTTCAACAGCAGCCTTGCGACTATTAGTCCTGGCCGGTTTGCTTCTTCGCTTCCTTCCGTGAAGAGGAAGGAGGCTGCCTTGGATCCTGCTCCAGTTGATGAGGTTGCCCGAAGATCCCCAAGCCCCGCAAGAGCGACTGAGACTCCTGAGTATGGGATGCCCGGCTTCACGAGTGGAGCGTCAGCGAACGGGGAGATCTCGGGTAGCTCGGCAGACCCTCTATCTACTGCCCAGGGCAAGGTAAGCTTGTTCATCCTTTCGCATTCTTGCGTTGCTTGATCGAATTTTTTATCGGGTGCACGACAGTGCTCCCGATGGGAGTATCCCCCGAGTATATGGTTAACTGCTTGCAGTTGGCCATGGACTCAAGTTCGAACTCTTCTTCTTCTGTTTCTTCGTTTGACTTGAATTCTATCGGTTGCACGACAGTGCTCCCGATGGGAGTAGTCTCCGAGGCTACATTTGACTGTGTACAGTCGTGTGTAGGCTCAAGTGATACATATTTTGACTTGAACTTTTGTCTTGGGTTTTTTGCAGGCTCTCCTTGACTCCCTTGCTGCTTTCGGGCGTCGAGTACTTTCGGCCGAAGCGAACTGCATCTCCCTTAGGGCAGATCGCGACGGCTTGTCCAGGACGGCCATTCTCTTCAAGGTAGGCCAATGCGCCATTCTCATCTTCATCGCTTCTTCTTGATTGTAATTGTCGCTCCAACTGCATCCTTTCCATTGCAGACGAGGTTACGCGCCTAAAGGATGAGAAAGCGGAAGCTGTCTCTCGAGTGAAAACTCTTGAGTCAGAGCTGGAATCCTCCCAAAAGGAGTTGGAGTCCGCCCGCAAGTGCTCAGCCGATCTTGAAGGGAGCCTTTCGGGAGCTCGGGGAGCCCTGAAGCAGCTAGAAGAGGCGGGTGCAAAGCGCGACAGCGACCTTGTCGATTCCATCCGCCGTTTGGCTCAGAAGCTCGCGGGTAATGTTGTGCTTCACCCTTTTTCGACCGCGACCTTTATTTTACCTTCTTCACTGATGATTATTTTGTGTTTGTCTCAGATGCTCTTGGGGTCGGGCTGGAGCTTCCCGGATATCAGCGACTAGACGGCCTTACTGACACGTGTGCCCAGCTCTAGGAGCACGCAAACAGAATATGCTCCCTCGTTGGTGATGCCACCCGAGTGCTGACGCAGTTCCATGAGCGCTTGTTCGTGGATGCGGCGGTTCCTCCTACCTTGGGCGGTCTCCTATAGGTCTTCCTGGGTGACGAAGATCTCCTCCCCAAGTTTTCGCTCGCGCAGACGGAGTGCAGGGCTAAGACGGCGATCCAATTTGCTCTGGCGCATGGAGTCTCGGGTGACCTGTACAAGGTGTACTGGAGCTTCCGCGC
Organism: Alopecurus myosuroides; assembly: GCA_028641055.1. Taxonomy (NCBI): domain Eukaryota; kingdom Viridiplantae; phylum Streptophyta; class Magnoliopsida; order Poales; family Poaceae; genus Alopecurus; species Alopecurus myosuroides. Next base: position 154,501,831 of record CM054063.1, read on the forward strand.
GACTCGATGGGAAAAAAGGTAGTGATCCGTCCTTTTGGCGAACGTGCTGAAGTGCTCGCGAAGATGCTCTCTGGAGTACTTTCCCGTGCTAGTCGAAAGGGACAACCTTCCGCGAGTGGAACTACTTCTGCAGCTCCTTAGGATAGCTTTTATTTCTATGTGCTCTTGATGTAATGAATCTTGGGATGTATTCCCGTACTGTATTTTGCGTAATCGAAGTATTCCCTGAAAGTGTCAGCACTTTGTATTTTACGCCTTACTCTGTATTCTCCTGATGGGAGTAGCCCCCGAGCACCCATCATATTTGGGTGGTACATTCTTGAGTGGGGGTCTCGTATTGTCTCTGAATCTTGGATGTTCTTTTTCAGGTGTTGGATTCCAGCGTACAGTCTTCGAGTGGAGTTGCTTCGCAGGTCAATCCTTTGGTTGTTGCCGCCAGGACATTTGCATCGCTCCGTGACCGTGTCGCGGATGGAGAACGTAAGCTGAAAGCTCTGCAAGGTGTGGCTGATGTTGCCAAATCGAAGCAGAAACTTGCGGCGGAGCACGAGCAATTTGTGATGGAAGAACTGACGGATTTTTCCAAGGGCATGCTCTGTAAGTTTGCGAGCCCCCGAGTACTTTTCGTTGGATCCTCTCTTTGTTTTGACGCATTTGTTGTCCTTGCAGTTGTTGAACCTGACGGAGTCTGTGAAACCCATTGGGTGGATAATCACATTATTCACGAGTCGGGTAGCCCCAAACCTCATGCGAATGAGTTCTGGTCCGACCGCAATCGAGGCTTTACCCTAGCTACCCTGAAGTATCGGTCAAGCCAAGCGCAGATAATCGTCGAGTCTTGTCGTGAGGCTCTGTCTTCTGTCCATCGGACATTTTACCATTTGGGTCTTGTCCCAGATAGCTTGAGTAGCTTGCTCAGGATGTTCCATCGGGCGGGGGAGGTTCGAGAGTGTGTACGCCAACAACTTGTCAGTGGAGCCCAAGTGGCACTTGCCTTCATTCGGCTGTGGCACCCTGAGGTCAACTTCCTTTCGGTGGTGCGACTTCCTGACTCGAAAGGTCCACCAGTGGATTTTTCTCCTCATTATGCGGCTGTGCGTCCGGCAGTGGAGCAGATTGTTTGACTGACTTCCGAGGAGGTTGATCAATTTCTTGCAGATGAGGCTGCTCGCCATTAGGTGCAATTCTAAGATGTAAATATCTTGTTGTAAGGTGTTTTGAAGGTGTAAATCTTGTGACCTTGTATATTTCATTCGATGTTTTTAAGGTGTTTATAAGGTGTGAAGCTTGTTGTACCTTGTATTATTTTATCGAGTTATATTACTCGAAGGTATGTGATGATGCTAGTTAGGCGTAGCCCCCGTGTGTTTGGGGTGTGTACCTGTCGTTTTAACATGTTTAGAGAAGACAAGAAATCGCGATTGCTATGGTTGAGAAACCATGTATTTATTGATATGACTGAGAAGCCATGTGTTTGGTCGAGCTACAAAGTGGCTGGTACAGCCTTATTTGTTGCGAGTAGAATAGTCCTAGGGGTAGAACTTGCGGAGGTGCGCTACGTTCCACGGATTGGAGTAGATGTCACTGGTCTTCGGGTTCTTCAAGCGGTAGACGCCTCCTGGGATGACTGCATGTATGATGAAAGGTCCTTCCCATGGTGGCTCGAGCTTGTGACCCTACTTTTGCTTGAGCCGCAACACCAGGTATCCTACCATGAAAGATCTGTGGCGTATGCGGCGACTGTGGTAGTTGCGCAGTGACTGCTGGTAAACTGTGGATCTTGCGAGTGCGATGTCCCTGATTTCGTCCAATACGTCCATGTCTTCCGCGAGTGCCTTTCTTGAGGTTTCTTCGCTATATGCAACGACTCGTGGAGAGCTGAATTTGGCGTCTTCGGGTAGGACCGCCTCAGCTCTGTATGCCATGAAAAATGGCGTGTAGTTTGTCGATCGATTTGGTGTTGTTCGTAAGCTCCATAATACTGACGGCAGTTCTTCGGCCTAGTGCCCTGCTGCTGGGTGCAACCTATCTAACAGCCGCTTCTTTAGGCCAGCCGAAACTAATCCGTTAGATCGTTCGACTTGGCCATTAGTTTGTGGGTGAGCTACCGAGGCGAAGCTGAGGGTGATTCCCTTTTCCTCGCAAAATTCATGTGTTTCCTTGGGTGTAAAGTTGTTGTCGTTGTATGTGATGATATTGTGTGGTATGCCGAATCTGCACACGAAGGAGTCGAGGAATCGCATGGCGCACTGTTGAAAGTGCATGGTGCCCCCATATGTGGTTTTGGTAATTAATGACAATCCTTATGGACTAATGTTTGCATTGAGTTATCCTTGTAGATCTTGTCCCTAGGAAATAATGGAGTTCATGTGTTGAACTCTATTAGCTTCCTTGATGGCCATTGTTATATTCAAGGATTTATATGAATAATGGTCATGGTTTGAGTTGAGCTTATTGCTAGTGTGTCTTGAAGAAAATTATTAGGTTATCCTTCATGGTTATCTTCAAGACATCATCATTTGAAGTGAGAAGAAAAGATACAAGGTTGATCAAGCTAGTGATCAACACACAAAGCTATAAGATGTACCAAGTGGGATTGTGTATCTCATGCTATCTTTCGATGGGCATGAACAAAAAGGAAGATTTCATATTGCCCATGGTCTATGTCACTGTCAAGCGGTGTTCGTCACTTAGCTTGAAGTGGAAGCTCAAGTGAAGCATCTAGAAGAAATCCTATGTTTGATGCTTGCCACCCTTTTGGAGTTTGTGGCCTCGTGAAGATTTTCTGTTAAGGGTCTCTCCCATAATGGTGTATGGGGGAGCATCCTCTCCCATAGTGGTGTATGGGGGAGCAACTTGCAAGTCTTGATCAAGCGGAGCATGTGCTAGCAAGCATGATCAAGAAAGAAGATCCAACTTGAGAGAGTCAAGATCGTCACCATCTAGCTCAATTGAATTGCGCAAGGCAAATGTATGACTTAGATAGGGTTTCTATTTTACGGTCTCATTATGCTAGTTGGGAGACCGGATTATATGATAGATAACCGTACTATCAAGAGGGGCTCTTGAATGCATATCTTGATCGTATCTACCGTAGAGATCTCAAAGCTTTGCATACTTGGCATCATCCTTCTTGGTTCTTATTTGGGTTTTCTCCATGTAAGGTTGTAGAGCTTGTCATGTTCTTCATGTCAAGCTCAAGTTCATCAAAAATGGATTTCGTATGAAAAAATTATCGCATTTTTGTTGTTGGAGGTTTCTACCGGTTGTCCTTTATTGATAGGACAAACCTTTCATCATTTGGTTTTATATTCCCATTTTGGACTATTATTTTTCTCTGAATATTCTTGTAGTGCTCGTCGTTGCGATTTCAACAAGCCCAAGAACATCGAAAACGGAGTCCGGATGCAAAAGTTACGACCGTTTCCACATATAGGGTGTTCTGTAGTTTTTTCCACCACCGGTGAAACCACCGGAGGTTCTGGTGGTTGTGTCATTTTTCCAGCCCTTTTGGTGTTCTAACTCATCCGGGGGGCGGAGGTTCCGATGGTTTCACCGGAGGTTCCTCCCCCGCGCGATTTTGCCTCCAACGGTTGGATATTTGGGTGACCTATTTAAGGGGCCTTCTTCCCCAATGGTTCCCTAACCTTTTGGGCAAGTTTGACCTCCATTTTTGACCTCCAAAAGCTTGCTATCTATCAATCCCTCCAATGATTCTTGCTTCCACTTAAGGGAAAAGAGAGAGGAGATCTAGATCTACCACTTCACCAATCAGTCCCTCCTCTTTGTGAGGGGAACCTATTGGATCTAGATCTAGGGATTTATTTGTTGTTTTCCTTGTTCTTCCTCCTTCCTCCCTCCATAGCATTAGTTTCTTTGGTGGGATTTGGGAGAGAAGTTCTTGACCACTTTGTGTGTTCTTGCCATTGCATTAGGTGCATCAGTTTGAGTTCCCCACGAGATTCGTGAAAGAGAAGTTCGTGAGCTTGTTACTCTTGGGTGCTTGGACACCGGAGAGATTGTTCCTCTTGGGTGTATTGAGCACCCTAGACGGTTAGTGCTTGGGGCTTCCACCTTGTTGCAAGAAGCTTCGTTGAGATCCTCCAATTGAGTTGTGGAGATAGCCTCAACCCCGTGTAAGGTTTGGTCAACGCCTTCAACTCGACCTCATAGTGGAAACGAGCATCTCCCTCACCGGAGAAGCTCAAGGAGAATAAGGTGTGCACATCCGTGCTATTGAGGAGCGCCTAGGTGGATCCCCACCTCTCCAACGAAGACATACTTCCCTTTGGAAGGAACTTCGGTAATCACACTAGTGTCTCCTTGTGCTTCGGTTACTTCTATACTCTAGCTTGTTACTTATGCGTTTACCTTTGTGATAGCCATCATGCTTGAAGTCATCTATCTTGCTATATCATAGTTGTATATCATGCCTAGCATAAGTTGTCGGTGCACATAGGTAAACCTAGATTGCATAGGTTTTGTGCTTGATAAATTAAACGCTAGTTTTATTCCGCATTTACTCAAGCCTAAACCGTAATTATTTTAAAGCGCCTATTCACCCCCCCCCCCTCTAGGCGGAATCCTTCTACTTTCAATTGGTATCAGAGCCAGGGCTCTCATTATTAGGCTTCACCTCCTTGAGAGTAATGATGTCTCTTAGTGAATTAGTGCATGATCCCACATTTCATTTCGATGGCACAAACTATGATGTTTGGAAATTTCGCATGCTTATTTATTTTTGGGTCATGGACCCACATATGGAGAAAATTGTAGAGATGGGTTTTTCTCCTCCAAAGGATCCTCAAAATCCAAATTTAGAGGAAGATAAAAACTTATCTCTTGATGCTCTTGCTATTAATGCGTTTTTCCTTCTTGTGAGCCTTGTAGTTATTAAACCACTCTTTCCTATCGAGAATGCTCCTGAGTTATGGACGAAGCTTAAAAATAAGTATGGTGTGTCCAATGTTGGAGAAGATGATTGTTATCCCTCCACTTCCGGTCGTGATGTGTTCTCAACTTCTTCTACTTCACCAACATGTGGTAAGCCACAAACTAATGAGATGGTGAGTAGTGATAGGCTTTGCAATAATGATAGTGAGCTTATTATTGATGATCCTTCATCTCTATCTTATTGTCATGCCTCATCTTTGGACTTAAACACAACTAGAACCAAAAATGTTTTACATGCTTGTGTTGATAGTCTTTGCATATCATGTCGACATTGCTTGACTATATCTCATGATTATATGCTTGCTTTATCTTGTTCCCATCATAAAAATGATTGTGTTTCCTCTAGTATTTGTATGGCTAACAATGTAAAGGAAACCCAACTCTCTATGGAACACGAAGTGGACTTGAGTGGTACCTCAATTAATGATCTATCATCATCTACCACCTTTTGCCTCATGGCCAAGGATTCAAAGGTATCTTCCACTTTGAACCCCAATATATCTTATGATGATAGTAGTGATGATGATGTTGGTAAGGAGGTTGATGACGAGTCTAAGAAATTAGGCTTATGGTTATCAAGCCTTGTTGATGAGACCAAAGAAAATGTGAATAATGCTCTCCTAGAACAACTTGATAAGGCTAACTCGCTTATAGATGAAAAGGAGGATATCATCGTGACTTTGGAAAGTCATAGTGGTAGTCATTCTATCAAGGACAAAGAGCTTGAAAAGGCTTTTGAGAAAGAGCAGTCCCTTAGATCTTCTCTTGAAGAGAAACTATATAGTCTAGAAGAAACATATGCTATTAGCGTTTCTAAGCTTAGAAGGGACAATGAATTATCTCTTGCTCTTGCTAATGACCTCAAAGCTAAAAATGTTGATGCTTGTGCTACTAACTCTATTTCTTGTGAAGCATCCACATTAAAGGAGAATGTTGAGCTACGGGCTCAACTTGAGTTGCTAACTAGTAATTATGGGAAATTGGAAGAAACTCATGAAAAGATCTTAAGCTCTCATAAGGATCTTCTAGTCTCCCATGAGAGGCTAAAATTAGATCATAAGGCTATTTTAACTAAGGTAACATCTTGTGAGCCTCATGTGGACAAAGGCACAATATCTACTCTAAATGCTATATTGCCTTGTGCTAGTCCTAGTAATTCATCCTCTCATAACGTTCCCACATCTTATGATGAATTGCTTTCCTTACCTTGTTGCTCTAATAATGATGCATCTACTTCATGTAGCTCTTGTGTTGATACTAACCATGTAGAGGGAATCAAAGAGCTCAAGGCCCAAGTCACTTCTTTGTAGAAAGACTTGGAGAAGTGTTATAAAGGGAAGTCCACACTTGACAATATGTTGAGTCCCCAAAAATCCCCCAATGACAAGATATGACTTGGATTCATTTCCAATCACAAGAACAAGTCCAAGGTCGACAATATGAAGGGCCATGAACAAGACAAGAATTTGGCCAAGATTGTTTGCTTAAAGTGCAAGGTTGAAGGGCATCATGTTAGATCATGCCCTTTGAAGAAGAAGAAACTTAGAGATAAGCAACAAGGGAAGCGGCCACAAGTTTAACCTCAATCTCAACTTCAAGTTGAAGAAAGTCCTCTTCCCATGAAGACTCAAGCTAATGCTTCTCAAGTTGAGAAATCAACTAAGAAGAATGGAAGGAGTAGTTGCTGCTACTTATGTCGTGAAAAGGGCCATCTTGCTTCTTCATGCACTAATGGTACATTATCGAACCCTATCATAATTGATGATGTGTATTCCATTCGGAAGGATAATGTGGGCAACGTGTTTGCCAAATATGTTGGTACTCAAAGTGGTGCCAAGAAAAGAACCATTTGGGTTGCCAAGCTTATTGTGACTAACCTCTTAGGACCCAACTTGGTTGGGGACCAACAAGCTCAAACTTGATCAATAGGTGTTATCAGAGGGCATTGGAGACTTGGCTATATCATGAAGAATTAAGGGATCTTCATCACGTATATTTTCCTTAAGCCAAGTCATTTGGATTATCACGTCTCTATCTCATATTCCATGCTACTTCTTGCGGTAACTTGTATTTATTACATTATATATATACATTCAAAGTTGCTTGCCCCTTTGCATGTATTGGTTTTGTACCTTGCTTGTATTGTGTATATTTTGTGCTTACTACTTACTTATCCTTGAGTAATCTAGTATGTGTTTGTCGGTTCACACAAAATGTATGTATGAGTTTGCTTTGAGCCTAATTGCATCTTGTGTGTATCTTATTTGGCTCTTTTGAGTGATTAATGGACTATCCCATTTTGGGAGAGTAATATGCCTTTGGCACTTCACAATCCTAAAATGTGTGTACATGAGGAATACCACATAGTGTTGATATTTCAATATTATCTAGTCTCTATGTGGTATCTCATACTCATGAGAAATTCAAATTCTAATGTCTATTAATTATCTCAAGTTGGTATTTGTTTGCCTCTTGCTAAGAAAATACGGATTATCACATTATGGGGGAGTAATATGTTTGTGCATATTACAAGCCTAAAGAATGTGAACATTTAAGGTTTTGCCACATAGAATTGATATTGTTAATTATCTTGTTCCTATGTGTCATGTGTGCTCAAACAAGTTTCAATTTGCTTGAATGATTTTATTTGCTCATCTTTTGGTATCTTATCTGTAAGAGAGTTTCTTGGTGCGGTTTTCCACAAATTAGCACTAGAATTTACCTTCTCGGGAACCGGTTTCTTTTTGATATATTAAACATTTCTTTGCATGATCATTAAACTTTTGAAGCCACCAAGAATCTCTATTTAAGTATGGTGTTTTCATTCCTATCTTTTACCACATGCTTATGTTTTGTGAATATGATTTTGAACAAATATACCACCGAGAAATATCTCCATACATCTCTTGTCTTTGACAAGTTGTAATAATTTGTGGTAAGTTTATTGATCATATTTACTTTGGCCATTGCTCTAAAATTACCTTGTTTCTTACCAAGGATTTGTTTGGTTCAAACTCCTTTGTGTCTTCCTTGCTCTACTCAAAATTTGTTTTATGTTTTCTTGAGTTAGGAAAAGCAATGATCCCATTCGTGTGCACTTTCATTCAAAGTCATACTTATTTGTGTTGCATTTCTTTGGGAAGCTATCCTACATTGAGTAGAACATAATTCTTTAATTGGTATTGCATCTTATTGCTTTTCTTGAGCTTGACTAGTGTTTGAACAATATATATGGAGAGTAATGATTACATTGTGTGCATCTTGTATTCAAATGCAATATCATAATTAATGCACTATTATTGGAAGAACTATCCTATATGTGTTTGAACACTTGTTTTCTTGAAATTGGTATGTTATCCCAATGACTTGTCTCTTTGGAAATACGAACATTTTTCGCCTTGGTACTTTGTGTGCCATCATGAAAAGTGTAGAGGGTTTGTTTATTCTTTCATTTTTTTTATTATCTTCTCTATTTGGTTTCCTAAATCATGTGTTGATTTGGTGTTTTGATATAATTTGGACACTTCGTTTAATTTTATCTCTTGTGAGTGCCTTCTTTGTTTTAATTGGTATTTTGTCAAATTTGTATCTTGTTTGGTTCTTGAAAGTTTTGTGCATGTATATTTACTATGCATATCCTTTTACATGCTTACTTTCGTTGATCCAATATATAGGATAAACTCCATCAAATCCTAAATGGCTAAGATGTGCATGAAATTCAAATTCATATTAATATGCACATATTTATGTGGAGTTTTTCCTATGTATTGTAGTTGTTCTAACTACTTTGGACCCAATAAGTTTGGGAACCATTTTGTACTTGATTTTTTTTTTAGGTACAATGGAGATACATTGGTTTCTTGCTCCATTCATAAGGAAGGTGCTCTCACCATGGTATTATAGGATTCAAGCTACGATGCTTATCAAACTCGCATCCTCTTCATCACCAATGCCGTCTCGGTAACAAGTATCTATTCCATGCATACATTTCTAGCTTTCAACCTTGTGTAGGTTGCATCTTGGCATGAATTCCATTTGTTGCATTTCAGTTGGCTCTTGCAAATGTCTTATCAAAAACATCTTTATTGCAACTATGAGTAATCCGGGATGATTACATACTAAGGGGATATCTATAATCATTTTCATGATTCACCAATCCCAAGTATATTAATCTAGTAACTTCTACTTGAAGTCTCTCATTTGCAATATTGATGAATTCTCAAAAACCATTTGAATCTTTTGTGATATGTGTTACCTTTCTCGAAGCATTCCAACTATCACTTTTCCCTTGTGATATTTGTGATGCTTTGATGAGTTTATTGTTTTTCCATCTATATCCCATTAAGATTAAACTAAGCCTAGTGCTTTGCTTTCAAGCAAAAATCTTATTGGTATATTTATGAACCTATCTTGGATATCACGTTCTTCACCTTTGTACCTATTTTTGTGTGTGCATATTTCTTTGTGGATATATCTTTGTGACTGGTGTCCACTTAGAAACTTATATACACGAGAATAGTTACATCTTTAATTGATATTCTATTTCTTTAGTGACCACTTTTTATTGCTTTATATTCCTTGGTGGTTCCTAAAAGGCACAATCTTTGTTTTTCTTTTGGTATTCCTTTTGCATCTTATAAAGCTTGTGGACCTATGTGTTTTATCATTTGTTGGTTTGTGTGTATGGAAAAGACATGATATGCACTATGTGCCCCATATATTTAAAGACTATGATGAAGCTTTGCTCATCCTATTAGTCTCCTACAAATGTCTTTCCTTGTCACACTCATCTCTTTCGGTTGAGTAAATCTTTACTTGTCGCTTCTTGATCTTAATTGCTCAACTCTTGTTTGTTTGCAAGTTGCTTTGCTTCATTTCCAATCTATTCTCTTTCTCTTGTTTGTGTTCAAAATTATCTAGAAGGGAGTGATGATTCCATGTTGTGCACATTATATAGTAATTCAAATCTAACACTGTGCATGTACCTTGGGGAGTTCCCTCTTGGTTTTCTAGAACACTTGGTTGATCTTATCATAATATTGATTTTGGTCAATCGGTTCTTCGGATCCTTTGATTGGTTGCTTCTTTATGAAAGTATCCTTCAATTTGACTTTGCTTGTAAATCTTTGGATCCTCAATATAGTTTGATCTCCCTCCATCTATTCCTAGTTGGATATATGATCTTGATTTCACTCATATCATGAGGAATGCATACACTATGGGGGAGCTCTTATTATATTGGTCTTCTAATCTTTTTTCCCATTTCGGCAATGGATGCCAATGGGGGAGAAGTTTAGAGGGTTTAAGGGAATTTGGTTCTATGCTTTAGTTTCGTTCTTAAGGATTTGCCTTCCATGCTATTGCATCCTTGCTCTTTGTTTTGCATGGTTGCTTAATTCATCATATAAACCCTCGTACAAAGGGATTGTCATCAATTACCAAAATTGGGGAGATTGAAAGTGCATGGTGCCCCCATATGTGGTTTTGGTAATTAATGACAATCCTTATGGACTAATGTTTGCATTGAGTTATCCTTGTAGATCTTGTCCATAGGAAATAATGGAGTTCATATGTTGAACTCTATTAGCTTCCTTGATGGCCATTGTTATATTCAAGGATTTATATGAATAATGGTCATGGTTTGAGTTGAGCTTATTGCTAGTGTGTCTTGAAGAAAAGTATTAGGTTATCCTTCATGGTTATCTTCAAGACATCATCATTTGAAGTGAGAAGAAAAGATACAAGTTTGATCAAGCTAGTGATCAACACACAAAGCTACAAGATGTACCAAGTGAGATTGTGTATCTCATGGTATCTTTCCATGGGCATGAACAAAAAGAAAGATTTCATATTGCCCATGGTCTATGTCATCGTCAAGCGGTGTTTGTCACCTAGCTTGACGTGGAAACTCAAGTGAAGCATCTAGAAGAAATCCTATGTTTGATGCTTGCCACCCTTTTGTAGTTTGTGTCCTCGTGAAGATTTTCCATTAAGGGTCTCTCACATAATGGTGTATAGGGGAGCATCCTCTCCCATAGTGGTGTATGGGGGAGCAACTTGCAAGTCTTCATCAAGCGGAGCATGTGCTAGCAAGCACGATGAAGAAATAAGATCCAACTTGAGAGAGTCAAGATCGTCATCATCTAGCTCAATTGGATTCCTCAAGGAAAGGGTATGACTTAGATAGGGTTTCTATTTTACCGGACTCATTATGCTGAGACCGGATTATAGGATAGATAACCGTACTATCAAGAGGGGCTCTTGAATGCATATCTTGATCGTATCTATCGTAGAGAGCTCAAAGCTTTGCATACTTGGCATCATCCTTCTTGGTTCTTATTTGGGTTTTCTCCATGTAAGATTTTATATCTTGTCATGTTCTTCATGTCAAGCTCAAATTCATCAAAAATGGATTTCGTATGAAAAACTTATCGCATTTTTGTTGTTGGAGGTTTCTACCGGTTGTCCTTTATTGATAGGACAAACCTTTCATCATTTGGTTTTATATTCCCATTTTGGACTATGATTTTTCTCTGCATATTCTTGTAGTGCTCGTCGTGGCGATTTCAACGAGCCCAAGAACATCGAAAACGGATTCCGGATGCAAAAGTTACGACCGTTTCCATATAGGGTGTTCTGTAGTTTTTTCCACCACCGGAGGTTCCGGTGGTGGCTCCGCCGGAAACCCTTTCGGGATGATGTTGGCGGAACCTCCGGTGAAACCACCGGAGGTTCCGGTGGTTGGGGCAGTTTTCCAGCCCTTTTGGTGTTCTAACTCATCCGGGGGCGGACGTTCCGGTGGTTTCACCGGAGGTTCCGCCCCTGCGCGATTTTGCCTCCAACGGTTGGATATTTGAGTGACCTATTTAAGGGGCCTTCTTCCCCAATGGTTCCCTAACCTTTTGGTCAAGTTTGACCTCCATTGTTTACCTCCAAAAGCTTGCTATCTCTCAATCCCTCCAATGATTCTTGCTTCCACTTGAGGGAAAAGAGAGAGGAGATCTAGATCTACCACTTCACCAATTAATCCCTCCTCTTTGTGAGGGGGACCGATTGGATCTAGATCTAGGGATTCATTTGTTGTTTTCCTTGTTCTTCCTCCTTCCTCCCTCCATAGCATTATTTGCTTTGGTGGGATTTGGGAGAGAAGTTCTTGACCACTTTGTGTGTTCTTTCCATTGCATTAGGTGTATCGTTTTGAGTTCCACACGAGATTCGTTAAAGAGAAGTTCGTGAGCTTGTTACTCTTGGGTGCTTGGACACCGGAGAGATTGTTCCTCTTGGGTGTATTGAGCACCCTAGACGGTTAGTGCTTGGGGCTTCCACCTTGTTGCAAGAAGCTTCGTTGAGAGCCTCCAATTGAGTTGTGGATATAGCCTCAACCCCGTGTAAGGTTTGGTCAACGCCTTCAAGTCGACCTCATAGAGGAAACGAGCATCTCGCTCACCGGAGAAGCTCAAGGAGAATAAGGTGTGCACATCCGTGCTATTGAGGAGCGCCTAGGTGGCTCCCCACCTCTCCAACGAAGACGTACTTCCCTTGGGAAGGAACTTCGGTAATCACACCGGTGTCTCCTTGTGCTTCGGTTACTTCTATACTCTAGCTCGTTACTTATGCATTTACCTTTGTGATAGCCATCGTGCTTGAAGTCATCTATGTTGCTATATCATAGTTGTATTTCATGCCTAGCATAAGTTATCGGTGCACATAGGTAAACCTAGATTGCATAGGTTTTGTGCTTGATAAATTAAACGCTAGTTTTATTCCGCATTTACTCAAGCCTAAACTGTAATTATTTTAAAGCGCCTATTCACCCCCCCTCTAGGCGGCATCCTTGTACTTTCAACTGTGCGTGCGCGGAGGTGACTGGCATCGCCTCTATCCATTTTGTGAATTTGTCGACTGCCACGAGCAGGTGTGTGTATCCTCCAGGTGTTGAATTGCGTAGCGGTCCCACCATGTCTAGCCCCCATTGGGCGAAGGGCCAGGCGATGGGAATCATGTGGAGTTCTGTGGCAGGGGCATGTGGCCTGGGCGCAAACCTTTGGCAGGCGTTGCATCTGTCAACTAGATCTTCAGCGTCTCTTGCTGCTGTGAGCCAATAGAATCCTGCCATGGAGGCCTTGCCCACGATGGCTCTCCAACTGGCATGGTGCCCGCAGTCTCCTTGGTATATATCCCGGAGCAATTCCTTGGGGCCTTCGGGTGCTATGCATCTCTGCAATACTCCTGATATGCTTTGCTTGTATAGCTCCCCGTTAATCACCCGAAAGGATTTGCTGCGTCGTACTATTTGTCGGGCCTCGCAAATGTTTGTTGGGAGCTGTTTGTTGGACAAGTAGTAGAGGTATTTCTGCGTCCAGACTGACTCGACCAGAAAAACGTGCCTTGAAATATTGTGGATGAGCTCGATCATAGTAATTTGCGGGCTGGCGTCTGTTTACACTGATGTGGGTGTTCCTACTGGCTTTCTGACTTTGACTGATCGCTTGATCATTCGTTCGAAGTAGATTCCTGGAGGGATGGGGGCGTTTGTTGACCCCATGTTGGTCAGCTTGTCTGCTTCCTCATTGCTTGATCGCGCGATGTACTTCAGTTTGCACCCTTTGAAACTTCCTTCGAGTAGATTGTACGTGTCACGAAAGGCGACCATGTTATCCGCGATAGCATCGCACTCCTTCATCGTCTGTTGTACGATGAGATTTGAGTCTCCATATATCATCTATCGGGTGGCTCCGCATGCGATCGCCATTTTCATGCCGTGTAGGAGGGCCTCATACTCCGCGTCGTTGTTGGATGTTGGGTCATCGGGAGGGAAGTCCAGTCGCATGACGTATTGCAGCTTGTCGCCTCGGGGAGATATAAGAATAACTCCGGCTCCTTCGTTTCTTTTTGACCCGTCGAAATACATGATCCAGTTGCTAGTGTACTCTGGGGTCCTGGTGTTTGCAGCTCCGTCCACTCGCTTAGGAATTCCACGATGACCTGGGATTTTATAGATTTGCACCCTGCATAAATGATGTCCCAGGCGCCTTGCTCTATGCTCCATTTTGCGATTCTTCCGGATGGCATTGGGTTGTTCATGATGGTACCGAGTGATGCGTCGTTTAGCACCGTGACGGTATGCTCCTAGAAGTAATGCTTGAGCTGTCGGGCCGTGAGGACTACGTCATACGCGAGCTTCTGATAGTGAGGGTATCACTGCTTGCACGGCGAAAGCAACTCGCTGACGTAATATATTGGTCGTTGAACGCCGTATGCCGTGCCGTCTTCTGGGCGCTCGACGACAATAACCGTGCTAATGACTTGGTTTGTTGCGGCTAGGTAGAGGTATAAGGGCTCCTTTTTTCTGGTGTTGCCAATATGCGCCTACTCTGCAGCGCTCTTTTTAGGTCGATGAACGTCTTTTTTGCTTCAGGTGTCCACTCGAACTTATCTATTTTCTTCAGCAGTTTATAGAAGGGTAGTGCCTGCTCGCCTAATCGTGCGATGAATCGGCTCAGAGCAGCTAGCCTTCCCGCGAGCTGTTGTACGCCGCGAAGATTGGTTGGCTCCTTAATTTTTAGGATTGCTTGAATTTTCTCTGGGTTGGCTTCGATTCCTCGGGCGGACACCAGATGCCCGAGAAGTTGTCCTGCGGGAACACCAAAGACGCATTTTTTTGGGTTAAGCTTGAGCATGTACGCGTTGAGGGCATCGAATGTTTCCTTGATGTCCTCGAGGAGTGTATCCTCCACTCGAGTTTTTATGACAATATGGTTAACGTACACTTGTATGTTCTTGCCAATGAGCTTGGCGAGGCATTTTTGCATGCAGCGCTGATATGTTGCGCCTACGTTTTTTAGCCCGAAGGGCATTGTCATGTAGCAGTACACATCGTGAGGTGTAATGAATGTTGTCTTCTCCTCATCCTCCTTTTTCATCATGATCTGATTATAGCCCGAGTAGGCGTCCAAGAAGGAGAGGCGCTGGCAGCCTGCAGTGGAGTCCACGATCTGGTCGATTCGTGGTAGTGGGAAGTTATCCTTGGGGCAGTGTTTGTTTAGCGACGTGTAGTCGATGCACACGCGAAGGATGTCAGTGTTTTTCTTCGGTACCAACACCGGGTTTGCTAACTAGGTGGATATTTTGATTTCCCTGATGAATTTTGCGGCGAGTAGTCTGTTCACCTCTTCTCCGAGTGCCTTCTGTTTAGGCTCGGAGAATCGTCGGGTCGTTTGCTTGATAGGTTTGGCGTCTTTAAACACTTCGAGTGAGTGCTCGGCGAAATCCCTGGGTATCCGTGGCATATCTGAAGGCATCCAAGCGAAGATTTTCCAGTACTCACGGAGGAGTTTGACGAGCGTGCCTTCCTATGCGGGCGAGAGGGTGGTGGACACCATCACCGTCTTCGCGGTTTCTGTCGGGTGCACTTGATGCTTTCGAGTATTGTTGTTTGCGCTGAACTCGAGTTCTGGTGCGTTCTTTTTGGTGAGTGGCATCACAGAGTGATCCGTGGTCTTTGCCAACTCCTCCAGCTCCTCCTGCATCCCGAAAGATTTCGCGATTTCGTTGAACTCGATATCGCATTTGTCTGATTTCTGGAAATCGCCATTTATGGTGATGGTGCCGTATTCCCCTCGGAGTTTGAGCTTCAAGTAGGCGTAGTGGGGTACTGCCATGAATCTTGCGAACGCTGTTCGGCCGAGAATGGCGTGGTACTGTGAGGGCCAGTCGACTACCTTGATGTCGAGGAACTCTCTCCTGTAGTTTTTCGGGTTTCCAAGCACCACCTCCAGGTTAATTGTTCCAAGTGGTCGAACTGTTTTTCCTGGTACTATCCCGTGGAAGGATGTTTCTGACACTGTGAGTCCGTCTAGGTTTTTGTTCATCTTACGGAGTGTGTCCGCGTAAATGATGTTTTATCCCGCTGCCGCCGTCCATGAATACTCGCGCGAGTTCGTAGTTGCCTATCTGCGCCTGAATGACGAGCGGGACGTGTCCTGGTCGGTACACCCGAGGGGATGGTCTTTTTTAGAGAAAGTTATCGACTGATCAGACATCTTCAAGTATTCGGGTTTGGACGGTGGAGCTTGTACTGCCATGACCACTTGGCGTGTGTTTATCTTCTGGACCCTTCGGGAGGGGCAGACCTTCTGTATCATTCCTATGAGTCCCTGGGGGTTCGGGTACCCGTTATTTCCTTGGTTTGCGGCAGGTGGCGCTGGTAACGCGGCCAATATCTTGTTCTGATGTCCTGGTGGAGGTAGGGGTTGTGGCGGCTGGTGTCCTCCTGGGAGTTGCGAGTATCCCTGGTTGACCGCGGCTCTGTTCTTCCTCGTGGAGGCCTCGTGGATGTCCTGAAATTTTCGGCAGTCCTTGAGGAGGTGAGTTGCCTTGGTATTTCCTGTGCGCTTATATGTGAATAGATGTAGCGTGTAGTAACCGTCAAGGTCTTCCTCGGGAGTTTTGTCATCTGGCATTGACTTCCATTCGCGATTTCCACGAGGTCCCCTGTCGCGATTTTTCGTGAATTCTGCTGCCACCAATTCTTCTCGATCGTCGTGGTCGTAGTGCCTCCTTTTCTTCTTTCGACCGTGGCAATCTTCCTCAGGCGCGGGTGAGGATGTTCTCTCGTTGCACACGGAGTCTTCACCACTGGCCCATCTGTCGGCTATTGCCATCTGTTCGCCGATGGTTTTGGGGGCAGCTCGTCCCAGTTCTTCTCGGAAAGCGGTGCGTTGAGCGCCTTTGGTGAAGGCCTCGACCGCAACTTATTCAGATATGTTTCCCGCCGTGTTCCTCAGCATGGTCCATCGCTGAATATATTCGCGAGTAGACTCGCCACTTTTCTGTTTGCACGCTCGTAGCTCCTCTATAGACGCGGGCCTTTTGTATGTCACTTGGAAGTTTTTGCGGAAGTCGTAGGTTAGATTGTCCCATGACCCGTAGCACGCCTTTGGTCTTCCTTCGAGCCAGCTGCGTGCAGCGCCTACGAGGTGTAGCTTCAGGTACTACATGGCCGTTGTCTTATTCCCACGTTGGCATTATACTGCCGTGAGGTAATCTGATAGCCAAGACTTGGGCTCTAGCGACCCGTCGTACTTCTGGACTTCCATCGTAAGTCTAAACCTTTTGGGCATCGGTGCCTCGCGGATGTCGCGGGTGAAGCACAATGCGCCGCAGGCCTCCTCGTCGGAAGATGCGGATAGTGACTGTGCGCGGTTTCTGATTGCTTGGTCCCTTTTTACTTTGTTCTACGTGATGTCGTTTCGTGTCGTACTCAGGCCGGTCGCGATTATCTTCCTTCCACGGCTCCCTGCTGCGATGTCCCGAGCGACTGTTGTGATGTCGTGGACTCCGATCACGATCTCTCGGGCTATCATCGCTGCTACTCGGGCTATCGCCACGGCGCCGGGCTTCTTTTCCTCGGGTGCGACGAGGCGATTCCTTCCTTGGAGGTGATGTGCTCCCGCGTCGGCGGGGTGTTTCCTTGTCCTTTCGAGGGGTCTTTTCAGTTCCTTGCGCTGCCGCGTTCCGGCGGGCTTGGGCGGCGGCGTGTCACGACCCCGGACCCAGAGATATACATACTGTTATGTGCTCCTAGACATGGACTCACAAGGGCTTCAGGGTTACCAGCCCCGGCCGCAACAAACAACGGCAGGCAGACTGGATTCATCGGCACGTAGTCCGGATCCCCAGTCTACTACTCCTTGTGTCCACGCTAGTCATAACCAACTACGCATATCAAAGCGTCCACGAATCGAATGAAACTGAAGGAAACGGGACCAAAGCTATACAGAGATGCTATGTGTCCAGAAAGTGCAACAACAATCGAGGGTTACTGGGGTTACCGCGCCCCAGGCCGATCAAATCGACAGGCGGGCTCGGACATGGATCATCGGCTCCACAACCCCTCGACTGCGACAACTATGCAGGCATAGCCAAAACTGTATAACAATGAGCTCGAAACCAACAACCGATCAAAGCAACACTCTAGACATGAAACTTGTATTAAACAGAGGTTACTAGAGTATAGCTTACAAACAGAGGTCACACGACCCAACATTACATCAGACAACGGAAGGCAAATTATGTTGCTAATCAACAAGAACCAAAAAGGCCTAAGAGGCCGCAACATAAGGCGACGTCCCAGCCCATAGATTCCAGGCTGCTACCTGGGAACCCCAAACTACTCGTCGATGTCCACGTTGAATCACCACCGATGTGAGATCTTCTCCTGAACCAAAATTAAGCAAACCTGAGTACGGAAGGTACTCAACAAGACTTAATTAACTTATTATATATCTGCTATTTTGAAAAGGGTTTCATGAAGGCTGATTTGCGTAAAGCAATCTTTGTTTTGCAAGTTGAGAAAGGAATAGCACGTCTCATAGAATGTTTTTTCAAAACAGATGAGAAAGGTACTCAATTACTGAGATCATCATCTTCTTGTATTCCACCAAGTCTTTCTCATTCCCACACTATCTCATGCTACAAGGATCACCCCTCCCGGCATCTCCGGGGAGGCACCCTTCAACCATGGTTAACAAGTTTTAGTCATTCCGTTGAAGTTATCTATGATCACAGAATCCGTTGCCAAGTCGTCCGTAACCGTGGACACGGCTTCTCGAGGAGATTTATCCCTGCAGGGGGTACACTTTACCCACACGTACCATCCGACTCTTAACGCCACATGTACGCTCCTTGGGAGCGCGGCAGAGGGTGGTTGGCTCCGACCTTTACCTTGCGTAACCCTATCCATGAGTCAACCCAAACAGGGCCACCCCGTCAACAGGGAGTTGGCCACCTCCTGACGGCACCTGTTCTGTGAGTCGGGATCAAGATCCGTGTACGTCCATCACTTGTCCCGGTCACGCCCTAAGTTTTCTCCAAATCGTTTTCTGACTCACACGCAGATGGAAAGATCAAACTACGTGACTCATGGATGTGGCTAAACAAGTTAGTTAGTCAGGCGAGGTTCATTGGCTCGCTCGTGTGGTTGCACGCTCAGTCTTGGCTTCGAAGGCGAGAACTCGCTCCTAGGGGCATGAACAGGACAAAACGCCACAACCCATTGTGGCCTCACATCCATGCCGTTATTTAGTCAAGTTATCAAAGTTAACTCAAATCATAACAACATGACATAATAGATTCACGTATTGACCAGATTCATCAACCGGATGGATCAGATCACAACTAGGCATGGCTAAGCAAGACTCACAGGGTTTAGCGGAGCGCGCACAAGCAAACCTATAGCTGCTAGGTACAGTGGATCAGGATATCTAGGTTATGCAGTATATAGGGGAACTCTATCTACTGACATCAAATAGTTTGGAACCGAGTGCAAAGTACGAGATTCAAATCACTTTGAAATCATATATGAGCAGATAAGAGGTTATGCTTGCCTTGGTTATAAGAAAACCAGTTGAAATGTCTTCTGGGATAAATGCTTGACTTGTCGGTTAAGATCAAGTATTCGTCATTGGATTGCTGGCCTTCACTTCGGAGTTGCGTTCTACCGAGAGGGAAACAACACCGAAAAGAAGAAAAACAATCAACCATGGCATCGATGCAATGCGCAACATGTATGCATGAGCAGGTTAATGCGCTGAAATAAAGCCCTAAACATGATCGTTGGGTTGCTAGGGTTCGTATGACAGTTATGCAATTTTACTGGAATTAACCCGAAATAGACCCCGGAGGGGGTTTCGGGCGATTATGGAAGTGAGTACCATTTTGGTTGCTCAAATGGGGTTGAAAACATCACAACTAGGTTGCATTTGTAATTTTGAGCATTTTGGTATATAACTTTTAATTTTCTAATTTTAGTGAATAAAAACTTATTTTTCTATTTTTAAATGATTAAACAACATTAAAATAATGGTCCAAAAAGAATTGTGTCAAACATGTATGAAAATGGCATTTTTGGAAAGAGCACATTTTCCTGATCTCTCCCATGCTTTCATCTTATTTTTCTGAGCAATGTAATAGAAGTTATTCAATTATTAAGATTAATTCATTTTCTGGAAATAATTAAACCCAGGTTGTGACGTCAGGCTGACGTCATGGTGACATCACCCGAGCCCAAAACGGCTCTGAAACCGCTCGATTTCTCGAACGAACGCACGATCCGGCAATTGGAGGATGCCACGGGGTAGAGGAGGTGATTGCGAGCCTAAGAGGGGCGGCGCCGCTTCCGGGTGGTCGCCGGAGTTGCTCCGGCGAGCACAAACGGCGGCGGCGGCACGGTTGCACGGCGAGGGCAAGCTACGGAGGGGGAGGGAGCAAGGTGGGAGCACCTACGTGCTCGGAAGCTCACCGTGGAGGTTTCTGGGCAGACAAGGAGGCGGGGAACGGCCGGAATCATCGCCGGCGGTCGGAAAACGACGACGGCTGTGGCGGGGACCGGCGATGAAATTGGAGCTCTCCCAGAGCTCCTTGCGGCTGCACGAGCTCGAGGAATACCAGCAGGAGACGGCGGTTCTAGTGGGCTTAACGGCGGGGCTCCGGAGCGACCGTGTCGCCGGCGGCGAGCGGCGTCCGCGGCGGACACGGTAGTCTAGGGTTTCGGTTCCAGAGGAGA
Organism: Alopecurus myosuroides; assembly: GCA_028641055.1. Classification (NCBI taxonomy): domain Eukaryota; kingdom Viridiplantae; phylum Streptophyta; class Magnoliopsida; order Poales; family Poaceae; genus Alopecurus; species Alopecurus myosuroides. Next base: position 154,522,349 of record CM054063.1, read on the forward strand.
TACAGGGAGGGAGAGGGCGCTCAAGGGGGAGTCTGCGAGGGAGAGACCGATCCGGACGGCTCCCGGGTGGTCATCCCCTCCACGTCGTCGCGGAAGCAGGAGGTGGAGGCTGCTGCCCTCCTGTCGCCGGACAGGAGGAAGAAGACAACGGGGAAGAAAAACAAATTACAAAAACCCCCTAAGAAAGCAGAGTTTTGCAAACTGGTCCTTTCCTCTTTAAAAACAGAACAAAAACAGAAGTTTTGGGGACCTTTTTGCAAACAGAAAAATTGGCAAAAATAGTTTTTGGAAAGCTTATGAAATTTCCAACCTCACCATGTATTGCTTTGGTGAAATTGAATTATTTTTCAGAACATGATTTTGGGGACCAAAATAAGTACTTTCTGTGAGATTTCATAAACCATTTAGATTCCAAATTTAAATTGGTTAAAACATGATTTAAAATTTTGGTTTCATGCATGAATGATATGAACTCAACACCACAACACTTTGGTAGGCAAAAATTGGGATGTTACAAATCTACCCCCCTTACAAGAATCTCGTCCCGAGATTCCTGAAGGAGAAGAAAGAAGGAACACCGGTTTTGAACGATCTTCTCGAACCTTACGGTTCTCTTCTCGAAGAGGTTGATCCGTAGCATCTTGAAATATTGAACGGATACACCTTAGGTAAGAGGGAAACTCTTAGGAAATGATCTTCACGAAGATCGAGTATCCCATGGGTAACTCACGACAGGAACATTCATAACGAACTTTTGAGTTAACAGGCATGAAACACATCAAGATAACGGAGTGAATAGAAGATGGTTTCAAGTTTGTGGACGATGGTTTTTGAAAGGATTTAGAATATGAGCTTTGCACAAGACTTTAAATCCTTTTGGAAAAGAAAGGTTCAACAACTTATGACACCGAGGTTTCTTCAAACAGAAAACCAAGATGGAGAGGATGGTCTTGGATACCACAACGTAATATCCGTAGACGAGGGAAAACACGAGAAAACACTTTACTCGTGCGCGAGAGAAAATTTGATACAGGATTAGGTTCACTCTTCGGAGTGGACACGGTAGATGAAGGAACTTTCACTTCGTCAAAACTTTTTCGAAAATATTTGTCAAAGATCGAGATGTTACTTCACAACGGAGGATGATTAACCAAAGGATGATGGAACACCGTGGTGAAGGAGGAACTCTTGATCACGCCGTAAGGATGGGTAGCCAACGAGGGTTGAAACACCAGAAGGGGTAGGGAATCTATTTCCTATGGTGGATTTGGACGTAGCAACACGTTTACCACATGGTCAAGATCCCACGGCTGGAGTGACTGACAAATTCACACAATGTGCGAGAAAAACAGAACTTCAAGTATAAATAACTTGAGAAAGGGGAACTGAGCAAAGGCGGTTACAAAACACCACAAGATGGTTCTCATGATGAATTTGTTTCCACTAGAACAAAGGTTTTGGAGGTTCAACGGTAAGATTAACTTCCGAGTTACCCTTGATGTTCTAAACACTTACATCAGGCTCACGACAAGCCTTCTGTAGGTCATCAAGTGAAAGTGAAACTCCGGTTTAAAAGGAACGGTGAAGAAAACTTGTTAGAATAAGCATAACAAGATTCCTCGCGGGGAGTGGTTGTTCTTACGGATTCAAGGGGATATGACATTAGGCCTTCCGGCTAATTGTGTCAACCACCACATCAACCATGCCAGATTTTGAAAAGACCTGATTCAATACTCTTGAGGAAACACTAACCATCGTTGCTGCTTGAGATTCAGCTCTGGTTAGCGGGTTGAATAACTGAGACTCAGTATATGATCAAAGAGATTGCACCGGTTATCAACGAGATACATTTTCTAGATTCTCAAGATATGGACTATGATGTCAAGCTAGAGAGATGAGCGAGATTTCAAAACTCATGTGTTAGCAACTTGCGAAAGACGGTTGCACCTACATGAACTACTTGCAAAAGAACACATCGGAGTCCTGGTTTGGAAGACGATACAAAGATAACCAAGATCTTGAACTTCTTTTCTTTCACGAACAATCAGTCTGTGGCTTAGTGTGGATGCAAACTTCTTCAAATAAATGGAGGTAACAACCTACCATCTCAAGAACACTCCACACATGCATGACCGACTTGGAATTCTTCCCGAAGGAACAAGGAAACTTTTCTCGAATCCATGGCGACAACTTTCACCATAAGCACATGGACCAGAGAAAGTCACTTCGAACATCCATAACACAATCTTCGTAATGACACAAAGATGGTTCTCGAGAGTTTCCAACATCGTTGCCATTTGTTTAACATGAACCTCTTGCAACTTGGTTAAATAGGAATGTCATCGATGGGCTCGAAAACACACTTATCAAAACACTCCAAGAAGAGGGATTCATATGAAATATGAACAAGGCAGAATATTGGTCAGACCAAAGGACATGAAGGTGTACCCGGTAAAACACCATGATTGGAAACACCATCGAGATAACCCTTGGATCTTTTCTCGATTTGACGATAGCCCAAATCAAATCAAGAGGTAGAAAGATAGCATGTCCATTAAGGAGATACTATCATACTTCAACGCAAAGGAAAGTGGACATCCCATAACGAAGGATCAAGTTAGGCGGAGCTTTTGTCTTTCAACTCTCCAAGTTGTTGTTTAAGCTCGACCAACTAGTCCGGGATATCCAGCGCTGTTTCTTGGAGGAAAGAGTAGTTCAAACTACCCCTCGTTTAGACCTCACGGTCAGGTAACAAACCTGGTGATACTTCTAGAAAGACAACCAGAATATCACAACCTACCGATATGTCTCGAAGTTTGGAAGGAGGGTTTCTTTTCAAAGCAACTGATGTGGTCTGGAGAGCTTTGGCATGAACCTAACTCTCTGACCGAGGATATGCACCGGAATGGACGGATTTGGTAACACAGTCCACTTCAAAAAGAGGCTGGGTGACCAGTAGTGATAAGAAGGATACAGATGTTTTCTTAGATTTTTCAAGGCAATAAGAATTGCTAGGAATAGCAGATACACATGTCGATGAGCAGACTAATCATTCTCAAGCATTCAAGCTTGGAGGAAGGGGGAGTGAAGATGTGTAAGAGCATCACTTCACCATTAAGGCCATGAAACTGAACACAACCTCTTGATATAAAAGAGTGTGACACTCGAAGGTGGAATAGAACAGAAGCTGATGAAACTTCTTTATTCTGCGGAATACAAAACTTTGACCTGTTCCTAGGGATGAACGAGGTACTGGAGTTTGTTTCTCCTGATATTCCAAGGTAGAACGTTCTGACGGATCACAAGAGCAAATGCATTGGAAGAATCCATCACACATATGCAACTTGTTTTTCAAACAGTAGATAAGGTTTGAAAGCAAGCAAAGAATAGGAACGTGCTCTTGGAAAATCCTGATATCACGTTGGATGCACGGGTAATACTCATGTGTGGAACCCATGCAAAAGAGAGAGGTATAACTGAAATAAGAACGAAGATGTGGAATTCAGGATGACCACTCTTGCGGTGATCCCTTTTGGTTCCAGTAGAGAGCCTATGGCTATGAGAGTTGGAATTGCCTAGCCATCCCGAGGTAGAACAGATTTCTCAGGATCCAAAGGAACGGAACTTGGGTGAAAGGTCAGCATCCTGTACTGATAGCGTGAGCATCACATGGTTATGAAACCACATGACTCAACTCACCGCAATTCAGCACATTCCGGGACCTTCGGTTCAAGTCCAAGGTTAAAAACTCAACGAAAGGAGTAACTACTGTTCAAGTGCCTTAGGACACTACCAGTAGCAATCACGAGATATCTTTAAAAAGACAACGATAGCTCCGGAAGAACTTTGAGCAGAGGATAACAGATACATTCGAGATGAAAAGCAGATCTCGAGGTTCAGGATTTAAGACTTTGGAACATGAGTATGTGGAACCCACACAACTCTGAGGTATTAGGATGGAAGGGAAATCTCCCATTTGGAACAAGAGATAACGGAATACAGAACACACACGACTCTAGAAACTATAACACTAGGTCAACTTGGGTAGAAAACGTCTTGCCAGAGAAGGCACCTAGGTTTTGAATGACTCGAAGAGATAGCAAAACCTTTTTAAAACAAAACAGATGAGGTGACCCAGAGTTAGAGCGATACCAGATACGGAGTAAAAAGAATCCTAAGAAGGTTTTCACAACCCATTTGAAGTTTCAAAGTAGTTTTCACAAACACTAAACTCAACATCGACCAAGAAGTAAGGTTTTCCTACAGGCAGTCCTGCTCTGATACCAAGACTTGTCACGACCCCGGACCCAGAGATATACATACTGTTATGTGCTCCTAGACATGGACTCACAAGGGCTTCAGGGTTACCAGCCCCGGCCGCAACAAACAACGGCAGGCAGACTGGATTCATCGGCACGTAGTCCGGATCCCCAGTCTACTACTCCTTGTGTCCACGCTAGTCATAACCAACTACGCATATCAAAGCGTCCACGAATCGAATGAAACTGAAGGAAACGGGACCAAAGCTATACAGAGATGCTATGTGTCCAGAAAGTGCAACAACAATCGAGGGTTACTGGGGTTACCTCGCCCCAGGCCGATCAAATCGACAGGCGGGCTCGGACATGGATCATCGGCTCCACAACCCCTCGACTGCGACAACTATGCAGGCATAGCCAAAACTGTATAACAATGAGCTCGAAACCAACAACCGATCAAAGCAACACTCTAGACATGAAACTTGTATTAAACAGAGGTTACTAGAGTATAGCTTACAAACAGAGGTCACACGACCCAACATTACATCAGACAACGGAAGGCAAATTATGTTGCTAATCAACAAGAACCAAAAAGGCCTAAGAGGCCGCAACATAAGGCGACGTCCCAGCCCATAGATTCCAGGCTGCTACCTGGGAACCCCAAACTACTCGTCGATGTCCACGTTGAATCACCACCGATGTGAGATCTTCTCCTGAACCAAAATTAAGCAAACCTGAGTACGGAAGGTACTCAACAAGACTTAATTAACTTATTATATATCTGCTATTTTGAAAAGGGTTTCATGAAGGCTGATTTGCGTAAAGCAATCTTTGTTTTGCAAGTTGAGAAAGGAATAGCACGTCTCATAGAATGTTTTTTCAAAACAGATGAGAAAGGTACTCAATTACTGAGATCATCATCTTCTTGTATTCCACCAAGTCTTTCTCATTCCCACACTATCTCATGCTACAAGGATCACCCCTCCCGGCATCTCCGGGGAGGCACCCTTCAACCATGGTTAACAAGTTTTAGTCATTCCGTTGAAGTTATCTATGATCACAGAATCCGTTGCCAAGTCGTCCGTAACCGTGGACACGGCTTCTCGAGGAGATTTATCCCTGCAGGGGGTACACTTTACCCACACGTACCATCCGACTCTTAACGCCACATGTACGCTCCTTGGGAGCGCGGCAGAGGGTGGTTGGCTCCGACCTTTACCTTGCGTAACCCTATCCATGAGTCAACCCAAACAGGGCCACCCCGTCAACAGGGAGTTGGCCACCTCCTGACGGCACCTGTTCTGTGAGTCGGGATCAAGATCCGTGTACGTCCATCACTTGTCCCGGTCACGCCCTAAGTTTTCTCCAAATCGTTTTCTGACTCACACGCAGATGGAAAGATCAAACTACGTGACTCATGGATGTGGCTAAACAAGTTAGTTAGTCAGGCGAGGTTCATTGGCTCGCTCGTGTGGTTGCACGCTCAGTCTTGGCTTCGAAGGCGAGAACTCGCTCCTAGGGGCATGAACAGGACAAAACGCCACAACCCATTGTGGCCTCACATCCATGCCGTTATTTAGTCAAGTTATCAAAGTTAACTCAAATCATAACAACATGACATAATAGATTCACGTATTGACCAGATTCATCAACCGGATGGATCAGATCACAACTAGGCATGGCTAAGCAAGACTCACAGGGTTTAGCGGAGCGCGCACAAGCAAACCTATAGCTGCTAGGTACAGTGGATCAGGATATCTAGGTTATGCAGTATATAGGGGAACTCTATCTACTGACATCAAATAGTTTGGAACCGAGTGCAAAGTACGAGATTCAAATCACTTTGAAATCATATATGAGCAGATAAGAGGTTATGCTTGCCTTGGTTATAAGAAAACCAGTTGAAATGTCTTCTGGGATAAATGCTTGACTTGTCGGTTAAGATCAAGTATTCGTCATTGGATTGCTGGCCTTCACTTCGGAGTTGCGTTCTACCGAGAGGGAAACAACACCGAAAAGAAGAAAAACAATCAACCATGGCATCGATGCAATGCGCAACATGTATGCATGAGCAGGTTAATGCGCTGAAATAAAGCCCTAAACATGATCGTTGGGTTGCTAGGGTTCGTATGACAGTTATGCAATTTTACTGGAATTAACCCGAAATAGACCCCGGAGGGGGTTTCGGGCGATTATGGAAGTGAGTACCATTTTGGTTGCTCAAATGGGGTTGAAAACATCACAACTAGGTTGCATTTGTAATTTTGAGCATTTTGGTATATAACTTTTAATTTTCTAATTTTAGTGAATAAAAACTTATTTTTCTATTTTTAAATGATTAAACAACATTAAAATAATGGTCCAAAAAGAATTGTGTCAAACATGTATGAAAATGGCATTTTTGGAAAGAGCACATTTTCCTGATCTCTCCCATGCTTTCATCTTATTTTTCTGAGCAATGTAATAGAAGTTATTCAATTATTAAGATTAATTCATTTTCTGGAAATAATTAAACCCAGGTTGTGACGTCAGGCTGACGTCATGGTGACATCACCCGAGCCCAAAACGGCTCTGAAACCGCTCGATTTCTCGAACGAACGCACGATCCGGCAATTGGAGGATGCCACGGGGTAGAGGAGGTGATTGCGAGCCTAAGAGGGGCGGCGCCGCTTCCGGGTGGTCGCCGGAGTTGCTCCGGCGAGCACAAACGGCGGCGGCGGCACGGTTGCACGGCGAGGGCAAGCTACGGAGGGGGAGGGAGCAAGGTGGGAGCACCTACGTGCTCGGAAGCTCACCGTGGAGGTTTCTGGGCAGACGAGGAGGCGGGGAACGGCCGGAATCATCGCCGGCGGTCGGAAAACGACGACGGCTGTGGCGGGGACCGGCGATGAAATTGGAGCTCTCCCAGAGCTCCTTGCGGCTGCACGAGCTCGAGGAATACCAGCAGGAGACGACGGTTCTAGTGGGCTTAACGGCGGGGCTCCGGAGCGACCGTGTCGCCGGCGGCGAGCGGCGTCCGCGGCGGACACGGTAGTCTAGGGTTTCGGTTCCAGAGGAGATACAGGGAGGGAGAGGGCGCTCAAGGGGGAGTCTGCGAGGGAGAGACCGATCCGGACGGCTCCCGGGTGGTCATCCCCTCCACGTCGTCGCGGAAGCAGGAGGTGGAGGCTGCTGCCCTCCTGTCGCCGGACAGGAGGAAGAAGACAACGGGGAAGAAAAACAAATTACAAAAACCCCCTAAGAAAGCAGAGTTTTGCAAACTGGTCCTTTCCTCTTTAAAAACAGAACAAAAACAGAAGTTTTGGGGACCTTTTTGCAAACAGAAAAATTGGCAAAAATAGTTTTTGGAAAGCTTATGAAATTTCCAACCTCACCATGTATTGCTTTGGTGAAATTGAATTATTTTTCAGAACATGATTTTGGGGACCAAAATAAGTACTTTCTGTGAGATTTCATAAACCATTTAGATTCCAAATTTAAATTGGTTAAAACATGATTTAAAATTTTGGTTTCATGCATGAATGATATGAACTCAACACCACAACACTTTGGTAGGCAAAAATTGGGATGTTACACGGCGGCTGCCATGCCTAGCCCCTTCTGGACTTGTCGATATTGCTCTGCGCGGGGATCGTTCTCGCCTGGCTGGTTCGCCTATAGGTATGTGGCTGCTGCCAAGACTGAGGCGGCGGGAGTCGTCGGGTGCATGTTGTCGTCGTCGTTGACGTGCATGAGGGATGTCTCGAGTTTCTTGCTGATTCCGCTGAGGGATTCGCGATCCATGGCGGCGGTCTTCGAGACGTATCTCTTTTTCGAGGGATTGTTTCCCACCGAGCGAGTGTGAGAGAGGGCCGCACGGTGCACGCTTGACTCATCCGCTGCTTTCTTACGTATTTCCAAATTCTTCCAAGCTTCATTGACCAGTCGACCCGCTCGCACCAGATGATAGTGGTATGCGGTTAGATCCTCCCGAGGAGCTCCGTCCGCGATTGGCTGGCCTAGATGTACGTCCTCCTTTGCTCTGACCCAGTCGTCAGGTGAGACTTTGATGCGATCTCGCTCTTTCAGGCTTTCCTCCGCTTCTGCGAGTGGGTTAGTTCGCCCTGCCATGCAGACCTGGGCCAGATATGGCTCGCGAGTCCTAGGCGTGAGCTGACAGCTTCTGCCAACCCGAGCGGGTTCCTCAGCCACGATAGTGTGGAAGTTGCGGATGCTGGTGCGGATGGATCCACCACTGGGCGCTAGGTCGCGACCAGTATCGTCGGATGGCGAGTCGAGGGTTTCCGGGCTTGAGACGGAATCGGAGTGCGATTCGCCGAGATCGATTTTCTCGGGGAAGTCCAAGATCCCCGCCTTGTTGGCGTGGAAGTGGAGGCTCCCGAACGTCAGGCTGACGCTTTTCTCGAGCTTGCTGAATGCCGAGCGCGATTCTAGCGAGTGGGGCGCGATGATGATCGACCCGAAGCGGATTGGTTCCGCTAGAGTCGAGGTTCCGGGGCTCTAGCTGAAGGTTGGCGATGATGAGGCCGAAGACGCCGTAGATCCAGCGCCCGCCGTTCCCACAGATGGCGCCAATTATCGATTAGTCATCTCAACAAGTCCCTCGGATGATCCGGTAGGGTTTCGATTAAGAGAACGTATGGACGCTGGTGACGATCGTCGGCTAACAGGGGGCACGATTTACCCAGGTTCGGGGCCCTCGTAGAGGTAAAACCCTTAGCTCAAGGCTTTTGTGGTGAGAAGTTGATTGGATCCCCTCCCCGGTGGTTCTCCTGGCCTTATATAGGAGGCCAGGTCTCAAACCGACCCGGGGGGGGGGTTACAAACCCTAGTTTAGGTCGGTTACATGTTTCCTTCTTGTCCCGCAAGGCTTTGCGGGTGGGCTCCGATTGGGCCTTCTAGAACTGCAGGTGGCACCTCCCTCTGGACTTAGGTGTTGGGCCTTGGACCGGGTAGCCTCACCCGATAGGTCCGGGATTCATCCCCACGTCACGATGAACAACATAAAAATGAGGACCCCCTTACAATTAAAAAAAAAGGAAGGAGGAGTACCATGAGGTCCCTAATTGGTACTCACACAACCCACCTATTCCACACCCTCATATAAACAATAGAGGTGACCCACCTAAGGTTAATGAATCTTCTTTTTCTCAATGGAAATATTTGATGAAATATCATTTGAAAAGTTCTTGCATTGAGCTTTGGAGAATCATTGAAGTTGGATACAAGGCAGTTGATCCTAACAACTTGATAATAAGATAAGTGGTTGATTGTCAACTCAATTGCATGACTTTGCACATGATCCAACAAGCCGCGGGAGAAAAGATCACGCCACACATCCAACAATTCTCCACCGCCAAAAACATGGGATGCTCTTACCACCATGTTTGTTGGAAACGAGAGCATGAAGGAAAATAGATATGATGCCTTGAGCAATGAGGCCAAAGGGTTCTATATTCTTGATGGTGAAAACCGAAGGCTCTATACCATTGCTACTTCTTTTAGTGGCCTCGGTGCCACGCATATTGATGATCTTGGATCAAGAGGAAGTATGTGAGTGCTCTCATGAAATTTGAGCATGTTAACTTGAAGAGTCTCCAAGAAAGACACAACTACCATCTCATGTCTTCCAATGAAGTTATGCAAGAAATGACATCATTTCAAGTAGCCGCCAAGCTTGCTCAAGATTCTCGTGCTCGTGCTATTGGAATGCACAAAGGAGCCTCTCATGCTTTGAATGCCAAAGTTGTGACCAAAGTGGTGAATCAAGAAGATGTGGTTGACTGGGAAGAGGAGGAGGCTCCTCTAAAACCCAAAGATTACGAGACGGTTCATAAAGATTACATGGCTCTTGCGGCCGTAAAGTTTTGGTGACTCAACAAGAGTATACTTCCAGTTCCTTCCTTGACAGCAAAAAGAGTATACTCCCAGTGATGATGAAGAAAAAGAAGCGGAAACCACAAGTGAAATGGCCTCCATAGAAATTCCATCTTCATCATCTCCCTCACTCTTAGAATCCCCCAATGAGAACCTCCCCGCCCAATCTGCAAGATGTCTTATGGCCAATCCCTCCAAGGTATCATCTTCTTCCCTCTCTAAGACTCAAAATGAAAAGCATAATGTTGCTAGTCTTAGTGTAGAAGATGAAATTGCCTCTATGGATCTCTTCATGGCTAACTTGCGAGGTGAAACCAAAATGCACTTCGATGCCCTCATGAGGCACAAGAACTCCTTGGGAAGAAGGGAGAAAGTGAAAGGGAATATGCTATTGAAACAACTTACCTTACCGTTCCTCTTGAGAAAGAGCAAGAGCTTCGAGTCTCTCTTGAGGAGAAACTTGAGACTATTGAGGAGTCACATAATAAAATAATGTCCAAACTCATTAAGGAACATGACCATGCTATTGATAAGTATAAATTGGCTAAAAAGAAAATGGTTGAATTTGGTGTTGGCCATGCTAAACTAATAGAGGACCTAAAGAAGCTCACCAAGGCTCACAAGGCTTTGGAGCGTGAACACTCTACCCTCACCAAGTCACATGAACAACTTCAAATTCAACTAGCTCAATTTATTGTGCCTAGTTCCTCTACTTCTTGTGATCATGAAAATATTGTTGAGGAAAATGCTAGGTTGAAAAAGAGCTTGCAAGAATCAAGGTAAACGTCCCTATTGACGATCTTTTGCAACTGTAAAGACCACACAATGGTAAAAAAGGTCTTGGTTATGTTGCCAAGAACAACAAGAAGAAGGCTAATCCCGCACAAGTAAAGAAGAATGTCATTGCGAGCGGTGTTGCCATTTGGGACGAAACCACTCGTAATAACTCCGCGGGAACTAAAAATCCTCATTATATTCTTTTTGAGGATTATTATGATATTGTGTACGCAACATATGTTGTTCCTAATGTTGAGTTCATTGCCATTGAAAGATGGGGACCTAAATCCAAGCAATGATTTTTTGTAGGACTATGCTTCCGGTGGGTCAAAATGGGTGCTTGATAGTGGATGCACAAGTCATATGACTAGAAGTAAGGAGCTCATGACGGAGTTGAGACCAAATATAAATCAAGCAGCCGTTACATATGGAGATAAATCAAAATCTGAGATAATGGGTCTCGGCAAGGTGGTAGTTGCTCCAAATATCACTCTTGTAAATGGCATGCTTGTCGAGTCCCTTGGTTTCATTTTACTTTCCGTTCGAGCTTTAGGGAAGATGGTCTTTTTCTATCTTATTTGAACATGAACTCGTGGTACTCTTGTGGAGAAAGACTCTAGAGGTCGCTTTCGTTGGGCATGTCGAAAATGAGTTGCATGTGGTAGACTTTTCAGGGTCAACCAAATCTGAAGCGATGTGTCTATTTGGAAAGGCCGAAGTGGGGTGGTTGTGGCATTGTCTCATGTCAACATGAGAACTTTGCAAAGTCTTCACAAGGGTGGCCACATCCTCTGGCTAAAAGAAAATGTTTACTTTGACAAAAATCGTATTTGCAATGCTTGTGTTAAATAAAAAGGCTCGTATTTTATCAAAGAGGATATTGGAACACCTTCATTTGGATGTCGTTGGTGTCGTTCCTGAAGCTAGTCTTTGTGGTAAGAAATATTGTTTGGTGATTAATGTTGATGACTATTCAAGATTTACTTGGGTTTACTTCTTCAAGTTGAAGAGTGAGACCCAAGCCGTCATCGACTTATCCAATGAAGTTCAATGTCAATACAATGTTCTAGTATTGGCCATTAGAAGTGACAATGGCTCCGAGTTCAAGAACTACACCCTAAATGGGTTTCTTACTGAAGAGGGAATTCATCATCAATATTTTTCTTCTTATAACCCTCAAAAAAATGGTGTAGCCGAGAGGAAGAACTGGACTCTTATGGATATGGAAAAGTACATGTTGCGGAATTTAATTCTCCTCCCTATCTATGGGCCGAAGCTATCTCTACGACATGTCATTCATCAAACAGGCTCATCTCCGCAAAGGCTTAAACAAGACTCCATATGAAATCATCACCAGCAACAAACAAAATATCTCCTACTTTAAGGTATTTTGTTGTAAGTGGTTCTATTTGGTAAAAGGAGTTCGCTTGTCTAAATTCCAATCTAAAACCCTTGAGGGTACATTTGTTGTTTACGGTGCCGAATCCCACACTTATAGAGTCTTTGACAAGTCCTCACGGATTATATTGAATCTACTAGTGTGGTTTTCGAAGAAAATGATGGCTCCCAAGTGGTGGAATTTCATGTTTCTTATGTAGATGTTGAAATACCTCAAGATTCCATAAGAAGAATGTGCATGGGATTTTTTCGCCCCTTTGAGGGACACCTTTTGGCGGATTGAGAATAATTATGCTCTACTCAAGTGGAGCCCTCATCTACTCAAGAAACTCATGCCAATGGAGCAAGTGATGCACCAACCGAAGGAAAAGCTCAAGACCCTCCTACTATTGATCAAGTTGCTATGCAAGAACCAAGTTATCCTAATATTAATGCTAGCCAAAATCAAGACCAATATTACTCATGATGAAGCTAGTTCTAATGATGATCAAGGTCAACATTCTGGTCAAGACGGGGACTCAAATGATCAAGTGATTCCTCCTCGCTCAAATGAGGAGATCGAAGCCCGTCATAAAGTTAGAGTTGCTAGAGTTTTGAAGCATCTAGATTACACTTATGATAAAGTTATGGGTGACTTAAGAAACAAAATGACCACAAGAGGTCAATTGGCAAGCTTTAGTGAACATCAAGCACATATCTCCATGGTGGAACCAAAGAAAGTGTTTGAAGCTCTTGAGGATCTGGATTGGTTGGAAGTTATGCATGAAGGACTTAATAATTTTAAGCGCAACAAATTATGGAAGTTAGTTGAGAAGCCCAAAGAGTGTCGCAATGTTATAGGCACAAAATGGATATTCAAGAACAAGCAAGATGAATTTGGGGTGGTCATAAGGAACAAGGCAAGATTGGTAGCGAAAGGTTACTCTCAAGTTGAAGGCATTGATTTTTATGAACCTATGCTCCTGTGGCTCGCCTTGAGTCCATACGTATCCTTCTTGCATATGCATATCATAACAACTTAAAGTTGCAACAAATGGATGTGAAGAGTTCATTTCTTAATGGTCCTTTAAAGGAGTTGCTATATGTTAAGGAACCACCGGGGTTTGAGGACCTCAACTTCCCTAACCATGTCTACAAACTCGATAAGGCGCTCTATTGACTTAAACAAGTACCACGTTTGTGGTATGAGAACCTTAGAGAGATGTTGAAAGACCGTGGATTTGAAGTTGGGAAAATCGATCCCACCCTTTTAAAAAAGAGGGGTTAAAGGGGATATTTTCATATGCCAACTATATGTTGATGATATCATCTTTGGTTAAACTAGCAAAGCTTTTAATGATGATTTTTCAAAGCTCATGACCGACAGGTTTAAAATGTCTATGATGGGAGAGTTGAAGTTCTTCCTTGGGTTTGAGATCAAGCAATTGAGAAGTGAAATCTTCTCTCAAGCTAACTATAGCCAAGACATGCTCAAGAGATTCAACATCAAATACTCAAAAGAGAAGTCCATCCCAATGGAAACCAAGTGTCATATCAAGCGCAATACAGATGGTAAAGATGTGGATTAAAAGTTATAATGATTCGTGATTGGTTTCTTTGCTTTACCTTTTTGCATCTAGATCCGATATTGTGTTGAGTGTAGGGGTGTGTGCAAGGAATCAAGCGGCTCCCAAAGAAATCCATTTGATGGCGGTTCATAGGATCTTTAGATATTTGGTTCATACCTCAAGATTTGGTTTATGGTATCCAAAGGGGGAGATTTTCACTCTTTGTGGGTACACGGACTCGAGTATGGCTGGTGATCAAGATGGTTAGAAATAAACTTTCAGGGCTTGCCAATTCCTCGGTAGGTCCTTGGTGAGTTGGTCTTCTAAGAAGAAAAATTGTATATCTCTCTCCACCGCCGAAGACGACTATGTGGCAGCTGCTAGTGGATGCACTCAATTATTATGGATGAGGCAAACACTCAATAAATATGATGTCCATTGTGAGAGTGCCTCTTTTATGTGACAATGAGAGTGCTATCAAGATTGCTTATAATCCTGTGCAACATATAAGAACAAAGCATATAGAGATTCGTCATCACTTCATTAGAGATCATGTTGCCCGAGGAGATATTGAGCTAGCATATGTTCCCACCAAGGATCAACTTTCCTATATATTCATGAAGCCTTTTGATGAAGCAGGATTCACTTATTTAAGGAATGATCTAAATATCATTGATTCAAGGAGCTTGACTTGAGTATCTTGCATACAGACCTATAGTTGACTATTTATTTGGTTTAGGTGTAGGCATGCATTTAGGGGGAGTGTTGTACTAATTAATTGGGCTCTCCTTCCCCTTATGATGCCCATAGTTAAATTCATTTATATCTCTATCTTTATTTGATGAATTGTGAACTTAAAATATTGAGTATTGGTTATGCACCCAAGATACATATTCGCGGCGACATGCCATGAACTCTTACATCGTGGCCTAGGACACCAACCTCTTCTTTGTAAATAGTTTGTTCTTATTGGTGTTCTATTTGGAACTTATTGCGTTTTTTTGTTTTATCTAGTTTTAAGTGTCTTCATGGGAAATACACTGGAACTTGGCATTTTTTTCCCGTTTGATTCTTGCAAGTGCGAATGTGAAGTACCATTGTGACGAAGATATGGATCCTGGACCCTGCGGGTAAGGACACTCCCTCTCAGGCCCAAGGCCAAAGCCCAAGAAGAGGCGCCCTTGAAGTACTCTAGAAGGCCCACGTGAAGCCCACCTGCACTAACTTGTGGGTTAAGCTAGGAAATCTGTAACCGACATGGATAGAGTTCGAGTCCTCTCCGGGTGGAACTCGAGACCTGGCCATCTATATAAGGCCAGGAGAGCCCCCTAGGAGAGGGACCAAGCGATTACCGCACGACCTAAAAGCCTTGAACTCGAGACCTACTCTCGACTCGAGCACACCATTGTAACCGATATAATCTTCAATACAGATCGACAAGAGGCAGGAGTAAGGGTTTTACCTCTACGAGGGCCCCGAACCTGGGTAAATCTCGCCCCCTGTCTAGCCGACGATTTCACCAGCGCTCATGACTTCTCCTAGTCGAAACCCGATAGGGTCACCTAAGGGATTTGTAGAGTCAGAGATTCGACAATTGGCGCCGACCGTGGGGATCGCGGGCGCTGGATCACCGGCATCTTCGGCTTCATCGACGTCCAACTCCCGTTGGAAACCATCGACTACGGCTCCGAGCAATCCTATACGGATCGGATCTGTCGTGGTCACACCTCACTCGCCGGAATCACGCCCGGTATTCGAGGATCTGGAGAAGAGCGTCACCCTGACGTTCGGGAGCTTCAACTTCGTGACGAACCGAGACGGAATCCTCCACTTCACGGATGAATCTGACAACGAATCTGGAGCCGTCAACTCGCGCTTTCCTGTGGAGAAAAGCGGCGAATCCATCCGATTCAACGCGGCGGACTACCACGCCCTCTCGACAGAGGAACCATCTCGGGTACGGGAAGCTTTCCAATCTGCGCCTAGGACGCACGAGCCGCGATTGGCCCAAGTCTGCATGGCCGGATCGGAACCACCCCCGGAAACCGAATTCAGCGCAACCGAGCGCAATATAATCGGCGTCTCGCGGGAGGCCTGGAACAGAGCCAAAGAAGCCATGCGAAAGAGTCAGCCACCCGCGGCAGGAGCGCCACAGGAGGATCTAACCGCCTACCACTACCATCTAGTGAGAGCGTCCTCGACCATCAAAGACGCCCGAGCAGATCTAGCCCGTCGCAGAAGAGCAGCGGACGAATCAAGCCTGCGACGAGCCGAGCAGTCCCTTGCGCCCTCGGTCGGTACCCAGCCCGCAAGGAAGGGACATGCAGCATCATCCAGGGACTACGAGTCCATGGCTGGGACCAGCAGGTCGACCACATCCTCCTTCATGAGGGTCGACGACGACGGCAACGTCTACCCGCAAACCCCCGCTGCTGCAGTCCTAGCCGCAGCAACTTACATGCAGATGAACCAACCGACGGAAAGCGATCCTCGGGCGGAACAGTACAAGCAAATTCGCAAGGGGCTAGGATTGGCGGCTGCAAGGCTCGCCTCTCACGATCGCAAAAATACTGAAGAACAATTGGAGAAGGAGCGACAGGAGAAGGACAAAGATGAGGAAACGCCCCGCAGGCACAGAAGCTCCTCCCCGAGAAAAGACAAATCGCCACGTCATGGTCGAGGAAAAGAAGCCCGCCGCCGCGGTGACAGTCGAAGCAGCAGCGACGACAGTCCGAGAGAGAAAAGCTCACGACACCACAACAGCCGCTCGCGAAAACGAAGCAAGGAGCCACGGAAGGACGCTGACCGCAATCGGCCCGGACGCGACGCGCGATCCGACATCGCGCAGAACAAGGTGGACAGGGCAAGGGCGTCAAGATATCGCGACCGATCATCATCCGGCTCTTCGGATGACGAAACCTGCGGCGCACTCTGTTTCGCCCGCAGCATTCGCGAAGCACCCCTACCCAAACGGTTCAAACTCAGCACGGAAGTGACAAAGTACGATGGCTCGCTCGAGCCTTCTCAATGGTTAAGCGACTACCTCACGGCAGTAAAGTGCCAACGTGGGAACAAGAACACGGCTATGCAATACCTTAATTTGCTTCCAGTTGGAGCGGCCCGCAGTTGGCTGGAGAGGAGACCAAGATCTTTCTACGCATCATGGGATGACTTGCACCGCGATTTCTGCAAAAACTTCCAGTCGACGTACAAGAGGCCAGCTACAATCGAGGAAGTACGAGCCTGTAAACAGAAAAGCGGCGAGTCTACCCGAGAATACATCCAGCGGTGGACCACACTTAGGAACACCGCGGGAACCATCTCGGAAGAGGTGGCGATCGAGGCTTTCGCTAAAGGCGCGAGAAGAACTGCCTTTCGGGAAGAACTAGGCAGAGCAGCGCCTAAAACTATCGGGGAGCTAATGATCATAGCCGAAAAATGGGCTAATGGAGAAGACGCAGTGCGCAACGAAAGAGGGTCATCACCCGCACACGAAGACGACCGCCATGGGCGAAGAAAAAGAAGGAAATACTATGACCACGAGGATAGAGAGGAATTAGTGGCGGCAGAATTCACGCGAAGTCGCGACTCTGGTCGCCGCGGAAGCCGCGAGTGGAAACCTAAGGTAGAAGAAAAATCCCCCGAGGAAGATCTTGATGCATACTGCTCGCTACATTCACATCT